>JAKWJA010002493.1:42426462-42806472 GCA_027704765.1 Solanum habrochaites | reverse complement strand
TTCTCTATAGATTTTCGGCGGGTGGGGCTCGCGATTCTCCATTCAAGCTCAATTTCTTGTTTTCAACCAGAAACTCACTCCACCTCGGTCAAGAGCCGCCGCCTAATGACTCATATCTTCAATCCACTCGCTATCAAATTCATTATCACTACTGCTATGCTATAGCTTCGAGCCCTAACTTTCTTCATGTTGTGTCTCAAAATGGCTCACCCATGTTTGGTATGATATAGCCCAATACCGATTGGAGCTCACCACTCGCTCATGGTACCTACAAACATTACAGTCACTATCCTCGATTGTTTCAAAAATCGAAATTTTATTTGCCCCCTTTTCCATGTCTACCAAGGTTTCCCTGTACAAGGAATGGGACTCCCAAATCTGTTCACTTCGAAATCGACCTCGCAATACAAAGAATAACAAATCTCTGTAAATATGAATGCCGATATTCCACTTTTACTAGCCACATTCGTGAACGTCTCCTCTCGGTCATTTTTTACTGTTCGATCAGCCATCGTAGAGCCGCATCGCATGGTCTTTGTGGTCACCCCAAACCCAAACTTTCTTGTAAAGCGAGAGTGGGCATGAGATTTATTATGCTTTCCCCCAGATCACATACTGCTTTGTCAAAATTTAAATAGCGGCCGATTGTGCAAAAACGAGGAAGAGTGGGTGGGCGAGAGTAAAGGAATAGTAAATGGCCCGGAAACTTCTTTCTTTGGACCCGTATCTTGTAGCAATCGCACTACGATTCTGCATTCTATCATCATCCTCAAAGTGACCGTATCTTTTTCATTTGTAACCGATCTTTCATAATTTGGTGTAACCGGGCAATTTTTGTTCGACAAGCTTCTAATCAAAGGGACTTGCAAGAAAAGTTGCTTCAACTTGTTAATAACAACGCCTGTATTTACCATCCGCGGTCCCTTTTTTCAATAATCTCTGAGGAATGGGGGTGGTGGACTAGGCATAGGAGTTACCTTTTTAATAAGGCACCTTTCATCATCTTTTGCAGTGTTATCCTCTAATTCGCATCAACGTCTACACTTATCATATTCTGTTTTCACCTTCTTCTCATTCAGATGGCAATAGGTGGATTCCATGTTTTCTTCTTACCACCCAACACCGCGAGTATTATTGGCCATACAATGTCCATCATTTTTTGGATTCTGGCCAGTGTTGCTAGGAAGATTGCCCGTTGCCGTGTGTTCACAGATTGCAGATAAGTGGGCAAATTGTACTCAAGTTGCTTATTGTATCTTGCATTGTGTCACTTTTTGCCCAATACCCGCTAAATCCTTTCTCAACTACTTTAGTGTGCTCATCACTAGCATCAAACCTCCGCATCATTTTATGCAACATATCCTCACTCATGACATACTACCTCCACCATCCCTATGAGTAACTTCCCACGTGCCCGCGATTTTGAGGAGAAACATAGGGTCCATTCCTGTCGTTTCTATTACCAATTACCCCTGTTGAGTTGATTGTCGCTATTGTAGTTTCCATCTCTGACATAATTTTTTTGGAAAACCCTCACGATTGTAGTTACCATAGTTCCCCGACCTTGGTTCCCTTGACCTTGGCGCCAATTATCCTGATTTGAGCCTTGGGCGCTTGGTCGGAAACCCCTCTCTGTTCATTACTGCATAGGAAATCTCCTCATATAACACTCATCGTTTGAGGTGGTGGTATAGCCAAGTAGTTGACTGTATTACTTTTTCCTACCTTTTCTTTCTGCACCCCGCAGTTACATGTTTTAGTACCAACCCAACTCAGTTTCTCAATTTGAGCCATTTTCATTCAGCAATATCCTCTGGGCTGGGTTGGTGAGTGTACTGCACTACAACGTTGTTTCTTCTCCTGTATCAGATTTTCTAGTTAAAAAAAAACTCCAAGCTTTGTTATTCCGGAGATCTTTTCTATTTTTCAGCGATTCTCCGCATAAGGACATTCTCCATACGATCCACCTCCTATAGTTGTCCAATACGCTCTTTGTTGTTATCATCTTGATCCCCCTACCAGTTTTTCTTTCAGGAAAGACTCAGTCATCTATAATGATTTGGAACCTTCTCAAGAATGAGGTGAATCTATCCCAAGAACTACTAAAACTGACTCTCCTGGTTAGTAGCACAAAGTTATTCCCCCTGTCTTGTGGTTTATTTCTGGATACCGGATAGTAGCGTGCTAAATAGACTGGGAGTCCCTCAGTTGATTCACGTAAAGATTGAGTTGTATGGGAGCTCAGTGACCAAATAGCAGTCCTCTACCCTTAATTGAGAGAGGAAACACTCTGATCCCTATCACATCTAGATCCAATCCATGCCTCCCCACACACCTTTACACCTTTCCCTTACCTAGCTATATGGGCATGTGGATCCTCAGAGGTGTCCCTGAAAAAAACCTCTTGCTGTGAGCATTTGCATCAGACTACTAGTTACGAACGCCAGCAACGCACAAGAAAGTGGTGTGGGCCTTTGGGTAGGGAGGCAAAACCAGTGGCCCATCTGATCTGCTATGTTACAGGAGCGACTTTGTAGTATTCTTGTGGCACGTGGAGCGTGATTGTGTCCCCCTCTGTTGATTTCACCGGGAGCTTCGGGTAAATTGACCATGAACTCAACCGGAGCTGGATTGTTCCTTGGTTGGATCTCAATCATTGATCCCAAATTACGATTCATGTTCGCATGTACGCTCTAACTCTGATCGTAGGGGAATAACGATTCTCATTCCCTCCGGTATTTGGCATACAAGGAGGATAGTTCTAAAAGAATCAAAAACAATAAACAAAGTAAAATCAAAGAAATATCAACTAAACTATAGTAATGAAGTTAAAATTAATCTAAAAGCACTTGTCCCCCCGGCATACGCGCCAATTTTGATACGCTCAAACTTACTTCTCAAATAGAAGTAAGCCTGGTCGCGTCAAGTAATAACTAACTAGTGAGTTGGGAATCGTTCCCACTCGGAATAGTCTAGACTTAACTTTAACTTGTTTTACTATTGTTCGGTTGTACTTCCTTAGAAAGTAAAAACATAAAAATGTAATAGGGGGTTTTGTATTTTTTCGCGAATAAGAAAAAAAAAGATTAACTAAATTGAAAGAGACCTTAACAGTTTTGAAGTTGGGTTTTAATCATTTCATCCAATGTCACTAGGGTTTACCTGTTCCCCACAGGTTCAATAACTGAATAATTCTAACTATAATTCCTTCTAGTACTTTCCTTCACAGTATAAGTTAATGTATTTCTAATCCTTGGTCCGGCATCTTAGAAAACTCACTCGCACCTTGGTCCGGCTACCGTGTGTTGGCCTTTCCTACCCTTATCGTTTACTTCATATTAAGCAATCGTATTCGTCTTTGAGCTACAGTTATTACCCCCGTACCAATCAACACTAGCCTATTAGATGTATCATAATCTATGTTCCATAATTCTTTTCCTAATTTTTTTTAAAAAAATCTCCTCCTGGTCCGGCAAGTAGCATTAAGGCGGTTTAACGTTGATCGCCGTTTAAAAAAACTTCTAAGCGAAAGAATTATAATACATGCAAAGACACTATTCTAGAATTGTTATTTTGAGCTGGTTTACCTCTTATTTGCCTATGGGTTCCCCCACAGAGACAAACCCTAGTATGGATTTAGTTACTACATGCGCCAGAAAACATATTCAATTATTAAAGAAGAATTCTGGTACTTTACTTCAAATATGAAAGAAATAAGTCCAAAAGATTGCTTGATTATTCACCAAAAATTACTTGCAAGAATTTCTCAAAGAGTCAATAAAAACTCCATAAAGTCTAAGCATTATATCGGGAATCTCACAATACAATGTTATGAATACGGAGTTTCAATACATCAAAGTCTACCTATCAGGTGTCTAACCTCAAAAATGAGTGTTCTCGAACTATTTATAAAATAAAAAACCTAGATTAAACCAAGAAGTCCTATTTACTACTACTGGAAATCTGTCCAAAACGCGTTGGGTCCCGACGGACAACGCGACGGACCGTCCTGGTCATAGACGGACCGTCTGTGACTTCCGTCTCCCATACTTGTGTCATTTTCTTCGCATTCCTTATTCATTGTCCCCTCAACGGCAGTGGACTGGACCGTGCATAGGCACACGGCCTCCGGGGTCTCGTTTCAAAAGACATCAACTCTGGAATTTGGGTACTGAGAATCACTTCTCACTTCTCTGATCTTCACGACGAACATGCAGGACGGAAGGGGACCGTCATATGCCATGACGGACCGTCACAAAGCTTCGTAATCCACACTTGTCAGCTTCCCATCTCCTTCGGTCAGCTTCTCTACAACGCTGCCACCGGGGGGTGTAGCCATATACGGACCGTCACAAGCATGACGGACCTTCTAAGCTCCGTAGGTGGTCTCTTCTGCATTTCCTCTCTCAAAATCTCCGCATTTTGCTTTGGACAGATTGTCATGCAAACAAGAAAACTTGTATAAAAATTAGCACAAAAAGGGCTTTTGGACGCACTAAACTTAAGGAAAAAGCATTAATTATACCGTGAAGCCACGGTATATCAGTGCCCAATATTGATAATTTGATACCTAATATTATTGCAGAGGCTCATGGATCCAAGTATTCCATTCATCAATGTTCCACCAAGGTGTATCATGATCTCAAGGAGATCTATTGGTAGGAAGGTGATATACCGTTGTTTCACGGTATAATTAATACTTTTTCCTTAAGTTTTGTGTGTCTAAAAGTCTTTTTGTGCTAATTTTTATATAAGTTTCTCTTTGTTTTGAAGGAAATCGTGTCAAAAGCAGATGCAGAGATTTTGAGGCTAAAGAAATCCGAAGAGACCACCTACGGAGCTTATGAACGTCCGTCGTGCTTGCGAGGTCCGTAGGTGGCAGCGTATGCATCTGCTGAAGAAGATGGGAATTCTTACCCAATTGTGGTTTACGAAACTATGATTCCCGGTCTTTTCTATGACGGTCCATCCGGCAAGGTTCGTCCTGCAGTTCCGAGAAGTAATCCAGTACCGCAGATTTCCAAGAGTTGAATTGTTTGGTTTGGAACGTGACCCATCGACGGACGGATGTGCCTATGAGGCCCGTCATACTTGCCTTCGAGGGAATGAAGAGACGCACCAGAAGAATGCACAAGTAATGGGATGAGGGTCCATGACGTCCGCAGTAACCAACGACAGCCGTCGCGGAGGTCGTGACCCCGCGCGTTTCGACAGATTTCCGCAATTATAATCCTTGTTTAATTATGTTTTTGTTTTTTTTACATAGTTCGAAAACCTCATTTTTTGTAGGTCGCACCAGAGAGTTAGACTCTTAGATTTTAACATTCCTTATTGGTAAACATGTATTGTGAGATTTTGATAATCATTATACGTTTTTTGTGATATATTGATTACTTTGATATTCTTGCAAGTGAAATATTGTTTTGATTAATCAACAAACTTTTGGACTTTTACTCTTTCTCATTGAGTAAAGTACTGACTCTTATTTACTATATTTGAATATTGTGTTTTATGGCTATGGTAACTAAAGTCCGTAACTAGGTGTGTGGAACATAGGCAAATAGAGATCAACCCTAACTAAATAACAATTCTAGAAATGTCTTGGCATGTATTAACTAATTCTTTCGCTGAGGAATTCTTTTAACGGATGGCCACGTTGACCTCGCCTTAATGCTACTTGCCGGACCAATGAGGTAGATAATAGAAAATGAATTCTTAACATAGATTTAGGTGTATACTATCTAAATAGGCTATATTTGATTATACGAGTAATAACTTATTTAATATCGAATACGAACTTAATATGAGGTAAGGATAAGGGTTAGGATGAAACACACTAGCCGGACCAAGGTGCGGAGTGCGTGTTATCGATCCGGACCAATGATTTAGAAATACATAACTTTAGTCACTTGCATAGCCGATACTAGAAAGAATTGTTGTAGTAGAATTATTCAAGTTATGAACCTGTGGGAAACACGTAAACCCTAGTTAACTTTGAATTAATTGATTAAAATCCAATTGGTCAAAGCTGTTAATTGTCCCCTTTTCAAGTTCATATTTATTTTACATATTTAGAAATATAAAGCCCCCCTTTTATGTTTTTACTTTCCAAGAAGTCGTTTGACCCAAACACTAGTAATAACAGGTTTGAAGTAAGTCTAGACTATTGTCCCGTGGGAACGAGCCCACCACACTAGTTGGGTTATTTACTTGACAAGACCCAAACTTTACTTCTTAGTTGAGAATTAAGTGTTAGCGTATCAAATTTTGGCACCAGCTGCCCGGGGTTTATAGCTTTAGATTTACTTATGAACCTATTAAATCGTTTAGTTCATATTTTCCAATGATTTTCTTTTTTTTATCGTTTTTGATTTTATTTAGAACTATCCTCCTGATATGCCAAATACTCGAAGATGAAGAGAAACCCTATGTTTTCCTTGCGATCACGGTCGAGCGTACCTGCGCATATGAATAAACTTGGGAATAAATGATGATGATCCGAACCAGAACATCCCAGCTCCGTTTTGATGTTCATGGTTCGATGTTCCGCGATGCTCCGGGTGAACACAAACAGAGCGGACAAAATCCCTTTTCCAACGCCTAAAGCTACTCAACAGAGTCTATGATACCATCGAAGACTCGATATGTCACTCTGGTTTTCCCTCCTCTAACCACAGGCCCACGTTTGTGGGAACTATTAGCCTTTGCAAATGCGTCACGCCAAGGGTTTGTTTTCGGGCTACCATTCGGAGGATCCCTATGCCCATATAGCTAAGGTTAGGGCAGTGTGTAAAAGGTTATGTAGGGAGGCCTAATTTGGATTTAGATTAATAGTGTCTCAGAGTGTTTTCCCCGTCTCAACACTGACTGGAGAGGCTTGCTATAATGGGTCACGAGTCTCCCATACAAACGCAATCTTCACTTGGAACAATTAAAAGATGTTTTCTTAGCACGCTACTATCTGGTCGTCCTCCAAGCCCTAAACCATAAAGACAGAGTGAACAATTTGTGGGCACTACAGGAGTGTCATTATTGTATTCTTTGGTATAGATTCCACCTCATTCTGGATATGTGGTTCAATCACCGTATAGATGATGAGTCATTGAAGGAATCATATCTAGATCGGACCGGATGATAAACAACAAAGCGTGTTTGACACTATATCAGTTGAAGAATCGTTTGGAGAATGTCCTTGGCGATATTACGGCTGAAAAATTAAGCAAATCTCTCCAAATACAAAGCTTGGGAGTAGCTAGGAGTCTGATACAGGGAGAAACACCTTCGCATTGCGTCCCACATCACAACCCAACCACAGATGAATTGCGGGAAGAAAATGCTCAGATGAGAACTGAGCTTGGGTTGGTACTAAAAAACATGTCCCTGGGGTGCATAAAGATAAAGCAGCACTACTTCTCGAACCGGACCGCCACAAAATATGAGTGTTATTATGAGGAGGATTCCCATCAGTAAATGACAGATGGGGGGTTCTGACAGTACCATAAGGCTCTAATCAGGAGATTGGGCGCCATAGGTGCAAGGGTGAACCAAGGTCGGAACTATGGTACCTACAATCGTGAGGGTCATTATTCCGAGATGGTGACCTCATCGCGACAATCAACTTCACTGGGTAACTATTGTAATAGAAATGACAGGACTGGTACCCTATGTATCTCCTCCAAATCGTGAAGTTACTACTCCTAGAGGATGGGGAGGTAGTATTCGCGAGATTGAAATATTTTGACCAAAATGATTAGGAGGAGTCGACACTAGGTGATGAACACATTAACGAGTTGAGGTTTCATTTAGCTAGGTATTGGGGAAAAGTTGATACACATGCAATTTTTCGGATTAACCAGATCGAGTTGCCAATGGCCCAATTATCAGCGCATGTGGAACACACGGCAATCGGGAAATCTTCCTAGCACACTGTCCCCAAAATCCAAAGAATTGATCGCACATGTATGGGCAATCACTACTCGGGGTGGTTAAGCAAATCCATTCACCGACCTAGCCATCTACTGAGGAAATGTGAGAAAGGCTAATGATATGTTGTAAAGGGTCGTGGTGAAGCAAGAGGAAATTAATGGAAAGATGCAGAAGTACCTATCAATCAAGGTAATTTCCTATCGCCTAGGCCACCACCAACCCTTCCCTCATAGATTAGTGAAAAAGACCGAGAATGGTAACATACGGCGTTTCATGACAATGTTGAAGCAGCTTTCCCTCTCAAATGTCCCTTTGGTTAGAAGCTCTAGATCAAATGCCACAATTTATGCACAAATATTAGAAGATCTGGTCCACCAAGAAAAGATGTCACTTCGAAGGATGAGGATACGACTGCAACATTGTAGTGCTATTGCTCCAAGATCCTCGTACAAAGAAAAGATCTGCTGGTGCGTTCACTATTCCTGTACAGTTGGGGTCTTCACATTTTGCGGAAAGATTATTGATCTGGGGCCAAGAATAAATCTCTGGCCCCTCTCGATTTACAAGAAAAAAAATTTTTGGGTTTGGGGGATCCAAAACACACTCGATGCGTCGACTATATGGCGATCGGCCATTGAAACGGCCCATAGGGATACTTCATGATGTGCTAGTAAACAGTTTAGTCATTCATCTTCCGGCTGATTTGTTATTGTTTGCTTGTGATGTAGGTCTATTTTGAAATGCCTATTATTCATTGAGAGGCCATTCCTTGCTCCAGGTAGAGCATTAATTGATATGGAGAAGAGACAAATGACATTTCTAGTGTGAATAATGAGAACGACTTGTCACATTTGTAGGCTAATGAGGCAGAGTGGTGAGCTCCATTCGGTTCTCTACCATATCCCACAGACAAGATTAAGAAGGAGAACTGAACAGCAAAAATGCAAAACCAGAGTTTTAATGGTTTGGGGATTTGGTTCTTTATACAGTTCTTGGGGTGTGCCTTGTTTTCCGGGCAATCTCAACTCCAACATGGACTGCCCGTACTTAATTACCAAGTATTCCATCATAGAGAAACTTGAGTTAAAATCCAAGGAGGGGTGGCGGTTTTAAGAGGAATATAGATAGAATAAAACTCTATTTTGGTCATAAAACTCGGGGAATGAGTGATAAGAGGCATACCACTTATGAAGTCTGAGTAATCAGGGACCCCAGTCGTGCCGCCAAATTAAATCAGGCGGCGTGTGGGGAGCACCCAATCCTTATAGTCCTTTTTTAGTAATGGTAGCATTTTTCTACTAACTTGGTTTTTAAATTTGCAGCACATCCCCAGGTACATGGGCGCAGAAATCTCTCTGCAGCAGTCACTGACGATACATCGACGGACCATTGCGCCTGCGACGGAGTACGTATGCCTCCGGCGTAACTGTCACGTCTTTCCTTGTTTTATTTTTAAACTAGGGCACACATGACGAAACCAACGACGGAAGGATCGGGTCGTCACAACTGCTATGGACGACTGTCGTCCGGGAACCGTCGCGTGTATTAATGAGTCGTTCCCATTCCCGACCCGACCCGGTTGAGTTTAATATAAACTTCATTCACCCTTAAGCTCCCCAACCCCTCCATTTCACGCCACATACTATCATTAGTTCTTCTCGGCGCATTACTCTTTCTCTTCGTTCTCAACTTTCCACAATTATTCCTCTATCACCACCGATCATGGCCCCCCACTTCTCCAAGTCCCTACAGGTGTTAATCTACTAGACGGATCTGCTGCGGTTGTTGTCCTCCTGGCCACCCGAGTACTTTTCATTTGTTTTTTCCCCCTTTCTAAGGTATGTGTCCTCTATTTCTACTACTCTATTATCTTGGAATTGTTTGTTTTATTAGTTTAGTATTATCTTAGTTTCTTCATCGTATGTTGTTTTCCTTTATATGATGGTTCTTTCTAACCTAGGTTCAAACTTTGTTGAAATTTCCATGTTGACAACCCTAGACATCGGTGCTTTTGCGTTGCTAGTTTCCTAAGTAGTTGGGTGTAGACAAATGTAGTCCAAAACCTACAAGGTTATAGTCGTTCATGCGTGGATGCATGGGGTCCCCCAGTTCTGTCACTGATACACAGAACGAAACCCCGCCGCGGCACCGTCATAACCCACGACCTAACCGTCCGTAGGGTCGTTCCAAAGCCCTACACTCCCGGTCCCAAGGACACATGTGACGGACCGTCGTCCTCTTACTGCACAACTTTTCTTGGTTGTCAGAGACCTGCTTCAGGGGTCTCTAACTTTTTTCTAGGTGTCCTTCAAACGGACAAATGTGACAGAACGTTCATACCCACCGACGGTCCTCCTGCAATGACCGTGACGTTCAGAGACCTCTCCTAAGGGTCCTCCATATTTTTTCCATGTGTTCCTACGACGGACACCTCGGCGTGACCTTCGTACTGTCGTCCGTCCGGCACTAGACCGTCATGCTAGTCATAGACTCCTCCTTCAGGTTCTCTATTATACATAGTCTAAGTAAAACATGACGGACCTCATGCGTCCGTCATAAGTCACACGAGCCATCACCAGGGCCCGTGTGGTGTCACTGTTTCTTAGCATGACATATATTTTCAATGTTTGATTTCGTATGGGTTTCCTGCCTTGTCTAGTTTTGCCACTACTCGTACTAATAATTATCCCATCTTTACAGGTACTATCTACTAATGGCACCAAAGAAAAGACCGCATCTACGCACACGAGCGATCGAAGTCTGTCCGCCCCGTCTGCCCCTCATGGTCATCGGCTCTGATGATGAGCGTGACCCTAATTACGTGCCCCAATGGGGGCACTTCCACCCCTTCCCGTGCTGCGTGTGAATCCCCGAGACAACACCACAAGTGCGTATTCACTACTTCCAGTCTGATGAGGAGCGCACATCTGATCGGCACCAGCCCGCCCTCTGTTTCAGCCACATAATTAGGAAGGAGCGTCTGGCTCCTTAGATTATTATGGTCTAGGATCCTGCCGGCTCTACTGAGGTTTCCCGCGCTCGCCCAGCTATTTGCAATCGGTCGGCCTCGTCTGATGAGGCTGACGTTTAGACTCTACATCAGGCTCACGCGTTTAGGTGTTCCCACCCACACAGCCACTGTAATATCGCCCAACACGATGGTGTGCGACGGGCAATTCCACGTCCTACTCCGACCCAGTTTCCTGACTAATATGAGTGATGAACTCGAACACTCACTTAGAGCGGCGGTCCTTACAGGAGTCTCCCGCGATACCTGAGATCCATAATCCTCTTCATCATGCCTTGCCTTGGAGTGACCGCACGTCCGTTTGGGACGATACGTGAAGAATTGGTCTGAGGTTATACGCATCTTATGTAGCGACTCTTCGATCACAGATAGATAGATGGGCTGCCCCCGCTAAACAGGCCGCCACTGAGCAGGTCCGTAACGGGGGCTAACAAGGTTGACATTTCCTGTCCAAGCCATACCACCTTTTCTATAAAACGGCGAGAGTGTTGAATGCTACTCGGAACCCCCCTCCTGCCGATTTGACTACCGCTGGCAGATAGTTAAGGTGTCCAGTTCTTGCGCGAGCCAATTACGGAGAGAGACCACCAAGAGGTGATGGCCCTGCCCTGTCAGTAAGATGGAGAGGGTGCCGATTGGGTAACTGAGGCCGAAGGAGGCCATAAAAAAGGCCAACCTCACGTTCAAACAAAGTTCTTGTGGCTGCGTGTCCTTCATTAACCCTGCCTTTCCCCCATATCTTTTTATACTATCGTTTCCCAACCTGGGATCGTGCAATGTTGATGACGGTGAATGATATCTGGGATTATCGAGTTGGAATTCCGCATGGGCCTCATTCACGAGAGGGCATTCAAGGTCACTACTACCTACCTCCCTTTCCCGTTGCATGATCTTTCCTCTGCCGGTCACCCGGTGTGCCCATATGTCACGTAGATCAGCTTAAGACCCCCAGGGCACTATTGACAGTCACTACCTCATCCGAGACGAGGCAATGAGTTAGCTTCACGCAGAGGGCCCCGTCGGCAGCTTCCCCACTTTCTGATGAGCTTGCTGATACGGTAGCCCGGCCGCCAAGCTCCACATGCTGACGTCCACTAACCTTAACCACCACCCCACACCCCGATTGGAGTCTATCCCCGGGTATAGCACTACCCTGAGGCTCTCAGCGCACGCCCCCTCTACCACGCTACCGGCACGGTCCCGCTTTGCTAGGTCCAAAACGGAAGGCACCATGGCCACTCTTCTGCTCATATCCAGTCATCGATGCAGAAGTCCTATTGAACTGAGATCCGAAGAGCGCAAGGAAGGAAAATGGTGGCAGTTTGAGAAGGAAAGTTCGCTGAGGTAACCAGCGCTTGGAAAGCCTTTGAATTTAGGGTGCTAGCCCCGACTCATCCCTCTGGTGAATGTTCGACCGTCCAGGCTGCAGATCGCCATTCTTCATGCAGATATCGACACAATCTTAGAGCTATGGTTCTGATTTCCTAGCCCCTTCTGTCGAGCCTGCTTAGGACACTGTGGTTGGCGACCCTTTTTTGCGTAAGTCTGAAATTCCACCCACCCCCCTCGAGAGAGGCCCCGAGGCGGGGGTCGAGCAGAGGACGAGATGAGCGGAGTACAAAAGAATGGATCCACCGAGATTGAGGCTATGGAGACGAAGGAGAGCCGCGCTTTGCTTGAGGACGTCGGTGCACCAGATGATTAGCATCAGAGTTGCGGTTTGGGGCGTCTAGCTCCCGCACTGTTTAGATACAGGAGGCACTTACTGATGGTGCGGTTGTTGGTAAGGAACACTACTGAGGTGTCCAATTGCAGAGGATGTGGGTCCGGTGAACCACCCACCATCTTGCTGATCGACGGCCGCTTTGCATCACAGGTTTGGCTCCCTACCAACCATCGAGTATTTTAATTTTTATGCATTGGGGACAATTGCTTTTCTTGCCTGTGTCTTTTTCCCAAAGATTGATATATTTTTCTATTGAACCGGCATGTTTATTCTTTTGTTACATCTTTTAATTCTGGAGCATGATGGCTAAAATGATACCTCCGATAACTGGAAAATAATGATGCATGACTAGGCTAGTACTTATAATTGTGTGTCTCTAAGCATGAAATAGAGTTACACCATTGGCATTACCCTACTAAGTCTTAAAATTCTACTGGGTGTTTGATAATCTGGTATAGTGATTAGAATGTCAAGTGAGTGTGAGGAAATTGAATAGTCCCACTATTCGTACTGAGCTAGAACTTGCCTATTTCGTCCTGCTAAATTAGCTGTAATAGACAATTAGGAAAGGATCATAGGCCCTTATTCATATAGGCCCATTTCTAGCTTAAATAAAAGCAACCAAATGAAATTATCCGTCTTTGATCGCAATATCGAGCTTTAACATAGACCTTTCTCTTTTCCACCCCACTGATCTTTTTTGGAACAATTGCGGCCCTGGTCCTCCTGGCCATTGCACTCAGCTTATGCAAAAAGCATAATTTGAGTGGTGGCTATGCGTAAATTATGGCCGCCGACCCAACTTGGGTGTGGGTCCCTTGGACTCATGTCAAAGCCTGATTTTGATGTGGCTATTATGAGGAATGCTTTGGAAATTGTGGAACAAAGAGATAGAAAACAACAGTACAGTGACTCACGAATTAGTTGAAAGAAGTAAAGAAACAGAAAATATACAAGAAATACCAGCAAGAAAAGAAGAGAGTCACTACACAAATCAGTAAGAAGAGAAAATAGCAAGGTGAAAGAATATGAGCAAAACTGGGCGAGATAAAATGATAGAAAGGTGGAAGGTTTTTAGCCGATATGATCAATTAGGGTAAAAAGTCAATAAAGTATACCTAAATATACCTTACCTAACCCCGAAGCCTATGTTACACTCATCTAAAAAAGTCCTATCGTGATCTAAGGGTTTTGTATAGCGAACTTAATTGCAGTGAAATAAGGGCAAGCTTATGGAAATAATGTATGACTGATTGTGACTTTTCTGGAGGAGTGTTGAAAATTCATCCTTATACCACATTAAAATCATTGTGTGAAAAAGGATGATTTTGTTTTAAATTGAAGGACACTATTTACAATACCAGAATTTGTTCGCACCTCCGTGAGAAATTGAAGAGGATAGGGTTAGTGCATTGTGATCTGTGTCCAGGTTCCTGATCTCAACAAATTCAAAGCCTAATAGTGATAGCAATATGCATAGATTTGGATTATATTAATCTGAATTGATATCCAAATGATTGCAAAGGATAAAACATGGATACTTTTGTACAAAGATTGTATAGTGAGTCATAGTGCGTCTCTTGAGGACAAACAACGATTTTCAGTTGAGGGTGTTGATAGGCCGTGTTTTGACGGTATAATTAATACTTTTTCCACTTATTCGTTTTAGTGTGTCCGAAAGACTTTTTTAATGCTATTTTTTATATACGTTTCTCTTTGTTTTTGTAGGAAATCTGTCACAACAAAAGTTGAATGCGAAATTCTTGGAGGCGACAGAAATGCAAGAAGATACCAACCGACGGAGCTTATGACGATCCGTCATGCTTTCGACGGTCCGTATGTTGGAGCGTAGTGGGCAGCTGCTAAGAAGATGGGGAAGTCCTGACAGGTGGGGTTACGAAGCTTGATGAACGTCCATCGAGTCTATGACGGTCCATCCTGCCAGGTCGTCATGAAAGTTCGAGAAGTAATCCAATACCCCGTCCAAGAGTTGAAGTGTTTTGGACGAAGACCCCTCACATACGTTGTGCCTATTGACCGGTCCGTCGTACGTGCCTCGAGGGGAATGAAAGAGCATCTAGAGGGAAATTGCCAAGTATGGGACGAGGAGTCAATGACGTCCGTCGTGGAGCCACGACGTCCGTCGCGAGGTCCTCACCCAACCAAAACCGGGTTGGCATATTTCTAGCAATTAGAATCCTTGTTTAATTAGGTTTTTTTTTTTAAATAGTTCGAAAACAATGTTTTTAAGGTTGACACCAATAGTTGACTCATTAGATTATAAAATTCCTTATTGTCAACTTGTAGTGTGAGATTCTTGAGAATCATTAGACTTTATTGTGAGCTTATTGATTAACTTTGAGATTCTTTGCAAGTAATATTGGGTGATTAATCAAGAAAACTTTTGGATAATTACTCTTTCTCATGAAGTAAGTACACTTACTCTTATTTAATATATTGGATTTTGTTTTTCTGGCTAGCGTCCTAACTTCCATAACTATGGTTGTGGTAAACCGTAGACAAATAATGAGATAAACCCTAACTAAAATAACATTTCACATAGTGTCTTGCATAGTATTAATATTCTTTTCGCTGATAAGTCATTTTTAAACGGTGCCAACTTTAGAACTCGCCTTAATGCTACTTATTTGTCCGTACCAGGAGGAGATATAGGAAAGAAATTATTAACATAATGTTATGTATACTAACTAATAGGCTGCATTGATTGGTACGAGGTAGCTTAGTCAAACATCGAATACGATACTTAATATTAGTAAGGATAAAGGGTTAGGATGAAACACACGGTACCAGACAAAGTGGGCGGAGTGAGAGTTTTCGAGATGGCGACCAGATTTAGAAATACATAACTATCACTTTGCAAATGCAAGATACTAGGAAGAATTGTATAGTTAGAATTATCATTATGAACCTTTGGGAACAAACTTAAACCCTAGTTACATTAATTACTTGATTAAAATCCAACTGTCAAGCTGTAATGTCTCGTTTCAGTTTTGTTCATTATTTTCACTCATTAGAAATATAAACCACCCCCCTTTTTATGGTTACTTTTCCAGGAAGTCATTGACCAAACAATAGTAATAACAGGTTTCAAGTTAATAAGTCTGACTATTTCCCCTCGTGGGAATGATCCCACCCTCCAGTTGTTGGGTGTTTCGTGACACGACCGCTTTACTTCTTATTTGAGAAGTAAATTTGAGCGTATCAGAAGGTATGAAGAAAGATATTTCTAAGTTTGTGGAGGAGTGCCCCAATTTCCAATAGTTTAATGTCGAACACCTTAAGCCAAGAGGTCTTACCTAGTCGATTGACATCCCAACATCACAGTGGGAGGCTATTAATATGGAACTTGTGGTTTGTCTGCCGACGACTAAGAAACTGAATGATTTCATTTGGGTCATTGCTGACATGATGACTAAGTCTTCTCACTTCATTCCTGTGAAGTCTACTTATAGAGATGAAGATAAGCCAAGATGTATATTTATGAGATAGTGAGGTGGTATGGGATCCCTTTATCTATCATTTTGAATAGGGGATCCCGATTTGACTTCTTCTCCTTTTTGGATATATTTCCAAAGAGCTTTTATACAGGTGAGCTCAATACTTAACTGACTTTTCATCCATCAAACCGATGCCAAAGAGAGTGTACAATTCAAAACTCCTTGAAGACAATGCTGAGAGCATGTGTTTATTGACTTTAAGGGGAGTTGGGATGATCCTTGCACTTTTGAGTTCTCTTATCATAATAGCTATCAAGTCTAGTATTTGGATGGAACCTTTTGAGCACTTATGGCAGGATTATGTGGTCCCTAGCTGGGTGGTTTGAATGTAGGAGATGTTCTTTCCCTCCTTGTCGCCTGAGATCATACATGATGCTATAGAAAGGGTAGACTGATCAGGACATCGTCAAAAATCCTATGCTTATACTAGGAAGAGTACTTGCAATCCGAGGTAGGGTGATCAAGTCTACTTGAAGATATTACCCATGACGAGGTGATGATGTTGGGTAAAAAGGGAATGAGTCCGAGGTATATAGGTCGTATAAGATCCTTAAATCGAGTAAGGAATGTGCCTATAATTGAAGTTACGCAAAGACTTGGGCTTTTGTTCTTAGTGTTTCATGTTTGTGCTTAAAAAGGTGCTAGATGATGCCATCATCCATACTGCCTTTTGAGTTAGGAGTCAATGAAACCTTTCTTATGAAGGTTCCAGTTGCAAATTTCGATCACAAGTAAGTAGAATGAGGAACAAGGAGGTTGCCACACCCCGTAAAGGTGTTATGGAGGAACCCCTTGTTGAGGGGGGCAACATGGGAGGAGTAGGCCCGACCATTAGCACGGTACCAACTCCTTTGTTCAGTTCTCTTGAGGTAGATGATACTCTTCCTAAGTCCGATTTTGTTGTAATTAATACTTTTAATTTTGTGCATTTAGTCGGTTTTGGTGTTTTATGTCCAGAACTGTGTGTTTATACTTGCATTATATGAGTTAATATGAGTTCATTCTTTGATTCATGTTGCTGTTTTTGTATTGTGTTGACATAATTCTTGAGTTGCATGAGTTGTGATATGCATTTAGTTAAAGTGAGATTGAGAAGGAAGTTCCTCAATCTTACATATGAAAGTTCAGATAAGCTTTGAGAGTTGTGCATCATCAAGAGTAAGTTGGTGAATTATATATTCACACAGAGTAAAGTTTCAAGTATGTTGATATATTTTTCGAAAATACCCTATTTGATTCTAAATAATGTGTAGTGTCATTCGGGGACAAATGTTCCTAAGGCGGAGGGGTGGGGGGATAATGTAACATTCAGAAAATATACTTGTTTAGTGAAGAGTCTATTAGATTTTAAGAATATGTATTGGGGTATATAGACATCCCAATGCCCAATATTGAGTAATATTAGGCATGTTAGTGAATATTGGTTTAGTGGTTTTAGCTAATTTCTATGTATTAACAAGTAACTTAAGATATACTTTGACGTTCAAATGCTCCAATCAAAGATTGTCTAGGAATTGTACCTGCAACGAAGACCCTAATGTAAAATTTTTTATTTCATAGCTTACACACATTAGGTATGAGGCATCCTAGTGTCAAGCCTATGTACCATAGCACATGATCATTTAAAATGATCATGTAGATTAAGTAGTGCCCAAGGACATAGTGAGGATCCTTGGGACAAGAAGTGGACAAGAAGTGAACAAAAAGTGTGCAGTAACACATGTCCAAGAACATGTGCTAACTGCCAAGAGACCAAGCGCCAAGCCCAATTGAATTCGGTTAGGGGGCAGGCGTGCGTCGGGTAAAGCCACGTAGGGCGTACCTTCCTAACCAATCCTAGGATCTAATTTACTTTCCTAACTACATAAGTTAACTAGGACTAACTAAAATAAACTAACTAGTGTCCTAAATCCTAAGATCTAACCTGGTGACACTACCGAGTAGCTAACTAAAGAAACATCCTAGCATCTAACCTAGGATGGTCCAAAGGGGTTGGTTATGATCCTTGTGACTTAGGGGTACTTTATTAAT
Source organism: Solanum habrochaites (assembly GCA_027704765.1). Taxonomy (NCBI): domain Eukaryota; kingdom Viridiplantae; phylum Streptophyta; class Magnoliopsida; order Solanales; family Solanaceae; genus Solanum; species Solanum habrochaites. The sequence continues at coordinate 42,788,243 of JAKWJA010002493.1, read as the reverse complement.
TACCCTAGGTCACTTAATTAATTAAATTCACAACTTAATTAATTAATTTAGAAACAATTATGTTACCCAAACCCTTAGCAAATATTCAGAATTTGGCTAAGTCAAATGCTCTACTATTTTTAGTAAATTTAAGAGGGGAATTTTGGTAATTAGATAATTGATTTATTTAATTAAGTTAATTAGCCTAAGTTGTATTAGTCAATATTAAGTTCCTAAGACTAGAATCATGTTTATCTAATAGAACTCACAATTGAAAAATAGTGAACAAACGTAAGAAAAAGAGATCGGTTCTCCTTAGGAGATTTCAAGGCGATTCTTCAAGATTTTCATGCAAATTACAGGGTGATCCTCGTATATTCAGTTCTATAGAAAGGTAAGGTTTTTCTCTCTTGGATTCCTTTCCCAGGAGTCTTTTCAAAAGTTTTGAATTCAAGAAAACCGAAACTAGGGTTGTTCCCAATGAAATTTATGAATATTCATCTCCCTAGTTCTCCCTATTTTTTATTTTAGTAGCATGTATAATGCAAATCTCGAACATGTTGTTGGTATGTGGTGCTAACTGATAACTAAGTGTAGGTTTCTGTGATTTGATAATGTCGAATGAGACTAATAGGTTAGATCTGTATGATTAATGCCTTATTGTGTTGGAGAAGATGAAATTGTTATAAGTTGTTTATGATATTCTGTTTAGTGGTGAGATGGATAAAGTTTTCGATTACTGTTTGTGTTTTAGTTAGACACGTTTGTAAGTGTTTGGAATTCAATGTTTCTAAGAAGAAATAAGAATGAGAATCAAAACTTGTTAATGACTCTTCAATGCTAAATCAACTTTGTAGCTTGGCCAAACTAAGCATTGAATTGTTCTTATGATATAATCAAATGTTAAAAGTTGTCTTGCTTAAAATGAGGAGATTACCATATTTATTACATGAAGTTAATTGACTTGGCTAATGATAATATCATGAAAAGTGTTTAGTGAAAGTTTGGTTTATGCCAATAAATTGGCTAGCAATATTATTTCAAAAATATTGTATAGACTTGGCTAATGACTAAGTCATACATATCATATATGATCAATGTAAATTATTATGTTTCTTGTAAGGCTAAATACATGTTAAAGATTGACTTGACAAGTTGTAACTCAATGAAATCATAACCTAGGGTATGCCAATGATTGGGACAAGTCCTAACATACTCTATCTAAATGAACTTGTGAACATAGTAGTACATTGAGTAAGTCCATACAACTTTCATAAAGAATGGTACGAGACTACCAAATAATGTTGAACAAGACAAGGTGAGTAATGAAATAACATAAAAGCGTATGAGTCATGAAATTTACATAGAATGGGGTGTTAAAGAAAGTGAGACAAGTCTCACTTGCACATAAACAGTTATGTTAAAAATACTCACATAAGTGGGTGTTAGAAACCGTGAGATAATTCTCATTAAGACCATAATTTATGAGTCAACTCTATAAGTTATAAAGTATAAGAAATTTGAGCTAAGCACCGATAGACTAGTAATGAGCCAGTTCAAGCACATGTAATCCTCATCAGATGCGACTACAACCAAGGTGGATAAGGGTCTCAAAATTCTCCTAGTCTTTAAACTATGTCGTTAGCATAGGTTACTAGCTAGTGGATCCACCTAAAAAAACTATGAAGTATTTGGTTTCACTTTGGCCGGTGAACCACCTCTTTTCAGTGTGGGGAATACAGTGGATTTAATGTTAGGTCACATGATCTATGTCGGTTAATGCTAAAGATTTATTTAAGAAAGTAAGAAAGAAAGAAGAAACTGTTTGAAAGTGAACAGAGTATCAAAGAAGAATAAATTTAATTCAAAAGTGAACGAAGTAGCAAAAAGCTAGTATATCAAATTATCAGTATTGATAAATTGAAGTTTTAAACAGTTATTGGCTTATGGCAATAAAGAGGAAAAATAATAATGGGCATTGCCCATAAATATTGATCCCCAGAATTTCTGTATTATGGCAAATAATCAAATAATGGGCATAATCATAAATATATGCCCAACATATTTATATTAATGGGCAAATGATTCAAATATGGGCATAGCCAGTAAGATTGGAAATAATACTTGTAGGCTATGGTAGTCCAATAATTTCCTGAGTCTTTTGGATTATTTACTGATTCATTCTAGAATGAGAATAAATGATCTTGCACTCATAAGTAAATATAGGATAAAGGAGATAGAATTTAATCTCCCACAACAAAAAGAAAGAAAAGACTGAAAATACACTAAGTCTGGGGAGAGGCTAGTTCTCGACCTTATGGGGAGGGGCAACTTTTAAGTTGTTCCAAAATTAGTTCATGTTTCCAATGTATTATGTTCATCATAAAAAAATTAGTAGTGTGCTCTAAACTTCATGAAATATGCATATTCATACCATAGATTCTCTAAATAACCTCGAACTCGGACACACACACCCTTGATGGTGACCATTCACTATTCCAGAAACTGGCATGTACCTGCTATACCGGAGAACTTCCTTGATTCATGCATAGTCGTTTGAGTTTATGTGCATACCACCCACACTCAGTACAAAAAAAAACATGCTGCTGGTACTACACTACACCAAAAACCACTAATAACACCATTAAAAAATGTTCAATACATCCGAACTGTGCAGGTCCCTTAATAAGATCCGAAATCAGTAGAAGTTTTTGGACTATAACCACAGACTATGGTAGGTCATCTTGAGTTCGAGGATGCCTACGCTTTATATTCTAGCTTTAGTAGATTAGACATAGCTAGTGGATGTTGTCCCTAGTGTTTCCTTAGAAACATTTGTTCAAGCTTTTATACTAAGGACGGTTTGGCAACTACTAATGGTATTATGAATTCTTCATTTCAATTGTTCAATCTGTTATTAGATGGTTGTCTATTTTGAGCTATTAGTATATAAGTCTTATACAGAAATTATATAAAGTCTAAGTACACTTCAGTAAAGTTTACAAAGTTCTAAATTTTCTGTTAAGTTTAATTGTATGATTGTGAAAAAGATAAGGCTTTTCTACGACCTTTGAGAGGTTAACGAAGCCGGTCTCATCTAGGGTGTAGGACCTGGGTGTGACAATAGTTTAGATCATTTAAGTCATGTTAAGGTGTATTAACACTCTCAAGTAATTCTAATTACTTCAAATGATTTGTAAACACCAAGGAATAACCAAAAACATAAAATCATATCCTTGAATTCATAATTTCATTCATGGAAAGGTAAGATCAAAGTCAAAGAAGTTAAACGTCAAGTCTAAAGTTACAAAGCATGTCAAAAGCAAAGGTCTACAAGGTTTTCAAGAGACTTTAGCAATGTTTTTTTCTATGTTTCTAAAGACTGAAGTTTCAATCTAAGTAAAGAGTAAAGAGTTGAGTTCATTTCTCTAAAGTTATTAGGGAACTAAGTATTCCTTGAGAGTTGATTTAAGACTCATGTTTCAAGTCCAGTACAAAGTAAAGAGTTGAATTCATTTTTCAAAAGCTATAAGGGAGCTATGTATTCCAAATAGTTTATAAATGTTTTCACATTTAAGATAAGAGGAAAATAAGATTTCCAAAAGAGTTTTGAGAAAGAAAAGGGTACATTGATTCCAAGAGAAATTTTTAAAGCTAAGTGTTGAGCAATAATATCAACCCAAAGAAGGAAGTTGTTTTGAAAACACATGAGCTAACTATATATTTTAGGGTAGTATTAAGCACCGGTATAGGTTTGCGAGCTCAGAATAACTCAATTTTTCATTAATTATGTAGCCATCATTGGTATTAATGGGTCATACTTATTATGATAACATAAGTTAAGTTAGTGGATCCACTGAGTTAAGTAGCTATGTGTGACGGTAAAGTATAGGACAATTCTGGGAGCGTGGGATAGACATTGTATCATAACTAAGGCTCATAGTGGTGGCTGCCGGTTAGAGAATCTCTTGGAGAAACTATATCTCTTGATATATAAGTCAATATGAGTTTTTATTGCATTTTCTTTGAAGAACTAAGTGTTTTTCATTGTTTTACAGGCTTTATATGTTGTATGTGTCTAATTGCTTTATATTGATTCAAGTTATTCATGATTTGAGCAAAGTCAAGATAAATGTTCCTTCTTACTCTTTTTCAAGCTTAAGTTGTTGTTAGCCTTCCAACTCGCATACTGTTGGATTCAATGTACTGGTGATAGTTGGCCTACATCGTATCATAATGCAGACACATGTAACTAAGATCAACATCATCTTGCGCCTCGTTGATCCAGTTGAGCACTCGGAGTTAGTGGTAAGCCTCTTTGCATTCTCTGGAGGACACATTTATTCGCTTTTCAGTCATTCATTTATAGGATTTTGTGGGGTCTATACCAACATCCATCTTAGTATTATAGAGACTTCATAGATAATAAGACAGTTAGTATTGTTACCTTGTAATGTAGATAATTTGCTATGAGACTTAAGTACCATTTTCACCAAGTTATTTATATTAAGTTATATTATCAGATTTTTTTTCTATAGAGTTAAGTTTTTCATTGAGTTCAATAAGCCATGCCAAGGGTCCACTCAAGGTCAGAATATGTCATTGAGTGTTGGCCACGTCCAGGGTGTAGGCTCTTGGCATGACATCCTTCATTTGCTATGGAGCTAGTTCTACCCTCTCCGCATCGTCAACATGCATCTCATCAATAAACCTTTTCAGCTCCTCAATGAAGTTCTAATCCTCAGTGATACTTGAACATGTGAAGCATGGAGGGTTCATACTTTAAAGCTCACGAATCCTTGAAGTATCAAACACTTATTGTCAATTATCTCTTGGTCCAACTTTGTAGGTCGCAACTTGATGTAACATCCAAATATCCTCACAGAATTCAGCATAGGTGACTCTCCTTCGGGTTGCACACATTTCTCCTAGAAGAATGACCTCAGAGAGCTCTTCATGGAGAAATGATTATCTGGAATAGGCACAAGCATTAATTAGAGAGGAACTTATAGAGATAAAACTCTAACGCATGAGATGAGTGTAAAAAAAGTGAGAATTTCCCTAAATTTTATAGCCTTCTAATTATAGTTGTGGCTCGCTTCACACAAACAAATAAGAATGTAAAGACACGTCTTCATAGACTCCCTAGGACTTTTGAACTCTGTGCTCTAATTCAAAGTTTATCACTCGTCGAGTCTACACCCATGAGATGTTTGTTATTGGAAGACCATTGTTGGCCTCAAGCAGACCCTTAACCTATCTTACGAGCATAGCGAAAGACTCCAAGCATCTTTACAATGATCAAGTGCACTTACTAAAATATATCAATAATATAACATGGAAAGAAATAAAAGAATTCCTCCAGAATGCGAAAAGGCTCACCAACAGACTATGAACTACTTACTTGATCAATAGTGAACTAGAATGCCTATCCCACTTACCTGCGTCTGCATCATAATACGATGCAGGTCAACTGGAATAATTACATTCAATGTATAAGTATGCGAGTTGGAATGCTAAACATAACATAGGGTTGAAAGATTATGAAAGAAAATATTTACCTTGACTCTTTTCAACTCATGAATAAACTTAACTTAGAATAAAATAATAAAACACATGCAATATACTAAAATATGTATAAAATGGTAAAACACACTCATTTTGTAAACCAAATGCAATAAAACACACAAATTTTACTTATATACAAAGTTATATATTTTAGGTGGGAGTTTGTACTATCGACAACAACCATTATGAACCTAAGTGGTGATACAATATCCTTTTATCATGCTACCTGACTTTCCTATACTTTTCCGTCATGTACAACTACTTATCTTAGTGAATCCAAGTATGATCACTTAAGACCTATGATGGTTACATGGTTTGTGGAAACTTCAGTTAGTATGAACTTGCATCACCATATTGGTTGCGCGGGTTTACCCAGTTGAACATAGCTCTAACCCATTCCGCTATCATGCTTTTATTGAATTCTGCTTTCAGCAGCCATCCTTCCTGATGTGGCTCTTCCTGGAAGTGTGAACACTACTACCCGACCAAGGAAATAAAAAGAAGATTGAAAGGGTTAGGAATTCCATTGAGTTATCCCTACTTGATCGAATCAGCCAGCTTTTTCTGTTCCGCCTGCGACCCCTTTAGAATTCAAATTCCGCTGGAATTGGTGTGCTTGAACGTAGATTTGGAAGTGCGAGAGAGCAGCCCCCATTCTAACCAAGTTTCCTTCTTTCGTTGTTAAGAAAGTCCCCATTCTATTAGGCTGGCTTTCTTAGAAACTTGTCAAGAGATACTCTCTCTGTGTATTGAAACCCGATAGAGTCTTCTTCTTGCTTATGCACGGGTTGTGCTCAATACTATTCCCTGAGGTATTCTTAGCTCAAATATTCTTAAACCAAATTTATTTCTTTGGTTTGAGATAATTGCTTCAAACTTAGCTTAAAATCTTTTGGAACCGTTGTTCCCTTTTCTTGCTCAAATGTGAAATCATATATGAAGTCTTTGGGATTACTTAGTTCCCTTAGAGCTTTTTGAGAGAGGATATCAATTTTTTACTATTTTGTTAAATAGAAACGTAGTTCTTAAAAAAAATTTAAAACATATGTAAAAGACTTTTTAAAGAAAAATTTTAGGAACTTATCTTGACTTAACTCTTAACTACTTAACTTGACTCTTTAACTTCTTTACCTGACTCTTAACTGATCCTTGAATTAAATTATAAATTCAAGAATCTGGAATTGTGAATGGAAAGACATCATGAAGTTTAGGAATAACTTTAGATATCTAAACATAAGAAAAGGCTGAAATTCAATATTTGAAAGAGAGTCCATGACGTTCAGAGGATTTGAAATTTTAGCTTCGAGAACTTCTTTTGAGGCAGAATACTATGTAACAGCTCTGCAAGGAAATACAGAAATTTCAAGATCTGTGAACCTACACCGCGATGGGCAACCAATTCTGCATTGTTTTACATCTCTAAACCCTCTAAACAATGTGGGTTCATTTACCCAATACTTAGAATCATATATACCCTCCATATACATAACATTCTACTAGAAAACAGTGCTAAAATTGTATCAACCTCAAGAAACTCCAATCAACAACACACCACAAGAATTCAACTGAAATCTAGCAAGAACTCAAGGATTTACTTTCAAATGTAATAGCTTCTCTGAAATTGTATCATGATTTCCGCGTGGGAGAATTAACTCAACGCTTAGTGATCTCACATACCTGGTAGGAATAAATACTTGGCGAAAACCATGACATGATTCATTGATCTTAAAAAATCTTTCCCTTTCTTCTTCTTTGTCCTCTTCTCCTTCATCCAAGACCTAGCGAAAATTCCTATTTTATAAAAATGACTACAATCTGAATAGACCCATATAAAACTCCTAAAATAATAGGGAAACTAAAACATTAATATACCCCTTACAAATCCATATTTGGACACCTCCTTATTCCAACAACCCAACTTCCTAAGAGATGGTTGTAGTAGTGTTATTTTGTGATTATGTTGATTGCGTCTTATGTATGTTAATCTATGTATGATCTTTATGAATATATAAAATGATGAAATATAAGATAATGAATGTATGCATGAAGTAGGTTGATTAATCTGACACTTAGTTTTGGATAGAGTTATGAAATTCTATTCTTTGCATTGCACAAACATTGCTTGAGTTGACTACATGTTGAGATGACTTATGATACTTAAATTATGTGCACATTGTTTTTACTTGACAAAGAGACATGTTTAGACTAAAATGTCCTTTTATGGATGTTTCACTAGTTTTTATGTATAGTAGTCATACTTAGTTCATGTGATATACTAAACCATGTTTTCTTCAATTTTACCAAATAAAGTAGGTTAAGAAAATTGAGGATCCAAGGCAAGTTCTTAAGGATACTTGTAATTGCTCTTCCAAGTTGGTGAATCCTCAAGTCCGAGGACAAGACTCTTATATACTAGTGTAACACTAAAAAACGAACTAAGGTGAATTAAAGCTTCGTGAATGTTTCTTGAGGTATTTTTTGTTAATATTAGTTATATTAGTGTCCTTAGTTAGTATGTGATGTTTGGAAGCCAAACTTCCAAGAATGTCCATGACGTTCGAAAGTTATGCCTTAGAAAGAGCTTGTGTGTTCTCATGTGTTTGAGTGCGTTTTACGTGTTCGTTTTCTTTGAAATTGGTGTGGGATGTTTCTAAGACTTAAAATAATATGTTTAGGGGTTTAACATACGAGTACGACCCCACCTAGAACCCACGAGGGGACCTATAAGAGGACCCACTCTCTTGGAAAGAAGCTGGCTAGCAGTGACCAAACGACGACCAAAGGGACAGTCTATTTGTCAACAAACGGTCCGTCGACCATGGGTGTCTATTGGAATTGAAATTAAGGCTATAATTATTTTCAATAGAGATAATACCCAACATACTATCCTCCACCAAAAGGCCATCAATATACAAACTGTCCATTGGTTAGAGCCGTCGATGAGCTGCTAAAAGGCTGTCTTGTCTTGGGGTGTTCAGTAAATTCACCCCAAGTCTTTTAAGGACCTTGGACGCTTAGTTTAGGGTATATTAGGTATATTAAGATGTTTTAAACCCTAAGACCTAATTTTAGACTCCATTTCCTAAAACCCCAAACCCCTCCCTCTAAAAAGACACTCTCCAACATTCATACATTCTAGAACTCAAGAAGGAGCTAGGAGGGCTGTTGGTAGACATTTATGTAAGGATCGAATACACGCACACACAATTGCTGAATGAAGAACACAAGAACCTTCAACAGATAGAGATGAGAGATATAGAGAAAGAAAGAGGGAAACAAATATTTTGTGGTACCCCGTGACTAAACTTCTACAGCGGTGGGAAATATATATATATATATATATTAATAAATCATAGTATTTTTGGTTACAGAGAATAAATGGAGAATAAATAGTACAACTTAAAATATATATATTAATCAGGCTCCACAACCTAACAATTCTTCCACTCGGAGACTTATTCAGTCATCCAAAAAATACAATCTCAAACAAAAAAAATCTCTTCATCATCAACATCTTTACCGCACCGCAACATCTCTAGCAACAACTACAGAAGACCAACCGAGGTTTTGCATAACCCCAGTTTTCCATCATCAACACATTTCGTCAACATGTCTGTCGGGATCTTTACACCCTCTATCTTCTCCAAGCACATATGACCATCCTCCACTGCCCTGCGAGTGAAATGGTATCGCCTTCTGATGTGCTTTTTCTTCGAATCATAAACTGGATTTTGAACCAACTGTATGGCACTCTGGCTATTTGAGTAAAGAATCTTCTCGCTCTGCTTCTTGCCCAATTCCTCCAGATAATCTGCCAGCCATATCATCTCTTTCCCAACTTCAGCTATTGCCACCTATTCAGCTTCAGTAGATGAAAGAGAAACACACTTCTGACGCCTGTACATCCAACTCACTACTGTTCCACCTATGGTGTAAATGTACCCTGATGTACTCTTGCTCGAGTCCACATCCCCACCAAGATCAGCATCCATAAAACCCTGTAGAGTCACCTTGCCTTAGCCAAAACAAAGTGAAGTACTGGATGTACCTCTCAGATATATCAGAAGCCAATTCACAACTTCCCAATGCTCTTTCCCAGGGTTCGCCATGTACCATCTAACAACTCCCACTGCATGTGCTATATCAGGTCTAGTGAAGACCATAGAATACATAACAATCCAAACTACTGAAGCATATAGAACAAGTGCCATACGATCACGCTCCTCGGCAGTCTTGGGTGACTGATCCTTTGACAATTTAAAGTGATTTGCCAATGGATAGTCTTGCGTTAAGCAACCTTAACCCTGAATCTTCTCATCACCTTCTCAATGTACAACTCCTGATATTGATTTAAAGTTCCAGCAGATCTATTCCGAGAAATCTTCCCCAAAATCTGCTTCGCTAGACCCAAATCTTTCATCTCAAGCGCTGCGGACAACCTTGTCTTTATATTGTTAATCTCCCTAATACTAGATCCTGTAATCAACATATCATCCACATACAAGAGTAGAAAGACATATGAATAAGTGTATTTTTTGAAGTTACAACAAGGATCCTTTTCAGCTTTGCAGAATCCACTCTTGTTCATGAAGGAGTCAAACTTCTTGTACCACAGCCTTGGTGCTTGCTTTAGTCCATACAAGCTCCTGGGGAGATTGAACACAAAGTGTTCCTTGCCTGGAACCACAAATCTTTCCGTTGTTGCATATAGATCTTTTTGTCCAGATCTCCATGTTAAAACATTTTTTTACATCCATTTCCTATAGATGCAAATTCTCCGATGCAACAATACTCAACAGAATTCGAATAGAGGTTAACTTCACAATAGGAGAAAATATTGCAGCGTAATCAATACCTTTCCTTTGTGAATATACTTTAACCACTAAAATAGCCTTGAACCTTCTTATGCCATCTGGTTAGTCTTGATTCTAAACACCCACTTATTCAGCAAAGCTCTCTTCCCTATAGGTAAGTCAGTCACACCCATGTGTCGTTCTTCTCAAGTGAACTCATCTCATCATCCATGGTTTGCTCCCACTTGATCGAATCCTTCATCTATAGGGCCTCATCAAAATACTTTGATTCCCCCTCATCAGTCAGCAATGTATAGTGTAATGAAGGTGAATACCTTTCTGGTACCCTGATGGTTCTAGATGAACTCTTTAACACCTGCTTAGGTGTAACTCGCTCCACTTAAAATTATTCAGTAGGAGTTGGTTGAGTATCTGCTTTGAAGTCTCTAGGTTACCTTTTCCAACTACAACTCATCAACCTCCCTTGCTTTTGGTAATCTCTAGAACTTCGCCCTTTTGTCCTTGTACAAGCACAACTCTCAAATTGTCACTCACAATGTCTCTCAATCTTTCTGTTCTTATCATCCCAAAACACCTGTCCCAAACGAATAAGAACCATAGGCTATTAAGTAACACTTCAGTCACAACCAAAGCCTTGACGTCAAAGCCGTCCGGTCTTTTTCGTATAAACATGACATAAGCAGTGCAAACCAAAAGTCCTCTAGTGTGATACTTAAGTCTCTTTCCTGTCCACACCGGTCCTATGGCATGATTGTGAATCACCTTACAAAGGGAACTGTGATGGTCCGCCAGTGTTGATCAAGTATGGCAACTTGTACTCACCGAACACCTCCTAAAAAATTTTTTTGGAGCAGCCACGTGTACCCTCATACTCCTTTCACGCTAATTCCATGTTGTCTGTTCAGCCCTCTCACTCAAGCAATTCCATTCCTGCCTTGCCTTACAAAGGAACTGTCCATTATCTTATTCCCTCAGTCGTTAAGATGTTCCTTGAACTACTGATTGTCATACTCTCCTCCATTTGTCAAGACCTTAGCATTTGACTGTCAAACCATCAGATCTCCAACTTACAAAGCAGTTCAAACTTCTGAAAAGTTGGCAAAACACTCGACTTTGCTTCAAGAATTAAACCCATCCTTCCTTGCTCTGCTGAACATCATATATTGAAGGTAACATAGAAATCTGTTCCTCCACACAGATAGATAGCGGAGATGGTCCCACAAACATCGGTATGGGACCATTCACCAACGCACTTCTTTTGTGCTCTCGTAGAGTCTTTTTGCAGCTTACTCTTTCTATTTTGCCCATGACGCAGCTCTCGCAAAGACACATATCAACTGCCTTCAGCCCTGTAATGTTTCCTATTTGCAACCACCATCTTTCAATTCCTATTAGCACGTCATGTGCCCAAGTCTATTGTGCCACATACATAAACCGGAGCACCGTCAGGAACAGTTGCCATGTTAAATACACCCTGCATGGTGTACAAGGTCTATATTTTGTGCCACGAGTTACATCCGATAAGGGTCATGCGACCTTTAACAATCTCCACGAACCATTCCCAACATTTGCGTGCACATACACACCGATGCTATCCACCTGAACGAAAACAGAGTCGGATTTTCTTAAGCCAAGGTATATAGCTGCATCCTCCAATGTCTCACGAAGTTTCCCGAGGTAGCCTTTATGCAAACATCCCCCCATTCCTATCATCTCTAAGGCTTTAAGTCAGCAAGATACCTTTCAAATGAATTTAGATTCGAAATTTTGACACAACTCATTGTCTTGGAGTACGAATGACAGATGCACCTGAAAAAAAAGGACAAGTCCCATATTCCAACCGGGGCGTATTTACACCAAGGATTAGAGCACCTGCCTCCCAATTCCTATGCTGATTTTACAAATCATTGTCATCGAACGAAAGTCCAAATTTTGGATTCTGTATATTATTTTGGCTTTGTACGATAACAACCCGTCCGAGTGCCAATTTTTTTCTTTTCACAGTTCCAACAAGTTAATGTTGTCTGTTTGGGATCTTTCTCTATTCTCGATTCATTGATTTTAGATCGAAACCATTTAATTTTTCTATTTTATTCTTACTTCTACCTCCTTTGGTCAAAGCTGAAGAGCACTGCCTGAGGATACCTCTTTCTCGTTGCGAAATACTATTCACTCGAACACATCACATGTCTCAACAATACTTTCTCAGAATCCACGAGAATTGCTAATTGCAAGGTCGACAAAGTATCACTCAGCCCAAGAGACTCGGGCATTAGATGAAATTCAATCAACCACCTTAATTTCCACTCTTTGAAATTATATGCAACAGATTTAGTTGACTTAAAATCATATTAAACCTCGTTTATGTATCATTAGAAACATATCCATTCTCGAACTCTGAAAATTGAACACATCTACGCATTAAGAAATAATACCTTGTTTCAATGCGCGACTGGTTTTTTCATAAATTTTGACAATGAAGGAGTCCCTTCAACAGCCAGAAACCCCCCCCAACTAGTAGTTCTCCTTCACGATGTTAGAACGCCACAGGTATTCTTGACAACAGTCACCCGGATCAATCCTATACGCCAGCCTGGCGATCCTTGCGTTTCCCTACTTCTTCTAAACTCCAGCGATCCTCCTGGAAGCTCCCTCCCTAACAGGCTTCTAGGCTTCAGCACCATCAACACAAAAACCCCTTCCAACCGGTTTTCTTGAAGCATCTTTATGGTACATGAAATAATCTTCGATCTGATCTTCTAAAAACTGAAATTGGATCCGATCAAACATTCTCGATTCCAAGCTTGTGAAACTATCCATGCTTAGTGATCGTGTTGAATCTCGCTGTCATCTGATAACCAGTTTTTATAGGATCGAATCCCTTACAGACATTGATGAATGAAGAAACACACGAACATTTAAAGAGTAGTTTCTTCATTACAAGCAGCAGAATATAATGGAGAACTGTAAATAGTACCGACCAAAATTATATATATTAATCAGATCCAGCGAACACTACATGTCTCACAACTTTGAGACTGAATCCAGTCATCCCACAAAAATTCCTCAAACAAAAAAATCTCTTCATCATTCAACATTCTTTCATGTACCATCACCTCTTTTTGTTATCAGCAACAACTACGAAGAACAACGAGGTTTGCCAGTAACGCCCCGTTTCTGCACATCAAACACATTCTTAAACATGTCTTCTAGTTCTATTGCACCCGCTATCTTCTCCACGACCTATCACCGCCTCCACTGCCCTGCGAGTGAAAATGTTATTGGCCGTCTGCTGTGCTTTGGCCTTGAATGTAATGGGACTGTAAATGTTAACCAACATTGTATGCCACTACTGGCTATCTGAGTAAATAAATCTCTCGCTCTGCTGTCTTGCCCAATTCCGCTCCATATAATCTGCCATCTATAGCATCATTGCCTACTTCAAGTATTGCCACCTACTTCACTTCAGTAGAACGAAAGATAAACACACTTCCAGCTGAAAACAAAACTCACTACTGTTGTTCACCTCTCGGTTTAATGTCACCCAGATGTACCTTGTGATTGATTCCAACGTCACCACCTGATCAGCATCCATAAAACCGTGTAGAGTCACCATTGCTTGCCACAACAAAGCGAGTACTGGATTACCCTCTCCAATATCTCAGAAGCCACTGCAACAGCTTCCTAATGCTCTTATCCCAAGGTTTCGCCCTGTCCTTCTAAAAAGCTCCCCACTCAGGTGGCGATATCATGCTGAGTGCAACCATAGCAATCATAAAACTCCTAACTGCTGAATGCATATAGACACGTTCCATATGATCATGCTGCTTCGGCAATTCTTGGTGACCTGCATCCTTTGTCAATTTAACGTGATTTGCCAATGGAGTAGTCCTTGTTTAAGCATTATTAACCCTGAATCTGCTCAAGATACACCTTTCAATGTACAACTCCGTAGAGGATAGTGATTTGTATGTTCCTAGCAGAATTACCACGATAAATCTATCATCCCAAAATCTACTATCACTTCGCTAGCTAGAAATTTTTCATCTCACGGTGCAGGCAGGACACCTCGTCTTCAATGTTTAAATCTCCCTCATATAAATCTCCTCAATCAACATATCAATGCCATCCCACATACAGAGTGAAGCCATATGAGAGTGTATTCTTAAGTACAAACAGGATCCGACTATTTCAGCTTGTGGCAGAATCCACTCTTTGGTCATGAAGAAGTTAAAACTCCTGTACCACCGGCCGTTGCTTGCTATGCTGTTAGTCCATCCAAGCTCCTGTGAGCTGTGCACACCATGTGTTCCTTGTCTGGAACCACAAAGTACTTCCGGTTGTTGCATATAGATCTCTTTGTATAGATCTCCATGTAAAAATACTATTTTTACATCCATGTGCGTTAGATGCAAATTCTCCGATGCAACAATACTCAACAAAATACGAATAGAGGTTAACTTCACAAAAGGACAAAAAATATTTCAACATAATCAATAACTTTCCTTTGTGAATATTCTTTACCCACTAAACGAGCCTTGAACCTACTTTTTCCATCTGGTTCAGTCTTGATTCTGAACACCCACTTGTTCAGCAAAGCTCTTATCCCTGCAAGTAACTCAGTCAACACCCCTGTGTCGTTCTTCTCAAGTGAACTCATCTCATCATCAATGGTTTGCTCCCACTTGATCGAATCCTCCACCTGTAGGACATCATCAAAAGAATCTGCTTCCCCCTCATCAGTCAGCAATTGATAGTGTAATGAAGGTGAATACCTATGTGGTGCCCTGATGGTTCTAGATAATCTCCTTAACACATGTTCAGTTGTAAGTTGCTCCACTTCAGATTCTTCAGTAGGAGTTGGTTGAGTATATGCTTAGACATATCTAGGGTTACTCTTCTCCAACTCAACCTCAACTCCCACTTGCTTTATAATCTCTAGAACCTTCTTCTCTCTGTCCTTCTACAAGACAGACTCATCAAATGTCACGTCACAATGTCTCAGGATCTTTCTGTTCTTAACATCCCAAAACCTGTAACCAAAAAAATCAAAACCATAGCCTATGAGGTAACACTTCACAGCCTTGGCATCAAGCTTGTCTCTCTTTTTCTGGATCAGGATGAACATAAGCAGTGCAATTAAAAGTCCTCAAGTGTGAGTACTTAAGTTCTTTTCCTTTCCACACCTCCTATGGAATCTTGAACCCTAAAGGAAATGATGGTACCCTGTTGATCAAGTATGCAGCTGTGCTCACAGCATCCGCCCAAAATGTTTTGGGCAGCCCACAATGTATCCTCATACTCCTTGAACACCCATTAAATGTTTTGTTCATCCTCTCAGCAATTCCATTCTACCTTGCCTTACCAGGAACTGTTCTCATCAATTTGATTCCCTCAGCTTCAGAGAATTCCTTGAATTCTGATTTGTCATACTCCCCTCCATTGTAAGACCTTAGGCATTTGACTTTCAAACCTGTCTGAGTCTCAACTTCAGATTTCCAATTTTTGAAAGTTGCAAACACATCTGACTGATGCTTCAAGACGTAAACCCGTACCTTTCTGCTGAAATCATCAATGAAGGTAACATAGAATCTGGATCCTCCAAGTGATGATACTAGAGGTGGTCCCTAAACATTGGTATGGACCATTTCCAACCGCACTTTGTTTGTCTCTTTAGGAGTCATTTGAAGCTACTCGAAGTGGGGGGGGGTGGGGGGGGGGCGCATGTGGAAATTTTTGTTTGCCCATACACAGCTCTCGCAAATACGCATCTCAACAAACTTCAGACCCTTTAATGCTCCTTTTGCAACCAACAATCTCAACAATTCCTTTAGGCCTCATGTGTCCAAGGTTGTTTTTCCACAAACATGAACTCAATGAAACCGGAACCACCTCACGCACACGACCATGTTAAGTCACCCTGAAGTGGTGTACAAGGTTCTTATATATTAGTGTGCCACGAGATCTACCATAGCAACCTTAACAATCTTCCACGAACTTTTCCAAACATCTGTGCTATCCCGTACATCATCACACTGACCACAGATATTGATTTTCTTGAGCCTATGATATATCTGATATCCTCCAATGTCCAGGTTTCCTGAGTTGGTCCCTTTTATGCAACATCCACCCTTTCCTCATCTCTAAAGCTTTCTTGTAGCAGATAACACCTTTCCAAAATTTCCCAGATTTGAATTTGAACAACTCCTTGCTTGTAGACGATGGACAGATGCAGCAACCATACTCTAAAATCCATGTTTCAACGGGGCTTTTACACTAAGGATTCAAGAGAGTCCCCATAGTGCCTTTGCTGAATTAACAATCATTGTCCCCCTCCAAGTTTTGGATTTTGTTTTCTCTTCTTTGGCTATTGTACAGCTAGTCCGATAGTGCCCTTTATCTCCACAGTTCAAACAAGTCAACTTTGATCTTGTTCATGGATTTTCCTCTATCTTTGATCCTTGATCGACCATGTTGATTTTGCTTTTCAATTTTACTTCTCCCCCTTGGTCAACTGGATAGCATTGCATGATGAATCTCCCACATCTTCGTTTGTGATTACTTCGGCATAAGACCACACTCACAGATGTTCATCAAACAATCAGTTTTTCTCTGATCCCTGGGACTACTAATCGGAGCACAACATATCCAAGACTCGGGTATGCATCCAAAATAACCGGCCCTAATTTTCCTCTTAGAATTAACATCCACAGAATGTCGTTGGACTCACATCATATTGAACTCGTTATAGATTAAAACAATCCATTCTCATACATCATAAATTGGAACAATCTAACGCATCAATATACCTTTTCTCTGACGATGGTTTTTCATACATGTTGGACCTGCCTTCAACCCTTACCTAACATAGTCCACACCATCAAAATACAACCTCCATTCACGATGCTTAAACGCGCATGTTTCCCTATGACAATCACCTATCAAACCCTAGAGCCTAGCCGATCCTTGAGTTTCCACTTCCACCGTCATTGATCCTGCTTCACCCCGGTCAACGTGAATGATCTTTCTTATATATGGAACATCTTGACGATCTTCATCATCCAGTAACTAAAATTAGATCCATCACTTCTCGATTCAAGCTTTGACTTATCAATCTTCAGTGACCGTGTTGAATCTCCTATTATCTGATTACCAGTTGTTTTTGATCGAACTCCACTTACGACACATTGTGATGTATGAAGAACACAAGAACTTTTAAAGAGAAGATATGAGAATATCTAGAAAGAGAAAGAAGAGAAACAAATATTTCCACGGCTAACACCACCCGTGAGTAAACTTCCCTTTGTGGGATATATATATATATATACCATATATATATATATATATTAATACTTAGAGTATTTTTGTTCTAGAGACTAAATATTACAACCTAAAATTTGAGGAGGGGGCGTTACCTGCCTCCGAGACCCCTCCTTCGGATGGGGCTTTCCACAACCTAACTTATGTGTAATTAATCCAGCTCCACAACAACATTGTTTTATTCATCAAAACTCATTGGGGTTTCTTCTTCTACTCTGGTTTGTAATTCAGCCCTTGGAAATCTTCTTCCATTCTGGGAGTCCTTTCTAATGATTGTTCAAAGAGGTGTTTTTCACCTAACTTCTTTTATATTAAATCTAATATTATATTGAATGAACAATGCTTCTAATGATTCAAATAATGTTTATATGTTAAGTTGGTAATTTTAATGCTAAAAAGTCAATGAAACGTGTTAAAAAAACTTTTTAAGCAACTTTTGCCTTAAGAATGGTTGGGAAAAATGGGGAAACCAAAACATGATATTGTAGTGTTAGACCTTTTGTTTCCTTTTATTTCTATTGCTATTTAGCTACTGACCTAAGGGCTATATTATTGTTAATTGTTGAATGAATTATTATGGGTGATGAATAATTGTATTAAAGGGTAAGTTGTTTAGATTTACTTATGAATTTCTCTTTTGTGGTATGGTGTACCTTCTTCGTGGCGGTGTTTACTCGATGAATCTGATTATAACTTGTATTTATTTTTAGTGCGTATTTGAAGGCCTAATGTGTGAAACTAAATGATAATGAAGTTGGTTCTTGTAATGTGTATTGTGAAGCTTGAATTGTATGCTTTGCCTATATTATGCCTAAATGATGTAAGTGTAAAGGTTGAGCATGTTAAGGGTGTAATGTGATGAATGAACGTCTAAGCATATATAGAATTGAATCTAATTGAAATGATTATTATGTGCAAAATGTGCTCACATGTACACCCACACTTACACTTGAATGAATGAATGGGATAAGTTAAGCCAAAAAGGGGAGTATTGGGATGAACATTCTTCGTGAGTTGAGGTGAAGTTTTTTGTACAAACCTCACTGCATCATAAGAGATTTCTAAGACAGGTTAGATGATGAATGCCCTTCGTAAGAAGAGATGCGGTAATCACTAGTTATCCTTAAACTTTGGTAGATAATGTTTAGAATTTGTGGGGAGTAATGCCTAGCACCGAGAGTATATGAATAGGAAATGGTTACATTTCGTGAGTTGAGATGTTGTATTCCAATGTACATATTGAGAGGAGTACTCCTCGTTAGTAGAGAATGAGTTACTTATTAGCAATCTCCTTCTCCCTTAACTATGCGCCCGCATAGGTGTTGCTATAAGGAAAGCCATGTAAAACTAAGAGAATGACCTTACTCTAGGCAAGTGAGGATCCCTCATCCGATAGGGGTTGATGTCAGGATTCCATGTCTATCTCTCATTGTCTATGTCGGTTAAGCTAACCCCCACAAAATTAATGAAAGTGACAAGTCTTCTGAAAGAGTGTGCTACTTAGGGTTGGTAGTGGAATAAGATTCTATCTATCCATTGCACTAGGTCGGATTTCCTAAAGAGAAGTCTTTGTGAGTCTTATGTGACTTGAATGAACTAGGTCTTTTAGAAGAACGTACTTATAGGGTAGGTGGTTATTTGGGATGATATCTATCCAATAAACTAAGTAGACCTTACGAAAGGTGAGTCTTGGTGCTAAGCCTTTTAAAAGAGTGTACTACTTAGTGTAGAAAGTGTAATGGGACGCCATCTACTCATTGAACTAAGTAGGAATTCTAAAGGGAAAGTCTTGGTGTGTTACTTAAGTGTTCTTCTAATGTCTTATCATTGAGTAGGGGGCTTGTTCTACCGAGGTGAGTAAGCCTAGATGTTTTAGTCTTGAAGATCACTTAGGAGTCTTTTGAAGGAGGTGTATTTTCATTTGCTTCATGTCTTACCTTGGTGAATCTTAGGATAACCTTAGCTAGGGAAACTCCTATTGAAATGAGTTCACTTCCTCTTTGCTTGACCTTGGAAAGTTCTTGTTTTTTCAAATAATGAGGTTTCACATGTAAAGTCAAAGAGTTCACTGTAACATTTTTTGTAAAAACTATACTGTCAAATTCCTTCTTTTGGTGTTAAATTATGAATTTTTTTTCTCTAAGTGTTAAATGATGATTCTTATGTTTTTTTGCTATTTTATTCTTGAATGTTTTACTTAATTGGCATGAAAATGTTTTTTTACTAAAATGTCCCTTTTTTCATGTTTTTATATATGTCATACTTAGTACATTATTTGTACTTACCCCATACTTTTCTATACTCTATAATTATAGGTTTGCAAGAAAATTTGAAGTTTAGAAGGCAAAGCTTGGGATAGATTCTCTCGAGACAATGTATGTCCTCATATACTCGAGGGCATTGTTCTTTATTCTTTTAGTTTTGTATATGTTTTTATTATGTATTTTTTTCAATGTAAAGGGCCATGTCCAAATGATTTTTATGTCGTGTCTTTAAGTTGGCTTGTTATGATGAAATTTTCATAGTATTTATGAAAGAATTCCTTTTTATATTAAATATATTAAAGAGCTTTAATTTCACACTAGTTTTAATGTCTTATGTAATAAGTGATAGTTAAATGTCTTGTACAAGACTGCAAAAGTTCAAGTACGGCTTGTGAAGATCCAAGGGTTCTCTCTAACTTCTAGGGGTACTTGCGTGTCGTGAGAGACGTGGTATCAAAGCATAAGATTATGGGAAATAGTTTAGGGTCTAAAAGTCTCACAAGCCACATCTAGTAGAGTCTTTGTTATTGGTGTGAGTCGCGACACATCCATGGACAAGAGGCTATAGGACGATAGAATTTCAATTTCTCCATTACACTTGTATCATTCCATAGAACATAACTCCATAAAAACTCTCTCTACTTCTCCTTTGTACGGTGTTTTTCTAGGTGTGAATGCTTGGAAAGGGATATCATTCTATATTAAGGAAGAGAAAAGGTGAGTTTCGATGTTATGATGGTTTTGTGGATAGAAGAGTAAATATGGAGGCTAGTTTTTAGGATTGTAATTTAATGGCATTTATGGCTATGTGTGACTTATGAGGTTGGAAGTATTCTGATGAGAAATTTTATGGTGATGTATTTCTAACGCAATAGTTAAGAATTATATTAATTGTATAACGGCATTTGCGAAAAATCAGTTTATCATTGTATGATGTTTCATGATGTAGAAATCTTTTAAGGTGTAATTTGAGGAATTGAGAGATATGGAGATTTTGTAGAACGGAGGACCACCCCTTTGTGTTATGTTTTCCTATTCTGTCTGATTTGGTTGAGATTCTTGGGTAGGTTTACTCTTAGGGGGAAATATGGTTTCATTACCTAGTGAGGAAGTTGTGGAGTTATGATAGCAAAAAATGTTGGATTTTTTATAGTAAGATTTTTTATTTTCCAAATGAATCTACCTAGATTGGTAGAAAAGGAAAGGAGGAGTTTTATTCCATGAGATTGAGATAAGTGGTTCCTAAGAGTTTAATTAGGTGATGTTTACAAAAAATTGTCTAGGCTTGAATCCTAATGAATGTGTAATGCTTGACTTGTAATATTTATATTTAGTCTTGATGTACATGAGTTAAGGGTAGTGTGAGTTCCTATATTGTTAGAAACATAGTAGAACTTTGAAGTATGAGGCCTTGAAGATGGCTTTACCCTAAGTGAGGGAGAATAAGTTGAGTAGAAAGGTAGTTAATATCCTCGTCTTTCCTTTTCGTTCTTATTCCATCTTAAGAACTAGTAAGGTAATGATTAAAAGTCCTGCATAATATTATGAGTTTCATTTCTCGTTTTTTTATGAGTGTCTTGATGGTAAAATGATTGGGAGGCTTTTGAAGTTATAATGATGTAACGGGAAAGATTAGTGTCCACGCACCGACCGCCCCCCGAGACGCGACAAATCACGGAACCCTAGGACAGCAAGTTACAAATCCAATATACTCTGATGGCCGATCAATGAGCATACTAAAGATATAAAACTGCGGGCGGAAGGCTAATCAAATATTTAATATTAAAAGATGGGCAATACCCAATTCCATAACTGTAGATATTTGAAAAAATGAGTTTAATAAAAGAAAAATTCAACTCAATACTAAGATGAATCAACTATGTCAAAATAGCCTATCAACGGGACTATAAAATACTGGGACCACAAAGCCCCCAACTAATCATATCAAAAACTCAAATAATGACTAAAAACTGAAAATGAAACTCATAACTGTTTTTCTCGGAGAATGAGGACTCACCACTGAATATGCTTAACTGAGAATCAGAATCGTATCTATGCGTGGTTTGGATGGCTAATACAACCCACATCAGATAAGATGTAGCACACGTATGCATTAGTACTCTAAAGGTACTGAGCATGAAGAATAGAGTAAAGATGAAATAAAACATAACTAAACATGCATAAAAGCAATTATAATAATCTGACATGATAAACTGAATTCCTAGCTAACTGGATGCAATGACAAATTTATCACATGATGAAAGTGAATACGGAATATACTTATAAATGGTCAATGCAGAGAGTCTGACTGATCTGTCGGACCTACTAATAACCGATAATTAAACTATATGAGCTAAATGTGTAGTCCGATGTATACGCTCCATTGAGAGGACCGAATATACCCTTCCAAACGGATTAAGGCATGCTGACGTGATCATTAAACTGATTGCTCATAGATAGGACTTATAACATACTTGGCTAGTAGTTCTGGGAATTATTTGGGTAAGCTGAACCCTAGTACAACTCGGTATTATGCTACTCCCATTGAATTATGCAGTTAACTGATTATGTCTGAATTTCTATAATACTGGATAGGTCGAATATGAACATGCAAACTGAGAATGCAATAATTAATATGGTAAATATGCATTTATAACTGAGGCATGTTATCTGAAGTGTTTTACATATATGACCTAGCATATGTAATTCAATAACTAAAGAAATACAAAACTAGGGTTCTGAAATTCATGCGATAATCTTAATCATAAAATGATTATCCGATTCGGAACATACATTTAATAAATTCATGGAATTATATTAAAGTACTAGAAACCGTAGGTCTAATCATGATAAAAGAATAAAGAACTGACTGAAAACTATGGACCCAATGGGTGAAATGAATCTACTAGTGAAATTTCACATACCTGGTGATGAAATCCACGGATAAATACTTAAGTTTTGGGGCTGGTACTACTGGAGCTTGTGAATTCTTGAACTAGGGTTTCTTGAAGCTTTTCTCCCTCTGCTTGGCTTTAATTTTCTAAGTTTTGCTTGAATGATTTGAATTAAATATGTTTTATTTATGTTTTTATATGCTTAAACAAATTAAATCTAATGATTTAGGGTCAAAACAACGTAAGTTAAGGTTTACATGAAGTGGGAAAAGACCAAAAGACCCCTGGGTAAATTGCTGTCGGAACAAAGGATGGGCAGGACTAACAGTTCGTGGTCTAATCAACGCCCCGTCATTGGGTCCATCGACTAGTCCTTTTCGATAGGCCTTT
Source organism: Solanum habrochaites (assembly GCA_027704765.1). Taxonomy (NCBI): domain Eukaryota; kingdom Viridiplantae; phylum Streptophyta; class Magnoliopsida; order Solanales; family Solanaceae; genus Solanum; species Solanum habrochaites. Next base: position 42,765,014 of record JAKWJA010002493.1, on the reverse strand, counting down.
ACTAAAATGGGCGTAACGTTTTACTCAGAGGTCTGATATTATCAAGATTAGTTCTTCTGGAAAGATAATTCAATTATATATATGTGGGTAGATCATGGGACACCCAATGTATTTTTTGCTAACAGTTATGACAATTTGTATTTGACCCCACTACATTTCCCCTTAATATTCTGCAAATTTTCAACCTACGGACTGTGGGTGCACCTACGGACCGTCCTGGTAATCCGTAGTTTTTATCAGAGAGTGGGTGAATGGGGGTCTCGATGAACAATCAAGGACAACGAACCGTCGTCTGACCTACGGACCGTAAGTCCGTCCGTCGTCTAAGACTTAATCGATTTTCTGAGCTAAAATTTTTAGGAGTTTTGGATCCCATCAACAATTGTGCAGGACGGAGAGTCGTCTGACCTACAGACAGTCGATGCCAACGTTGGTTGCACCTGCAGATTTTTTTTGTAAGGATGGTTTTTGGTCTGTTTTGACTACGGGGTGTTACATTATATCCCCCTTGGGAACATTCGTCCTTGAATGAAAACTAAACTAGATGAACTAGAGGGAAAGATCTGCAAACCCTACTACTAAACATGAGAACTTAATTTCTAACTGAATTAAGTTCCAATAACATGCAAATACAGTAAAAATGCAAGTACAAACTAAGGGAACACGATTCTAAGACTGAATTGACGTATTAATGTTTGGAAAACTAAAGAGGAGCTATTACCTCAAGCTGGAGTTAAATCGGAAGGAAATAGGTGAGGATACTTGGCTTTCATGGGTTCTTCTGCTTCCCAAGTAGCTCCCTCTACGGACTGACTCATCCACAAAACCTTGACTAAAGCGACTTCATTGTTTCTAAACATATGACGGTCAAGAATGTACATCCTCATAAGAAAGATTATATTTCACCGCCACACTCTCTAATGGCACTACAAAGGGTGGATCACCCACACAGTTTTTCAATAGTGAGATGTGGAAGACCGGATGCACCCCTGCTGGCAACTCTAACTCATATGTCACCTTGACAACCCTTTTAAAGTTCTTGTAAGGTCCTATATATCTAGGACTGAGCTTTCCTTTATTTCCAAATCTCATCACCCCTTTCATAGTTGATACCTTCAGAAAAACTTAATCATTAACTTGGAACTCTAATTCCCTTCTCCATACATATGCATACGATTTTTGACGACTTAGGGCTGCCTTAAGTCTATGTACTTTCTCCATAGCATAAAGGACTAAATCTGGCCCTATCAAAGCTGCTTCACCTACTTCAAACCAACCCACGGAGATCTACACCTACGCCCATATAAAGACTTATAAGGGGCCATCTGAATGGTGGAATGGTAGTTGTTATTGTAGGAAAACTCAATAAGAGGAAGGTGATCATCCCAACTACCTTTGAAATAGATCACAGAAGATCTTATCATATCCTCTAAGGTATGAATGGTACGCTCTGTCTGACCATCCATCTATAGTTGAAATGCTAAATTAAGGTTAACTTGAGTACCAAGACATTTCTAAAATGACTTCTACGAATGAGAGGTAAGCTGAGGACCCCTGTTAGAGATGATAGAAAAAGGAACCCCATGTAACCTCACTATATCATTACTTTAAATCCTTGCATAGTATTCTTCGTAATATGTAGTCTTGACCGCCTAAAAGCTAGAAGAATTACTCATCTTATAAACTATCACCAAAATGGTGTCATGCTGTCTGCGAGTACGAGGTAACCCTTTGATGAAATCCATATTGATCACATCCCACTTCCAAGTAGGAATATCGATCTCTTGAGTCATACTTCATGGTTTTTGATGTTCCACCTTGACTTGCTGCCAGTTGGGTCAGTTACTCACAAAATCTTCTATATCCCTCTTCATGCCACTCCACCAATAGACTTCTCATAGATCGCGGTACATTTTAGTTGAACCTGGATGAATACAATACCTAGAGTTATGGGCTTCTTCAAGAATATGCTGTCTAAACTAGCCTACATCAGGAACACACAATCTACCCTGGTAGAGAAGTACACCATCTCCCCCTTGGGAGAAAACCTCCACTGTCTGATTATGGACTACACCCTTAAGTTCAAGCAAAATTGGGTCACTGTCTTGCTTTTTATTAACCTTCAATACCAAAGACGATTCTGCCCCATTCTGAACCGTTACACTACTGTATGATATGCTCATAAGGAGAACTCCCAAGCAACTAAGCCTATGAACATCCTTCACTAGCTCCTTTTTTTCTTCCTAAACATGGGCTACACTACCTATAGATATTCTAGTAAGATCATCGACTACTACATTCGCCTTACCTAGATGATGAAGCACACTCATATCATGATCCTTAAGGAGCTGAAACCATCTCCTCTTGCAAAGATTCAACTCATTCTGGGTGAACTCATACTGAAGGCTCTTATGATCGGTGAACACATATACATGGACACCATACAAGTAGTGTATCCATATATTGAGTGATAACACCATTGCTGCAAGCTCGAGTTCATGAGTTTAATAGTTCTTTTCATGCGCCTTAAGCTGCCTAGAGGCATAAGCTATCACCTTACCTCGCTACATCCACACACAACCTAGGACAACTCTGGATGCGTCACAGTAGATCACATAACCATCTGAACCCTCTAGTAGAGTCAAGATAGGAGCTCTAGTAAATCTAGTTTTCAATTCAGCGAAGCTTTCTCACAATCATCTGACCGTTGGAACTTGACCATCTTATGAGTCAACCTACTCAATTGTGAGGATATGGATGAAAATCCTTCTACAAAACTTCTGTAATAACCTGCTAGACCTAAGAAACTTCTGATATATGTAGTAGAGGTAGGTCTGGGCAATTTTTGACTACTTCTATATTTTGTGAATCTACTCGGATCCCTTCGCTTGATACAATGTGACCAAGGAAAGCAACTGATTGCAACCAAAACACACAGTTGCTAAACTTAGCGAATAACTATCGATCCCTTACAGTCTGTAGAACAATTTTCAAATGATTTTCATATTATTCCTCACTCCGAGAGTAAATGAGGATATCATCAATAAAGATGACAAAAAACAAGTACAAATATTGATTGAACACTCTGTTCATCAAATCCATGAAAGCTGCAGGAGCATTGGTTTGTCCAAATGACATAACTACAAATTCATAATGAACATACCAAGTTCTGAAGGTTTTTTTTCAGAATGTCACTATCTCTTACACTAAGATGATGATAAGCCGATCTGAGGTCTATCTTTGAGAAATGGCTAGCACCTTGAAGTTGGTCAAACAAGTCATCAATCCTGTAGATGGGATACTTATTCATGATTGTGACCTTGTTCAACTGTCTATAGTCACTACACATTCTGAGAGAACCATTTTTCTTCCTTACAAAAAACATTGATGCACCCCATGGTGAAATACTAGGTCTCATGAAGCCATTATCTAGAAGGTCTTTCAACTGCTCTTTCAATTCCTTAAGCTTTGTTGGAGCCATTTAGTAAGGAGGAATAGAAATAGGCTGGGTATATAATGTTCAGAATTTTTGGGGAGTTATGCCTAGCACCGAGAGAATATAAAGAAGGGGTGGTTACACTTCATGAGTTTATATGTTGTATTCCAGTGTACCTATTGAGATGAGTACTCCTCGTTAGTAGAGAATGATTTACTTAGTAGCAATCTCCTTATCCCTTAACTATGCACCCACATAGGTGTAGCTATTGAGAAATCCATGTAAAAGCTAAGAGAATGACCTTACTCTAGGGAAGTGAGGATTCCTCATCCGATAGGGGTAAATGTTTGGATTTCATATCTAGCTCTCATGATCTATGTCGGTTAAGCTAACCCCCACAAAAGTAATGAAAGTGATAAGTCTTTTAAATGAGTGTGCTACTTAGGTTAGGTAGTGGAATGGGACACTATGTTTCAATTGCACTAGGTAGGCATTTCAAAAAGGGTGTCTTGGTGAGTCTTATATGAATTGAATGAACTAAGTCTTCTAAAATAACGTATTACTTAGGGTAGGTGGTGGTATGGGACGCCATCTATTCATTTCACTAAGTAGATCTTTCGAAAGGGGTGTCTTGGTGCTATGCCTTATCAAAGAGTGTACTACTTAGGCTACATGGTGGAATGGAACGCCATCTACTCATTGCACTAAGTAGGCATTCCGAAAGGGTTTCTTGAGTGTTCTTCTAATGTCTTGTCATTAAGTGGGGGCTTGTTTTCCCGAGGTGAGTAAGACTAAAAGTGGTAGTGTTGAGGATCAATTAAATGTGCATTTCCTTCATGTCCTACCTTGGTGAGTCTTAGGATAACCTTAGAAGATAAACAACTACAGAAAAGAGTTCGCTTCCTCTTTGCTTGACCTTGGAAGTTCACTGCATTTGAATAATGATAGTTCACTATAAAGTCAAAAGAGTTCACTGTAAGATTTTGGAAAGCTTATTGTAAATTGCTTTTTTTTTGTTAAAATTATGGATAATTTTCTCTGAGTGTTAATTGATGATTCTTATGTTGTTATGATATTATATTCTTGAATGTTTTAATTAATTGGCATGAAAATGTGTTTTTACTAAAATGTCCATTTTTGCATGTTTTTGCATATGCCATGCTTAGTATATTCTTTTTACTAACCCCATTCATTTCTATACTCTATAAGTATAGGTATGGAAGAAAGGTTGAAGTTTAGAAGGCAAAGCATAAAGATTCTCTCAAGAAAAAGTATGTCCTGATATATTCGAGGGCATAGTTCTTAATTCTTTTAGTTTTGTATAACTTTTTGTTATGTATTTCTTTCAAATGTAAAGGGCCGTGTCCCAATGATTTTTATGTCCTAGCTTTATGTTTGCTTTTGACGATGAGATTTCCTTAGTAATTATGAAAGAAACACTTTTTATACTAAACGTCGTGAAAAGTTTTAACTCTGCACTCTTTTCATGTCTTATGTAATGAACGATACTTAAAAGGCTTGTGCAAGACCCCTAAGGGTCAAGTTCACCTTGTGACGATCCGAGGGTTCTCCATAACTTCCAGGGGGTACATGTGGGTCTTGACACCAAGCTTTTAGTTCTTTTCTTATGCTGGAAGAAATTGTTTTATTTCCTATTTCTAGACTCCTTATTGATGAAAGGTGCAAGTCCCAAATTTCTATATTTCTATGTTAGATGGTATGTTGTGACAAAGTTAGTTTTTCTTTTTATATATGAAGTGAAGTTGAACTTTCAAAGAAAAAGTTTTATTTTCCACATTGTTATTCTATGATACGTGCCATGACGAATGCTAATTTCTTCTCTAAGACCTCTTCGAGGATGAGGACGCCGATTACGAGTTGGAGGTACTCTCTGGTCGTGACAAATGATTACATCAAACTCTTGATTAACATATTTTTACTTTAATATAATGATCAAAAGAATAAACGTAATCAAATTATTTTAAAATATGAACTCAAAAATAAAAATTAATCAGAAAATAATAACCATAAAAAACATACAAGGATATGTAATAGTAAAATGAAACATAAAGGAAGACATCGAGCCCACTGAATGCACAATATTCTCTGAAGGAAATTATTTCATTCTAGTTCCCGAGGTTTAAAAAGGAATAGATAATCTCACGATAGAACGATTATCTTCACTAGTATGTTGATAGAAAAACAGTAGTGTCATTTAGTCACTCAACAGGAGAAAAGTATACAAATATTTTATTGTGCTGAAGAAAAACAAGTTGAGAATTTTTTGTTGTTTAAAAATGAGAGGAAATCTCTCTATTTATAGAGAACAAAGGGCAGTGTGAAGAAATATTTAGTGTGTCTTATCGGAAACGTCACAATTCTTTGGACAGGTGACAATATTTCGTAAAAGTCACAATCTTTAATAAAATTAACAATTTTTTTATAAAAGTTTCAACTCTTCATAAAAGCTGCAACTCTTCATTAAAGTTGCAACTCTTCGTAAAAGTCACAACTTTTTGTTAAAGTCACAACTTTTCTTAAAAAGTCAATTTTTTTTGGAAAAGTAGCAACTTTTCATAATGTCAAAACTTTTCATGAAAGCGAAGGCTAATTTTTGAAATAAATACTTAAAAAGAGTATCTTAGTTTTTGTTGGCGCCACATAGGCGGGTTTTGGGTTCTCTTTTATATAAATACTAGTATTTTCTCTCATGCATTGCACGTTTACCCTATCAATTAATATTGTGTTTTTACAAATTACACATGTATAAAATATATAAATGAGTAATAAAGTAAATTTTTTAAAAAAGAAATATATTCATAAACATAAAACAGAGAAGGGAGATATGTAAACTTCAAATTTTGTGAATAAATTCAAACACCAGCTAATTTTACCGTATTATCAAATATAGATATGGGATTGTAGAGTTATTCACTTGTCACTTTTATTACATATTTGCATGACTTTTCATTGTTTCAATTTAATTTTTACCATAAAAGTGACATTACAACTATGACTTTCTGAAAGTCAACGTCTCAACGATACTATAATTTGTGTTGAAACTAATAAATACATTTCTTTGAGGATGAAAAAGTCTATCAAAGAACCAACAAAAAATGAAATCCCAAGGTAAAAAATAGAAAAGCGTCACATAAAGTATAAGTTTGAGCAATACCGCGAGAATACATTTAAAAATTACTACACAAATCATCAAAAAATAGATATAAAAAAAGCATTCAAGGGTACAACATATTAACAAAACCAAGGAAAAATAAAATATTAGTCACTCAAAACTTTTCTAGTCTAGATAGAAAGCACAGTGAGGCTAAGCAAATCAAAAACCATAAACTAACAAAAATGATAATACTCAAAGAAAACATAAAAATCACTAAACATTAAGAAAGAAGAATCAAAAGCACATAACACTTAAAAAACACACAAAATTAGGAAATTTTACTATAGATTATCAGCTCTATTTGATCAAAACAAGATTAAAAAATTGAAGAAAATATATTAAAATACAATAAAAAAATTCAAGATTAAACAATATAAGTTATAAAAAACAAAAAACATAATGATTCAATATAAAAGAAATGGCCCTTTCGTGGCGATATCCCATTGGGGAGTCCTCCACATACTTTCTAGGGTGAAAACAACAAATGTTTAACTCTTCTTAGGTAAATTTGTTGGGTATTTGTATCTAAAGTAATTCGAGAAACAGAACCGAGTCTATGCGAATTAGGAAAGAAAAACGAAGAGGAAATTTCGACGGGCAAAATTGGAGTGTTCGCGCACCTAGTGCCATGTTTTGAAATTTTTAGCTTAGCATTGGTGTTCTGCCTTAAAACATTTTAGGAACAAAAATTTTAATATACCTTTGCGTCGCAGACCCACGTCCAAATCTTTGTTTTTTTTTTATCTTTTCTCATTTTTAGCTATCTAAATTCATTACTAACCAACATGAAATCTTTCCAAACACAAATCTTAATCCTTGACTCCATAATTCAATTGAGAAGTCAGTTAAGAGTTAATTCAAGAGAAGTTAAGATCAAAATCAAGAGTCAAGTAAGAGAAGTTCATTTAAAGTTTTCAAAAGTCTTTAACAAATGTTTTAACTTTTATTTAAGACTTAAGTTTGAGTTTAGTAAAGATTAAAGTTGAAGTTCTATGTTCAAAGAAGTATATGGGGACTATTTATTTCCAAAGAGATATAAAAATGTTTTCACATTTCAATAAGAACAAGAGCTGAGATTTTTATAGAGCCATTGGGCTTGTTTTTAGAAAAGAGTATTAGCTTTCTAAAGGAAGCAAACACGGAAACTTAGATTTCCAAGATAGCCTTTGAGCTATGTTTTGAGCAATAATATCAAATTCATAAGTAAGTATGTTTTAAAAATATAAGAGCTAAAACAATAATATTTTTGTAGTATTGAGCATCGATATGGAGGAGAGTTCAGATAACTCTCAGCCACCATCAAATATGTAGCCACTATGGGTAGAATAGGGTAATACTATTTTAGATGATTCCTTAACGGTTTTGTAGTATAGACTAATTGTAAGGTATAGGATGGCCCTGGAAGCGTGAGGTAAAATGTGGTATCATCACTATAGCTCTTAAGTGATGGTTGTTAGTTAGACACTCCCACATAAGTTAATTGTATTTTATAAGAACAGTTAATTGTATTTTTACATGCATCTCAAAGTTATATTGTATCTTTGGAAACATATAGAGTTGACAAAATGTTTTAAACAAATTTTCTTTATATTACACTTATTTTAAATTACTTTATATTGAAACTAGATAAATTGCTCGCGCTTCTCGCTTGTCAACTACGTAATAATCTAATTATGAACATTTGATAATATAAGTGTTTTTGAGAGGGTACATTCCTATGAAAATTTTTCAATAATATTTTATCCAAAGAATAAATGAAATATTTTTTTAAAAAATTAAAACAAAAAAGTTTTGATTCTAAGTGTTTATGAAATTTTTTCTAAGTGATACACATATTTATTCATCAGTTGCAAGAGTATTTCTCATGTTCAAGGCGTCTACATACATATTTTAAATATTATACATCTTATATAATTAGTTGTATACATGACAAGTTAATTAAAATATATAAACATAGCACTTGAAGTTAAATGAAATAACACATGTGTAACACCCCATATCCAAAACAGACCGAAAACCAGTCTTTCAAAAAATCTATAGGTGCAACAGACGGTGGCCATCAATGGACCATATCCTGACCTACGGTCCTTCCTACACATCCGTCTTAGCCTAGGAAAATTTGAAAATTTGTCGAACGACGTACGGACCGACGGTCCGTAGGTCAGACCACGGTCCGTATTATATATCCATCGATCAACACTCCATTTACCCATTATCTGACAAGAACCACGATTGACCACTATGGACGTAGATGGACCTACGGACCATAGGTATGACCATAGGTGGAAGTAAGCAGACATTTATGGAGGGAAATGCAGTTGGGTCAACTTTAAATCATTATAACTCTTAGCACAAAATTAATTGAGTGTCCCTTTATCTACCAAAATATAGATAACTGAATTAAGTTTCCATGGCCACCGACCTTGATAAATTCAAACCTTAGAGAAAAAAGTTATGGATGTTTTAGTAAAGTCTTGTTAAGCAGGCCCAACGTACGGACCCAAACGTTGGACCGTCGATGGAACGACATACTGTCTGTCCAAGTCGTCGTTTGGTCCAACAATAACTAATCCACAGGTTTTTTGGTCTTTTTCCAGATCATTTAGACCCTAATATATGTCGTTTTGACTCTAAATCATCATATTTTAGTTAGTTTAAGCCATAAAACATAATTAAAACTTACATAAGTCAAATCATTAAATCAAAATTTAGAAAATTAGAAGCAAGAAAGGAGAAAAAGGTCAAGAACAATAGGTCAAGAACACAACAAGTTTCCAGCAGTTCCAATCCCAATATCTAAGTGTTTCTCCGTGAATTTCATCACATGGTATGTGGGATTTCACTAGTCACTTACTTTCACCCATTGGATCCCTAGTTTTCAGTAAATTCTTGATTCTCTTATCATTATTAAATCTAAGGTTTCTAGAACTTTGATAGAACTTCACGAATTTACTAAATATATGTTCCAAACTACATTGTAAAGTTATTATTCAGTTTATCGCATGAATTTTATAACCATAACTTTGTATTTGTTTAGTTCTTGAATTACAAATGCTAGTTCATATATTTAAGTTTACTTTAGATAAATATGCCTTAGTTATACGTGCATGATTACCAAATTTAATGTTGCATTCTCAATTTGCAAATTCAGTTTTAAGATATCGGGTATTTATTAAGAAACTCAGTCATAATAAGTTAAATACATAATTCATTGGAAGTAACACTAATACCGAGTATGACTAGGGTTCATCGTACCCAATTAGTCCCAAAACTACTAGCTAGGTAGGTTGTAGGTCCCCTTTGTGGGCAATCAGTTTAGTGATCACGCCAGCATGCCGTTATACCTTTGACAGGGTATATTGGGTTTTCTCAATGGGGCATATACATCGGACTCCATATTTAGTTCATATGGTTTTATTATCGGCTATTAGTAGCTCCCATAGTTTAGTTAGACTCTATTGCATTGACCATATATCAGTATACTACGTATTCACTTGGAGCATGTTATAAATTTCTTATTGCATTCAGTTAACCCAGAAATTTAATATATCATGCTGAGATTATTATACTTGTTTTTGTTCTTGTTCAGTTATGTTTTATTTAATATTTATTCTATCGTACATCTCAGTACCCTTCAAGTAAGATGCATACGTGTGCTACATCTTCTTGTGATGTAGGTTTAAGTTTTCAGTATCCAGATCAGGCATAGATCGGTTCCCGATCTCCAGTTCAGCAGATTCAGTGGTGAGTCCTCATTCTCTGAGGACAATAGTCATGAGTTCCTTTTTAGACTTTTAGTCATTTAGTTTCTGTTTTGCTAGACTTAGCTGGGGCTTGTCAGAGTATAACTAGTCTATTTTAGAGTCAATTTTTAGACATAGTTAGTTTCAGCTTAGCATTGAGTGAATATATCCTTTTTATTAAGATCATTACTTTCAAATATCTCAGTTATTGAGTACGTGTGTTCCCCATCTCTTGAGTTTAAATTATGATTCAGCTTCCATATCAGTTTATATTCTTTACTATGCTTATGATCATGTTAGTAGGGTTAGCTTGGGATCACTTGTGGTCCTAGGTCCCGTGTTTGCGTCTCGGGGGTAGCTCGGGGAGTGAAAAAACTCTGTATCAGATCTCTAGGTTCAAGAGTCCTAGGATGTCTGAAAAGCCACACTAAGTCGAGTCCTTTTCATGGTGTGAAGTGCACCACATCCAACAAGAGGGAGACTACAAAGTGTTTTAGGAAAACTTCACTATCATGTTACTCTTATCGTGCGTAAGGTATGATCTCATTCCACTTTAAATTGACATTCTATGTTTCAGATCATGCCTCTTGGTAGATCTAACGCTAGGAATACGAATGCCAGCAATGCATACGCAGCTCCTCAAGTCATAGATTAGCAAGTCTCTAATGCTATGTTCAGAAATGCTATACAAATCTTGGCTAAGAGTATAACTAACTAGAATAGTAGGGTTCATACTCATGTGAATGAAAATGGTAGATCAATAGCAGCAATGGTGTGGGACTTTGTTAGGATGAATCCTCCCGAGTTCTTAGGATTGCAAGCTAATGAGGATCCTCAAAATTTCTTAGATGAGATCAAGAAAATCTTTGAGGAAATGCAAGTCATGGGGAAAGATTGGGTTGAGTTAACATCATACCAGTTGAAAGATGTTCCTCATATTTTGTACACTCAGTGGAAGGAGAATAGGGGTGCAAATGCAGCCCCTATCACTTGGTATTAGTTTAGTCATACTTTTCTCGATTGGTTTTTCCTAGTAGAATTGAGGGAAGCACAAGCCCAAGAATTCATGAACTTAAGGCAGGGCAACATGAAAGTCCAAAAGTAAGGACTCAAGTTTAACAAACTCTCCAGGCATGCTCCTCACATGGTTGCTGACTCTTGGGCTCATATGAATAAGTTCTTGTATAGAATGTCGAATTTGCTGAAAACTTACTTGGAGATATGAACATCTCTAGGCTTATGAATCATGCTCAGCCGGTTGAGGGTGATAATCTTAGCAAACATGCTAAGGAGAATAAGAAGTCTAGGATTGGGAACTATGACGATAGTCAACAATAATTCAATGGTGGAAATGGCTCACAGATTCAGAAGAAGTTTTCACCTCTAGCCCCTTTATCGTCTAGTGCTCCATCCTCCAAGAACTGGTATGACCAGAAGGGTTGAGCACCAGGATCTAATTCTCAAGGAAGTGTTTCAGACACCAAGACTTACCCCAGTTGCCCTAAGTGTTTCAGGCACCAAGACTTACCCCACTTGAGGGATTGTCCTTCTCATTAGGGTCAAGGAGGTGGCAATGGATGAGCTCAATCTACAACTTCAACAGCACCGGCAAGTCGCCCAACTCAGTAGGATAAATCATGTGGTACAGGTCTCTTCAGGCTCGTGAGGATCAGGAAGGTTCTCCTGATGTAGTTACTAGTACGTTCCAAATCTTTGACCTTGATGTTTATGCCTTTTTAGATCCAGGAGCTACTCTTTCTTTTGTAACTCCTTACCTAGAAGTCCAATTCAGTGTTAGTCCAGAAACTCAGAACCTTTCTCAATCTCTACTCCAGTTGGTGACCCAATTATAGCTAGACGGGCATACAAAAATTACCCTGTCACAGTATCTCAAAAAGTCACCTCAGCATATCTAGTAGAGTTAGAAATGGTAGACTTTGATGTCATTCTAGGTGTTTATTGGTTACATTCATGTGATGCATCATTGGATTGTAGAACTAGGATTGTTCCTTTTTTGTTTCTAGACGAACCAATCTTAAAATGCAAGGGTAATACCTTAGCGCCTATGGGTCGATTTATTTCTTACCTTAAGGCCAGAAAGAAGATATATAAGGGTTATCTCTATCATCTAGTTCGGGCTAAGGATTATCGCTCTGAAACCCCAACTATTCAGTCAGTTCCACTAGTCAATGAGTTTCCAGAAGTGTTTCCAAAAGATATTCCCGGAGTCCCTCCCGAAAGGGAAATTGATTTTTGAATTGATCTCCTTCCAAATAACCAGCTCATTTATATTCCTTTTTACATATGGTTCCAGTAGAGCTTAAGGAATTGAAAGATCAGTTGAAAGACCTTTTATATTAGGGATTCATTAGACCTAGTATTTCACCATGGGGTGCACCAGTGTTGTTCGTATGTAGGTAAGATGGTTCTCTCAGAATGTGCATTAATTATAGATAGTTGACAAGGTCAAAATCAAGAATAAGTATCCCATCCCTAGGATTAATTAATTGTTTGACCAACTACAGGGTGCTAGTAACTTCGCAAAGATAGACCTCCTATCGGGTTATCATCAACTTAGAGTTAGAGATAGTGACATTCCAAAAACGGCCTTCAGAACTCGGTATGATCATTACGAATTTGTAGTTATGTCATTTAGACTAACCAATGTTCATGCATCTTTCATAGATTTGATGAACTGAGTATTCAAACTATACATGGACTTATTCATTATCGTCTTCATTTATTATATCCTCATTTACTATAGGACTAGAGAAGAACATGTGAGTCATTTAAGAATTGTTTTATAGAATCTCAAGGATCGCCAGTTATTCGGTAAGTTAAGGAAATATGAGTTCTGGTTGCAATCCGTTGCTCTCCTTGGTCACATTATGTCTAGAAATGGGATCCAATTGGATTCACATAAGATAGAAGCAAAGAAACAATGGCCAAACCTAATTCTGTTTCATATATAAGAAAGCTTCTTAGGTCTAGAGGGTTATTATAAAAGGTTCATGGAAGGATTCTCCTCCACAACCTCACCATTGACTAGGTTGACTCATGAGATGGTCAAGTTACAATGGTAATATAATTGTGAGAAAAGCTTTGTAAAATTGAAAACAATATTGACTACAGGTCCTGCCTTGAATCTACCAAAAGGTTCAGATGGTTATGAGATCTATTGTGTATCCAGAGTTGGCCTAGGTTGTGTGTTGATACAGTGAGATAAGGCTATAGCGAATGCTTCTAGACAACTTAAGGTGAATGAGAAGAACTATCCAACTCATGACTCGAGCTTGCAGCAGTGGTGCTTGCATTTAATATTTGGAGTCGCTACTTATATGGTGTTCATGTAGATTTGTTCACTTATCATAAGAGCCTTCAGTATATGTTCACCCATAAAATGTTGAATCTTCGCTAGAGGAGATTGCTAGAGTTCCTTAAAGATTATGATATGTGTGTGCATTATCATACAGGTAAGGCAAATGTAGTTGCAGATTCTCTTAGTAGATAATCTATGGGTTATATAGCCCATGTTGAGGAAGAAAGGAAGGAGCTAGTGAAGGATGTTCACAAGCTTGTTCGCTTGGGAGTTTGCCTTATGAGTTTATCAAACTATAGTGTAACAGTTCAGAATAGGGCAGGATCTTCTTTGGTAGTGGAGGTTAACGAAAAGCAATTCACTGATTTAATCTTGCTGGAACTTAAGGGTGCAGTCCACAATCAAAGAGTGGAGGTTTTCTCCCAAAGGGGAGATGGTGTACTTCGCTACCTAAGTAGATTGTATGTTTCAGATGTGGGTGAGTTGAGAAAGCATATCCTTGCAGAAGCCTATAACTCCAGATATTATTTTCATGCAAGAGCCACTTAGATGTACCGCAACCTGTAGGAAGGGTATTGGTGGAATGGCATGAAGAAGGTTATAGCAGATTTTGTGAGTAAGTGCCCCAATTGCCAGCAAGTCAAGGTAGAATAATGGAAACCAGGAGGTATGACTCAAAAGATCGATATTCCTACTTGGAAGTGGGATGTGATCAATATGTATTTCATCACAGGGTTACCTCGTTCTCGCATAAAACATGACTCAATTTGGGTGATAGTTGATAGGATGACTAAGTCTTCATGCATTTTAGCGGTCAGAACTACGGATTCAGGTGAGGACTATGCAAAGCTTTACATCAATGAAGTTGTGAGGTTGCATGGGTTTCCTTTATCTATCATGTCAGATTGAGGTCCTCAGTTTACCTCTCATTTATGGAAGTCGTTCTAGAAGGGTCTTGGTACTCAAGTAAACATTAGTACAACATTTCATCCACAGACGGATGTGTAGAAAGAGGGTACCATTCAGACGTTAGAGAATATTTTGAGAGCTTGTGTGATGAATTTCAAGCGTATTTGGGATAATCACATTCCTCTTATTAAGTTTTCCTACAACAATATCTACCATTCTAACATTCAGATGGTATCTTATGAGGCTTTGTGTGGGTGTAGATGTAGATCTCCCATTGGTTGGTTTGAAGTAGGTGAAATAGCTTTGATAGGGTCAGATTCTATACTTTATGCTATGGAGAAGGTGCAACTCATTAGAAATGGACTTAAGATAGCCCAGAGTGGTCATAAATCTTATGCATATGTAAGGAGAAGGGTATTAGAGTTCTAAGTTGAAGATTGGGGTTTCCTTTATATATCCCCTATGAAAGGAGTGATAAGATTTATCAATAAACGAAAGCTCATGTATAGATATGTAGGCCCTTAAAAAATCTTGAAAAGGATTGGCAAGATGGCATATGAGTAAGAGTTACTTTAAGACTTAGAAGTAGTGCATCCGGTCTTCCACATCTCGTTCTTGAATAAGTGTGTGGGTGACCTACATTCCATAGTGTCATTAAAGAATGCGGATATGAAAGATAGTCTTTCTTATGAGGATGTATTAGTTGAGATTCTTGACCGTCTGGTTAGGAGGTTGAGAAATAAAGAAGTCGCTTCAGTCAAGTTTTTGTGGAGGAGTCAGTCTGTAGAGGGAGATACTTGGGAAGCAGAAGTAGACAGGAAAACCAAGTATCCTTACCTCTTTCCTTCGGATTCCACTCCAGCTTGAGGTAATAGGTCTGATTCAGTTTTCCAGGCATTCATGCATGAATTCAGTCTTAGAATTATGTTCCCTAAGTTTGTACTTGCATTTTCAGCATATTTGCATCTTCTTAGTACTCTATTCAGTTAGAAACTCAACTCTCAGTGTTTAGTAGTAGGGTTTCAATCTCTCTCCGTCTATTACATCTAGTTAAGTCTTCATTCGATAACGAATGTTCCCAAGTGGGAGACAATGTAAAACCCCATCCATCGATGGAATCAGAGACCCCTAAAATCTCAACCCAGGAAAATTTGACTAAGTGTCGAATGACGGACGGACCTACGGTCCATTCGTCTTACCACAACCCATAGTCTGTATCCGTCAATCAATACTCCATTTACCCATTATCTGAGAAGAACCACGATTGACCAGCACGCTTCGTAGATGGACCTACGGACCATAGGTATGACCATATGTGGAAGTTAGAAGATAATTAGGGAGAAAATATAGTTGGGTTAACTTCAAATGATAATAAATCTTAGAATATAATGAATTAGGTGTCCCATGACCTACTAAAAGATAGATAATTGAATTAGCTTTCCATAGCCACAAACCTGTCTAAAATAAGACCATCGAGTAATGATTTATGTCCATTTTGGTAAAGGCCTATTGAACAGCACAACCTACGTACCAAAACGACGGACCGTCGATGTAACGACGGACCGTCGATGGAACGACGGACTGTCTGTCCAGGTCATCATTTGGTCCGACAGCAATTAACCTAAGTGTCTTTTGGTCTTTTCGAACTTCGTATAAACCATAAGATACATCGTTTTGACCCTAAATCATAAGATTTTAGTTAGTTTAAGCCTTGAAACATAATTAAAACTTACCTAAGTCAAATCAGTAAATCAAAACATAGAAAATTAGAAGCAAGAAAGGAGAAAAAGGTCAAGAACCCTAGTTCATGTGGGAAGCAAGGTTTGAGTAGTTCCAGCATAAAACTTTAAGTGTTTTTCTCTGAATTTCATCACCAGGTAAGTGGGATTTCACTAGTGGGTTACTTTCACCCATTGGGTCCCTGGTTTTTAGTTAGTTATTTATTCTCTTATCATGATTAAATCTAGTATTTCTAGAAATTTGATAGATTTTAAATTTTTTACTAAATATATGTTCCAAATCAGATTGTAAAGTTATTATTCAGTTTACCACATGAATTTCATAACCCTTGCTTTGTACTTCTTTTGTTCTTTAATTATACATGCTAAGTCATATATTTTAGTTACATCAGATATACATGCCTTAGTTATACGTGCATAATTACAAGTTTGCATGTTAAGTTTATGGCTATCAAGTATTTTCAGAAACCTAGCCATACTTAGTTACTTATATAATTCATTGGGAGTAGCATTAATTCCGAGTTGGACTTGGATTGAGCGTACCCAATTAGTCCTAGGACTACTAGCAACGTAGGTTGTAAGTCCCCTCTATGGGCAATCATTTTAGTGATCACGCCTACCTGCCTTTATACCTTAGGTAGGGTATATTGGGTCCTCTCGATAGGGAGTATACATCGGACCCCAGATTTAGCTCATATGGTTTTATTATTGGTTATTAGTAGCTCCAGCAGTTCAGTTAGACTCTCTTGCATTGACCATTTATCAGTATACTCTATTTTCAGTTGCAGCATGTTATAAATTGGTCATTGCATTCAGTTAGCTCAGAAATTTAGTATATCTTGTTCAAATTATTATACTTGGTTTTTTTCTCGTATAGTTATGTTCTATTTAATCTTTATTCTATCGTACATTCTCAATACCCTTCCAGTACTGACACATACATGAGCTACTTATTCTAGTGATGTAGGTTCAGGTTCTCAGCATTAAGATCAGGCATAGATTGATTCCCGATCTCCAGTTTAGTAGATTTAGTGCTGAGTCCTTATTCTCCGAGAAAAAAAGTCAGAAGTTCTTTTCAGACTTTTAGTCATTTAGTTTCAGTTTTGCTAGACTTAGTTGGGGTTTGTTCTAGTCCAGTTTAGAGGCTATTTTCAGACATAGTTTCTACTTAGTATTGAGTTAATATTTTATTTGTATTAAACTAATTATTTTCAATTATCTCAATTATAGAGTATGGGTGTTACCCATATTTTGAGTTTAAATTATTATTTATCTTAACATCAGTTTATATTCTTTAGTATGGTGATGATCATGTCAGCATGGTTAGCTTGGGATCACTTGTGGTCCTAGTTTACGTGTTCACCGGGGTAGCTCGGAGCGTGAAAACATGTCTCTCAAATAATTTAGATTAAATGTTGTCTTGGAAAGTCTTTTATTCATAGTCATACATAGTCGATGACACTATTTTGATAGCCAAAAGTAATATTTTGTTGTTTATGTATTTTTTGTGGTCTTTAACCTAATGTTTATAAGGAGATAACTATTTCATAAATATTGGATTACTATTGGTTCATTCTAATTTGAGGGGTAATTCATTGACTCCAACCCAACATTTGAACCTGAAACGTTTTATTAAGGTTGAGTACAATACTTATCATCCCATTAAATTCCTTTGTTTTCTAGATGTTATTAATTGATTGAATGTCGATAAGATAGAAATTTGAATAGATAATTCTGCAAGGTAATGTGGAACCACAATAACTTTTTAACAATCAAAGCCCCTTCATAGACATCCCATGGATCTTTTAGTCACTGAAAACTCTATAAATATCAAAATCATTTGTTTTTTAAGTTTAAGAATTCTAAATTACATGACACAAATAATCTAATAATGTTATACCTTGGAAATCCAATGACATAGGCTAGAGCCCCACCTAATGAATAGAAAGAAAGATGGTATTTCCAGGCCTAATCTAATATTATTAACTTTATTTGAATGTATTAGAGCCAAAACATCAAGAAACAAACATGACATCTGGAAACTAGTGAATTGAACTAGTAGGTGTTCTTACGTCTTGTTAAGGCTTGGCAGTGTCGTATGAAGGGTAAACCTTGTAAAAATACATTAAATAGGTAAAATACTTTTTTTAGGATCAAAACGTGCATATTCGATCCCCCAAGGACCACCCTAGGGGTCCTTGAGGAGGACCCAACCATTTGGGAAACAAGCTGCCCAAGGCAGCAAGCACATTGAGTGAAGGGAACATGTCCGCGTCGCAGACTGGCTCCACAAAAGGTCAAATGGTTATTACGTGTTGCGGTTGTTGTTACGGACTATTCTTTACAATAATTAATTTCCAAACACTTCAGAGAACACCTGTGCGATGCGGACTTGTTCCGCGACAATAATTTCAAAAATAAAGTCATGTTTGAGTTTAATTAAATGGTTCATTCAAGTGAGGCGTGTTTTGGGTATTTTAGGGGCTAAATATATATTGAATTTAAATCATTTTAAACCCATTCCCACACAAAAACAAAAACCCAAACTTAAAAACCTAATTTCTCTCACTTCTCTCTCTACACAAAACCTCCATTGAAGGACCTTGAAGCTCCAAAGAGAGAATAAATGCTCCAAGTTTCTACTTAATTTCGTGTCTATGACTTCATTAAGGTATGGTCTATTTCATTCTTGGGATTCCTTTACCCAAGAGTTCTCTTCAAATATGTTTTCAAAATTCCCCCAAATCTAGATTTTTTTAATCTACATATGGGTCTTCTATGAAAAACGAAATTATGAATCAATTATGATCACTTAAGGTTGTTTAGGTGTATAATTTTGAATAATTGTTGTTGTTCATTGGCAATTCCCTTGAAGCCCTGTTCTTCTACCAATTTCATGAATCTTAGACTTGATATGGTGAATTAATTGAAGATGATGAATATATCAGTTGCGCATATTGATGACAGTTTTGTTGTTACTTAATGAATTACCTTATTGTATGTATTAATTATGTATTGTGAGGTGATTGAATTATGAAGTTCCTAGAAGGTCAAGAAGGTATGAATGTTGGTGCTTAACTAAACTCATGTATGAAACATAAATTACTTAGAAAATAATGATGTCATATCTATTTTATTGTGATGGTGTTGATGACGTGGTTTCTTCATCCTTAAAACTATAAACTTGAATTAGCTATGATTTATTTATGTATGTTATAGTATGATTATTATATGATTGAAAGGTAGTTCTAATTTTTATAATGATTTGTTAAAGTTAAAGGTTTACTAATTTCGTAGTGTTTCTAAAGTGAAAGGATTGTTCTCACTTATGAACAGTTATGATCTATTGCCACAAGATGTTTACATAACTGTCTAGTAAAGGCTAATGTGAACTATTGTGATGACTAATGAGGATTAATAAAGGGAATATATGCTTAGCACTAAAAGGGCATGTAAATGAGACCAGTGTCTCACATTTAGTAAATCCAGCTCCCCATATGGGTTTCCTCACATTGAGCAAGTACGATTCCCAATATATGTGTTGTCTCATAAGATGGAAACCCACACGTTTAACAAGTTACGATTTCTAGAAACAATCTCCTTGACCCTTAACTATGTGCCCACATAGGACTCTACCGTAGTGGATCCACCTAGATAGCTATGAACGAAAGGTTAAACCTTAGAAAGTGCTAACCCTCTCTTTTTGGTGTGGGAGCAGAACACCAGATATCATGTAGCTCTCATGGTTTCATGTCGGTTATTGCAGCCTTTTTCTCTAATGTAAAAGTAAATGAATAGATTAAATGTATGAACACTCACTAGGGCTTTCTTCTGGGGTTCTACAGAGTTTGAGGGGGGATATATGACTTCTCTTACACATTGCACTTGTGGGATCCTAAGAGATGGTTGTACAAGTGTTCTTTTGTGATTATGTTTAATATGATTTATGTATGTTATGCTATGTATGATCTTTACGAATATGGCAAGTCATGATGATATATGGGAATGTGAATGTATGCATGAAGTAGGTTTCTTAATGTGAAACTTAGATTTGGATAGGGTTATAAGATTCTCTTCTTTGCATTGCACAAAGTATTTCTTGGGTTGCCTACATGTTGAGATGATATTACGTTGGCATTTCTTATGGTGCTTGACTTATGTGCACATTGGATTTTCTTGATAAAACGCGCGTTTTGACTAAAATGTACTTTTATGCATGTTTCACTTGTTCTTATGCAGACTAGTCCTACTTAGTTTGTGAGATGTACTAACCCTTATTTTCTTTCCTTATCCCAAATAATGTTGGTTCAGGCCTTTGAGGATCCAAGGCCATTTGTCAACGATTTTTGGAAATTCTCTTCCAAGTTGGTGAACCCTCAAGTTCGAGGACAATACCCTTATGTCTTAGTTTTATTTCTTTACTTATATTGGAAGACATTGATGTATGTCCTATTTCTAGACTCCTTATCGATGTATGGGACAACTACCAAATATCTATACTTCTATGTCAAATGGTATGTTGTGAAAATTTTAGTTTCTAATGTAGTATCTATTTTAAGTTGATCTTCGAAGGAAAATGTTTTAATTTTTCCACATTTTTATTCTATTATACGTGCTATGGCGAATGCTAAGGCTTGTCTAAGACCTCTTTGAGGAAGAGGACGCTAGTTACTACTAGGAGTTGCTCCCTGATCGTGAAAAATGATTACATCAAACTCTTGATTAACATATCTTTAATTCAATATAATGATCAAATTTACAAGCAAAAAAGTTTAGAATCTGTACTCAAAAAATTTTTTATGCATAAATAATAACTGTAAAAAATATAGAAGGATATGTATAATAAAATGAAAAATAAAGGAAGTCATTCGTGCCCACAGAATGCACAATGTTCCCGTAAGGAAATTATTTCATTCTAGTGCTCGAGGTTTAAATCGATCCTCTCACGATAGAAGGATTTTATTCACTAGTGTGTTGATAGAAAAATAATAGTGTTAGTGAGTCACTCAACAAGAGCAATGTAGACATATTTAACTGTGTGGAAGAACAAGATGAGAATTTTCGTTGGTTTAAAATTAGAGAAAATATATTTATTTATAGACAATAAAGGAGAGTGTGAAGAAATGCTTATTGAGCCTTATCAGAAAGGTCACAACTCTTTGGACAAGTGACCATCTTTCATAAAAGTTTCAACAATTAATAAAAGTATTAACTCTTTAATAATGTTGCAACTCTTCATAAAATTTACAATTTTTCATAAAAAGTCAAACTTATTTGAAAAGTCTCAACTTTTCATTAAGTCACAACTTTTCATGAAAGAGAAGACTATTTTTAGAAATAAATAAGTCAAAAATAGAACCCTAATTTATGGTGGCCATGTTTAGGGTTCACTTTTATATAAATACTAGTATTTTCTCACGTGTGTTGCACGTGTACCCTATCAATTAGCATTGAGATATTAAAAATGGCACAAGTATTAAATATATAAATGATACATAAAGTAGATCTTTCAAAAAAGAAATATACTTGTAAACTTACACAATGAAGGGTGATATGTATACTCCAAATTTTGTGAATCAATTGAAACACCATGTAATTTTACCATATTATCAAATATAGAGATGAAAACCATATAGTTATTCGCTAATCACTTGTATTACATATTTGCATGCCTTTTTATTTTTTCAATTTAATTGTTACTATAAAAATGAGATTAAACCTTATTATTTTAATTGTTACCAGAAAAGTTACATTATTACGTTGACTTTCTGAAAGTTAACATCTCAATAATTAAGGGCGTTTGGATATTTCTGATTTTTATTATAAAGTAATGGGTTAATATTAATAAGTCTAATAATTGGGGGTAAAAGAGGGAAACTTAAGTTAATTTAGGCGGGAGTATGCAATCTTATTTTAATTATATAATAATTAGGGTGTAAACGAAAGAGGTTGAAAAGAAAAAAGAAGAAAGAAAGATAAGCGAGGAATCGAGCCAGAGAGAGAGAAAACGACGAGACAACAAGGATTTGAGGGAATTTGCTTGCTTGATCACGATCTTCGGTGGAGGTAGGTTATGGTGTGTACACTATTCATAGTAAACCTTACTAGCGAATGATATGTGTGGGTCGGATTATAGAGTTTCTTATGCTTAATGTGTGTATGATGATGTGATTTATAGATATATGATGTGGGATGAAACAAGCATGATTGAAGATATTGAATCCAAATCTTGATAATAAACCTAATCTCTGAGTTAATGAGATGCCCTGATATAAAAGAGGCTTGATGAACTAATTGATGAGGATGATTGAACGCCTTGGTATAAAAGAAGGATTGATGGAACCTTAATAGAATGAGATAGTGGATCGGGTGTCACATACCGACACAAGAAGTAGTGGGCGGGTGTCAAGAATCGCACATGTAGATGTAGGGGATCGGAGTGTCCGTACCGACACATAGAATTAGTGGGACGGGTGTCACGAACGACAAGTTAGATGTAGGGGATCGGCGGCAGTACCGACACACATTAAAAGTAGGGGATCGGAGTGTCAAGTTCCGACATAGATAGTAGGGGATCGGAGTGTCACCGTTCCGACAGTAAGTAGTAGGGATCGGAGGTCACGTCCCGGACACAAGAGGAATAAAGATAATGATGCTTGAAAGATACTAAATCCTCCAATCTAAAGGAACATTATCCCAAATGAGTATGGTATGCGAGGATTGAGCCTCACAGATATGTTCGGTGATGCTCTAAATGATGTTTGCTACTACCCCCCACCCTGTTGCTATGCATGCTAAGACTGATTAGTTGTTTTATGATGCTTATCTGAGGATACATCACTTTCTATTTTGTAGTGGCCGATGATATTTACTCCGACTTGTGGTGTACTGACCCCTTACTTTATGTTTTCTTCTTGTAATGTGGAATGCAGAAAACGGCCTCTCTTCGCCAACAGTAATCTAGCAGTCTTCGGCACACCGGATCTTCAGGGTTAGCTAAACGCTTTATCTGGAAAAGGTCTCTTCTCATGTCTTGATTGCTTAAGTTTCGGCATTAGTACTAGCTTTTATTGTTAGCTTATTAGAAGACTCTTAGTTTAGTAAATTGATCATAGATGTTCTTGTGGTGATGGACTTCAGATGTTGGGAAAAATAGATGTTGAATTCAGAAGTTATTGAATGTTTTTTTATTTAGTGATTTTAAGTCTTCCGCATTGCTTTAGCCGTTGAAGATTAAATTGAAAATGATAAGGTTTAGATTGGTTGGTTCGCTCACATAGGAGGGTAAATGTGGGTGCCAGTCGCGGATCCGATTTGGGTCGTGACAATAGTCTCATCTCTCCTATAAGTCATTATCACCCAAATCATATTCTTACAACAAAATAAAATTTGTCAGTAGATTTGTTGGTATTATGAGTGAATAGTTTGTCCGATACAACTTTGTTTAGTAATTTTACAGTTTTGTTTATGAATGAAATATGTGTTTACCAAAAAATATTTTTTTAACTAGTGTTCATATCTATAAAAACAAAATTATTTCAATAGACATATATTTTCATGAAAAGTCTTAATCTTTTAAGTGACAATTTTATCAACGAGTATAATTCCTTTGAACATGTACTATAACGTTGTGGTTTTATACTAGTCATAACATATACTATTAATTCTATGGACCTAGTTGATGAAGGAATACTCTAGTGTAATCGTACATACCAAGTGACAAAATTGAGGGTGAAATATTATACATTTCGGGGCTTATGCTTGAAGAACACTTCTGCTTGCTCTAGAAAGATATTGTTGCCTGTTTCTCCTTTTTTAGATCTAACTTGAATAATTTTTAGAGATTTAATGTTTTGAGCAGGTTCTGAATTGATTATTAGGCTTAGGCATAGTATAACGATATAGTTTAGGTGTTAAACGGTGTAGTTTACAAACTCTATGCATACAGGGAAAGACCAAAACTACCATGACATAACATTGGTGAGGATCACCCATGGAGAAACTACTGGACAATTTTGTCGAGTGGATCATGGTTTCTTGACAGTTCTTACTCGTTGTGTGTACTCCTCTTTAAGATCCACTACACAGACCATGTGAAGGACCAATCCACTTCACTTGGTCTAGGGGGTCAACTGGCTTGACTTGATGGTTCAATCCACAACTTGTCAATGGGATTATGACCCATGGTAAGATAAACGGTATAGAACGCCGGCTGGATGTAAACCTCGAGAAGGTCGACAGACTGTTGTCCCTTTCACTGTTATTGAATCCCTCTATGGTTCACCCAATTTTGTATTGTACATTCTATTAGGTTCCTGAGGTATTACAATATCCATCATTTAACTTTTCATATTCTTATTAATTATTAAAAAAAAGTTTTTTTTGGATGCAAATATATTGACAACTAATTTTCTCAAATTCATAAATTTCATGTGGTACTTCCTCTATGGAATTCATAAATTACACATACTTGATGATGTTTATTTCCATTGTTCTACTAAAGACCTTACACATAAATTAATATTTTCCTTTATTTTCTCATAATTTTTCGAATGTATAGCCGTAATTCTTGTGTATTTAGAACAAGTATATTAGTTTTTTCACGCCTAAAGAAACCCCCGAGATGCGGACACGGAACCTAGGACCACAAGGGATCTCAAGCTAACCCTGCTGGCATGATCATGATCATACTAAAAATAATAAATGTTGCGGAAGCTAAATCATAATTATAATGAAAAGATGGGGAATAGACATATGCTAAATCTGAGATATATGAAAAACCAATGAGTTTAGTACAAAGAAATATTAACTCACTACTAACCTGACACAAAATATGTCTGAAAATAGCCTCTAAACTAGACTAGAAATACTGGTACAAGCACCAGCTAAATCTACCGATAACTGAAACTATATGACTAAAGACTGAAATGAATTTCATGAATGTTGTCCTAGGAGAATAAGGACTCACCAATAAAGCTGCTGAACTGGAGATTGAAAATAGATCTATGTGTGATCTGGATGCTAAGAACCTAAACCTACATCACAAGAAGATGTAGCGTACGTATGCGTCAGTACTTGAAAGGTACTTATCATGCATGATAGAAATAAGCTAAAATGAAACGTAATTAAACAAGCATTAAGCAAGTATAATAATTTGAATATGATATACTGAATTTCCGAGCTAACACTGAAATGTAATGATTTAGTTTATAAACATGCTGACCTAAAATATGAGGATACTGATTAGATTGGTCAGGCGAGATTCTGACTGATGTGTGGGATCTACTAATAGTCGAAAATAAAACCGCATGAGCTAAATGTTGAGTTCGATGTATACGGCCCACCGAGAGGACCCAATATACCCTGCCAAAGGTATAAAGGCATGCTGGCGTGTTTACTAAACTGATTGCCATAGAGGGGACTTACAACTTACTTGGCTAGTATTTCTGGGACTATTGGGTATGATAAACCCTACTCCAACTCAGTATAATGCTACTCCCACTGAATTTTGTAATGTGTATCAGTTTTTGTAAATAATGGATAGCTCAAAACTGAACAAGAAAACTGAGAATGCAAAAATTAATTAGTTCATTATACATTTATAAGTGAGCCATGTATATATGAAATGTATGAAATATATGACCTAGCATATGTAATTCAAGAACTAAAGAAGTACATAGCTAGGGCTCTGAAACTCATAAGATAATCTGAGTAATAACATGATAATCTGATTTGGAACATACATTAAACTAAATCATGAAGTTCTATCGAAGTTTTAGAAACCCTAGGTTTAATTATAATATGAGAGTCAAGAATCTGAATGAAAAAGAGGGACCCAATGGGTTAAAGGAACCCGCTAGTGAAATTCCACATACCTGGTGATGAAATCGACGAAAAAATACTTAAGTTTTGTGTCTAGCACTGATCTTGAACTAGGGTTCTTGAGCTTTTTCTCCTTTCTCGATTCTAGTTTTCTTACTTTTGATTAACGATTTGACTTAGATATGTTTTAATTATGTTTCAAAGATTAAACTAAAAAAATATGATGATTTAGGGTGAAAAGTACGTAATTTAGGGTTTAAACAGAGTGGAAATGGCCCAAAAGACCCCTGTGAAGGTTGATATCGGACCAAACGATGGCCAAGACTGACTGTCCGTCGTCTTATCGACGCCCTATCATTGGGTTGGTAAACTGGGTATGTTTGACAAACCTTTACTAAAATGGGCATAACTTTTTACTCTTGGTTTGATTTTAGCAAGGTTGGTGGCTATAGAAAGATTATTCAATTATGTATCTGTGTGTAGGTCATGGGATACCTAATTCATTTTGTGATAAGAGTTATGACAATTTAATTTTGACCTAACTGCATTTCCCCTTAACTGTCTGCAAATTTTCCACCTACGAACCATGGTGGTCATCTGTAGCTCTTGTCAGAGAGTGGGTCAATGGGGGTCTTGATCGACGGTTATGGACTACGGACTGCCATCTGACCTGAGGACCATCGGTCCATCCGTCGATCAAGACTTAACCAATTGTTTTCCCGAATGAATTTTTTGATTTTTCTTATCCCACGGACGGTTGTGCAGAACAGAAAGTGGTTCAGTCTGCGGTTCGTCGATGCCACAATTGGTAGCACCTACAGATTTTTCATGGTTGGTTCTGCTTCCTAAGTAGCTCCCTCTATGGACTGACTCGTCCACAAAACCTTCACTGCAGCTATTTTCTTTGTTCCAACCTATAACATGACGATAACGAATCTCACTTGGTACCTCATTATAACTATAGGAACTATCTGGAACCGACACACTCTCTAAGGCACAAGAGGTGGAGTCCCCTACATAATTCTTCAAGAGTAAGATGTGGAAGACAGGATGAAACTGCTGTAATTATGCTTGCAACTATACTAATATGCCCACCTGCAAACCGTATTAAAGATCAGCAAGGTCCTACATCTCTAGGAAATTCTTACCCTTTCTTTTGTTTTTTCTTTTGTCTTTGTCTCCAAATCTAATCACCCCTTTCATAGGTGAAACTTTCACAAAAAACCCAATCATCAATGTGGAACTCTAGTTCCCTTATCCTGACATCTTCAAAAGATTTTGACCACTTTGGGCTATCTTAATTCTATCTCTAATGAGTTGTACTTTCTCCGTAGCATAAAGGAATGAATTTTCCCCAATCAAAGCTGCTTTACCTTCTTCAAACCAACCAACATGAGATCTACATCAACACCAATATAAAGCCTCACAAGGGGCCATCTGAATATTGGAATGGCAGTTATTATTGTAGGCAAATTCAATAAGAGGAAGGTGCTCATCCCAACAAACATTGAAATCGATCACAAAAGCTCTCAACATATCCTCTAAGGTTAGAATGGTACGCTCTGCTTGCCCATCCGTCTGTGGATGAAATGTTGTACTAAGGTTAACGATCCAAGACTTTCTGAAACTTACTCAAGGAATTGAGAGGTAAACTAGGGGACCTCTTCATAAATTGAATAGACAAAGTAACCCCAAACAAAAATCCCAATATCATTTCATGTAAATCTGGCATAGTTATGCGCCTCTAACCTGTAGTCTGGTAATGCTAAAAAAGCGAGGCAGAATTAGTCATCCAACAACTATAACCAAATGGAGTCATGCTGCCTGCGAGTACGCATAACCGTGATGAAATACATCGTGATAACCTCCAACTTCAAGTAGGAAATCGATCTCTTGATTTATATCTCCTAGTTTCTGATGTTTACTTGACTTGCCGATAATGGGGAACTTACTCCATAAAATCTGCTTATCCATCTTCATGCATTCCACCAAGAGAATTCTGCAGAGAGGTACCATCTTGTGTCCAACAATTTCATGAATAGAATACCTGAGTGATGGGCTTCTGCAAGAATATGTGGTCTCACTTGCTACGATCAGGTACACACAATCTACTGGTAGCGAAGTAACCCATGTCTCATCCATCGTAGGAAAATATCCACTTTGTATATGGACTAACCCTTAAGTTCACGCAAGATTGGCTCACTGTCTGCTTTCCTTAACCTCCCCACCAAAGAGATTCTACCCCACTTTAAAACTGTTAAATCGATATTGATATGCTCATAAGGCGAACTCCCTAGAGAGAAAGCTGTGAAACATCCCTTCACTAGCCCTCTTCCTTTCTTTAAAACATGGGCGACACTACCCATATATAATCAAAAGCGCATCTGCTACTACATTCATCTTTCCAAGGTGGTAATGCACACTCATATCATGATCCTTAAGGAACTCAAGCCATCTCCTCTAGCGAAGATTGAACTTCTTTCTAGGTGAACGCATACTGAAGGCTCTTATGTGCAGTGAACACATCTACGTGAATACCATATAAGTAGTGTAAACACCATTTCTGCAAGCTCGAGGTCATGAGTTGAATAGTTTCATATGAACCTTAAGTTTTTTAGACGCATAAGCTATCACCTTACCCGCTGCATCAACACACAACCTATGTCAACTTAGGATGCATCACAATAGATGACATAACCATCTGAACCCTTTGGTTGAGTCAACATAGGAGTTTTAGTCAATCTAGTTTTCAATTTTGTGAAGCTTTTCTCACAATCGTCTGAATATTGGAACTTGACCATATTCTGAGTCAACTTACTCAATTGTGAGGCTATGGATGAAAATCCTTCCACGAAGCTTTTGTAATAACCTGCTAGACCACAGAAACTTCTGATATCTATAGAAGAGTTAGGTTTGGGCCATTGTTTCATTGCTTTTAACTTCTATGAATACACTTGAATCCCTTCGTTAGATACTATGTTACCAAAAAAAGTCATATTGCAACAAAAACTGACATTTGCTGATCTTAGAGAATAACTTGCGATCTTTGAGAGTCTGCAAAACAACTCTCAAATGACTTGCATATTCTTCCTCACTCCTAGAGTAAATAAGGATATCATCAATGAAGACGATAACGAACATGTCTAAATACTGTTTGAACAATGTGTTCATGAAATCCATAAAAATTGCAGGCGCATTGGTTAGTCCAAATGACATAACTACAAATTGAAAATGTCCATACCGAGTTCTGAAGGCTGTTTGTAGAATGTCACTATGATTGACTCTGAGCTGACTTGAAAGACATTATAGATAAGGGCTTCTATAAGGTTATTGCATTAAGTTATCATCAGCTAAGAGTTACTCAACCAAATATATTATGGATGAAGAAATCAACTTTGTAGATTATTCAACTCCTCATAAGAGCATTCATTAATAAATCACTCAAAACTTAAGCATGACATCAAAAACATGGACAATTTCATATGACATCAAATATAAGGACAACACTAATTATGATGATTCATCAAGATCCATTTCCTCTCGCTTGTACGCTAACTTGTAGGAGTCGGACCCCACAAAGGGAATTTTTTAATAGGAACCACTATTTATTGTTGTACCTATATTGTATCTTGCTATTTTGTTGTTTTATTTATCATGAAATCTTTATTGAGATACGTTTCTTTTAAATCTAGAGTTTATAGGAAAGAGCACTACCTATCCTACCATACATTTAAAAGAACAAATGGTCCTCAAACATAACTAAATCCCTCAAACGGTACTTGTGTAAATGATTAGAGTGAATTACGAACGATATTGAAATAATTAAATACATTTGATGAACAATTAACAAAAACATAAGCAAATGAAGACTTACCGGGATTCCATTGATGGTGGTTTTTTCTTGAAAGAAATAGGACATCGAAGATTCTGGATATGTGAAGCGATGAAAATAAGAATTTTAGGAGCTTTTATAGAAAGGAAAATGTAGTGTGAGCAGTATAGTGACAAAGTGAAGGGCTAATTTTCTATTAAATACTATTAAATATCTAATACATTTTCCTAAGAATTAAATTTAATATATTCTAAGTGAATTCTAGTAATTAATCCTATTATTTATAGTTTCCAAAGGTGTGTGTCAAATAAATAGTAGAAAACTATTTTAGCCAAATGGAGTATTTCATCATTTTAGTTTTTATACCAATATGATATAACAAAAATTCATCCTACAATTTGTATCAAAATTAATTATGTATTATAATTCTTACCAAATAATAAAATCAATCAATTTTTCTGTTAGTTTGAAAGATGGCCAATTTTTGTATACTTTTTGAATTTTTTTAATGGTTATTATATAGATTTTTTAAAACTATATTGTTACACTTAAATGAAATTATTATATTTATCAGTTGTCTTTTAAAAAAAATACTTATAATGCTTGTGAGCAGTTTTTAAAGGACAAAAAAAGTTTGTAACACCCCGTAGCCAAAACAGACCAAAAATTAGTTTTTTAGAAAAATCTTCAGGTGCTATCAATTGTTGCATCGACAAGCAGTAGCTTGAACCACGGTGCATCCTGCACAACCGTCGATTGGATAAAAAACATCCAAAAATTCAACCAGGAAAAAAATAGGCTAAGTCATGATCAACGAATGGATTGACGGTCCATAGGTCAGACGACGGTCCATAGTCCGTGACCGTCGATCGAGACCCCCATTCACCCACTCTCTAACAAGAGCTACGGATGACCATCACGATCGGTAGGTGGACATACGGTCGGTAGGTGGAAAATTTGCAGACAATTAAGGGGAAGTGCAGTTAGGTCCACTTTTAATGTTGATATAACTTAATGCTATGACCAATTTATTACATGCTGAAATTGGTTAATGAGCATACTGATAAATGGTAAGTGTTGGAGAGTTTGACTGAATTTTGGGATATACTAATAACCGATAATAAAACCACATGAGCGAAATGTTGTTTCCGATGTATGTGCCCCATCGAGAGGACCCAATATACCCTCCCAAATGTATAAAGGACTGGCGGAATAATCACTAAACTAATTGCCCATAGAGGGGACTTACAACCTACTTGGCTAGTAGTTCTTGGACTATAGGGTACACTGAACCCAGGTCTAACTCGGTATTATGCTAATCCCAATGAATTTTTTAAATTTACTGATTATGTCTTAATTTCTGTAAATACTGGATAGCTCGAAATTGAACATGGAAACTGAGAATGCAACAATTAATCTGGTAATTATGCATTTATAATTGAGGCATGTATGTCTGAAGTTTTTGAAATATCCGACCTAGAATAGGTAATTCAAGAACTAAAGAAATACAATGCTAGGGTTCTGAATTTCATGCAGTAATTTGGTTAATAACATGATAATCTAATTTCAAACAAATATTTAATAACGTCATAAACTTCTATCAAAGTTCTAAAAACCTAAGGTTTGATCATGATAAGAGATTCAATAATCTGACTCAAAACTAGGGACTCAATGCGTGAAAGGAACACACTAGTGAAATCCCACATACCTGGTAATGTAATCCACGAAAAAATACTTATGTTTCAGGGCTGGAACTTCTAGAGCTTGTGGGGTTCTTGAACTAGGGTTTTTGAGATTTTTCTCCTATCCTGCTTCTAATTTTCTAGGTTTTTATTTAATTTGACTTGGATATATTTTAATTATGTTTCTAGGATTAAAGTACCAAAAATATGATGATTTAGGGTGAAAACGGCATATCTTAGGATTTAACCTTTACAGGAAAAGACCAAAAGACCCCCTAAGAATGTTGTTATCGGACCAATCGATGACCAGGACTGATGGTCCATCGATTGACCAAGCTCTGTTGGTTGGTCCATCTGTTGGGCCTGTTCGATAGGCCTTTACTAAAACGGGCATTACTTTTTACTCGGAGGTCTTATTTTTGAAAGGTTTGTGGCTATGGAAATCTAATTCAATTATCTATATGTGGGTAGGTCATGGAAAACCTAATCATTTTGTGCAAAGACTTATCACCATTTGAATTTGACCCAACTATATTTCCGTAGCTTTTGTCATAGGTTTTCACCTAGTGGCTGCTCCTTTATACGTTGCCCTCTGTTGGGAGCCAACTCATTGGCCTCATAGATAATGAGGCGAATATCTACTGTGCTAGACGGGGTCTTAAGTAGATCAATGTGCCACACGGGCACTCTTGCTAACCTGCATAGAGCAAAAACCATGCACGAGAAAGGGTAGGTAGTAGTGACCTTGAAGGCTTTATCGTTCATCACCGCTTGTAGTAGCAATTCAAAGTCTACCTCGAACACCGCAATCAGTGCCTCCATAAAACCTGCACGATACCAGGTGACAATATATCAGCAATAGTGGGGGGAAAGGCCGTGTTAGACCAGTAGCTAGAAAAACTTCGTTGTGAAGGTGAGGTTAGCCTTCTTGATACTTCCCTTGGGCTTCAGCATTTAATCGGCAGCCTCACCATCAACAGAAAGGTACTTTGCAATCCACTGCTTGGTGGTCTCTCTGAACTCTGGCTCACGTTGGAACCGACAATCTTTAGTCAACTTCCACCGATCTTTGAACTCGACGATGAGAGGTGTACGAGTGTTATCAACATCCGCGCCATAAAGATAACTTCAGATGGCCGACAAAGAAATGTCAACCCATCTATCGCGGAATCGGACGTAATCCAAAGGAGCATGTTTGGCGGGGCTTGCCCTCATGTCTAGCTGAGATCGAAGAGTCTCCAGGTAGGAGGCGTAGATCTCTCTGACCATCTCCTCACTGTATCAGCCTACATACCGAGACGTCCACTCTAGCCGATGCCTGCTGAATAATTATAAATAGCTGACATAGTGGGGAGACTCCCCATAAGGACCCGTAGATCTAGTGTCAAGGTCCGGCTCATGACCCTATTGTCATTCGGCAGCTTGGCGTCAGTGTATACTTTATATTGTCCCTCAACACACCACCCGTTGGGCTGATCAGCAATTTGGCAGGGGACGCCAGTTAGGGGTGCTGAAGTGGAGTCTGCACTATCAGCCTTATCAAACGAGGAAGACTGGGATGCGGTGGCGGGAGCAGAGCCCTCCTCTGACCAGGAGAACTATTGATAACTAGAGACTTCCTCAGCACCAGAAGCATACATAGAGCTAGATGCTCCCTCTGACTGTGCAGCAGACCCAGAAGGTATGTCGCTCAGTATGCGCTCCTCTTTAGACTGGGTGGCAGTGACTACGCCAGGCGCCACCATCGAGGGCGTGGCTCTAGTGGAGCGTACTGCAAGAATAAGAGTGAGGGTTCTTTGTGGCACATACTCTGGTCACGCTCATCATCTGAGCCTATGATAAATCGGTTCGACGGGGCGACTGATTTGGAACGTCCTTCTTGGTAGACACGGTCGTGTTTAGGTGCCATTTTTACTTGCAGAGAGAATTAATTAGTACAAGAAGAAGCAATAAAGCATAAAAAATAAATGACAGTGCAGAAGTACAGATTAAAGGACGGACCCACCGATGGTCCATCGAACGCAGGACGGTCCGTTATGGGGGTCCGTCGAGGGTCCCCTAGAATTAATTTTAAAAACATTAGAAAAAAAAGTTTTGGAAGTGTCGACGGTTGTGTAGGACGGACCGTCCAAGGGACAACGGTCGGTCGAGAGAAACTTAGAATAAATTTTAAAAATGTCAGAAACAAAGGTTCTGACAGTGTCGATTGTTATGCTGGATGGACCGTCGAAGGAATGACGGTCCGTCAAAGTGGTCCGTTGAGAGACACTTAAAGTAAACTAGGGAAGGTAAGGTTGATGGACCCTGACGATGGTGTATCGAGGGACCGACAATCCGTCGATGGGGTCTCTTACTGACCTTTAGGGAACAGAGTTTTGCAGCCAAACTTTGATACCCTATCATGCAAATTTGAAGTATTCTTAGAAGTCTAATTTTACAAAACATTTACCTAGCATCCCATCATTCATAGGGCATGAATTTTCCTAGGTTTAACATGCATTTTCGATAGACTATCAAACCGTAGGTCAGGAACACAATCATGAAAACACACTCTATTTTTAACAATACACCCCCAATTTTTTCAATTTTAGTGTTCTAATGGACTTAAGACATATGTATGGATGTTTTAGCATGCAACATTGTCCAAAATAAAGTACCCAAACATTTAGACATCACAATAATAAGGAATATTAACAAAAGATAATCTGAGAGGATAAGAACAACATACCTGACAACTGTAGTAGAGTAATTAGAGTACGAACTCTAGGAGTTGAACAATAGCAACAACCACCACGAACACTGACCGGCAATGGACTGTGGGAATTATGGGAAAATATGGGAAATCAGATGATGGGAAGTTAATGGTGATGAAGTTGGGAGAAATGGTAGGAAAAATGGAGAGAAACGATTATGAGGGGTTATGTGAAGAGGTGAGAACATTAAAAGTTTAAAACTTTTAATATTCAGCCGGACGGATCAGGTCGTGTCGATGGGTAAAGACACAAAGATTCCCCGTCGAGGGTGCCCTAACTTATAAAATTTGGAAGACATACCTGGGCATGACGGATCCCATTGACGGGCCGTTGATGACACTACTGTCCATCGATGGTTCCATCGATGGGTGCAATAGACCAATTTTCTTCAGATTTCTTGTGATTTTATACCTGCACATTTAACTCCCATTATTCTAATCTTTTGTATTTTCTGGAAACTTTTTGTACATGGACC
This sequence comes from Solanum habrochaites, assembly GCA_027704765.1. Lineage (NCBI taxonomy): Eukaryota > Viridiplantae > Streptophyta > Magnoliopsida > Solanales > Solanaceae > Solanum > Solanum habrochaites. Next base: position 42,730,129 of record JAKWJA010002493.1, on the reverse strand, counting down.
CTAATCTATGCTCTAGCCAACACTATTAATGAAAAAGAAAAGAGCAGTCAGACAAAACATAAAATAAATAAAAGAAAAATAATACAACTATGCCTACAAAATCATGAAAAACCTATAGTTGACTAGAGGATACATATTGGGTTGCCTCCCAATTAGCGCTTTATTTAATGTCCCGGCATGACGGAGGGATCTTGATTACTCAGAATTCAGATGGTATGCCTTGATCACTTCATTCGCCATTTTCAGCATGCCCTAGATATATTTTGATTCGCTTCCTGTTCACGTTGAACCTCACACCCTTCTTGTTCTCCAACTCAACCGCACCATGAGTGAAAAGTTGGGTGATCAAATAGGGACCAGTTCATTTGGAATTGAGTTTGCCCGAAAACAAACGCAATCTAAAATAGAACAAAAGCCCCAAATCCCCAACAAAAAAATCACTATTTTCAATCTTATGGTCATGGTAATTCTTCATATTTTTTTTGTAGATGGATGAACTTTCATATGCCTTCAAACAAAATTCATCAAGGTTATTTAACCCATTTAACTACTCTTCCGCAGCCTCATTCCAATCCATTTTCAACTTCTTCATTGCTAACATGGCCTTATGCTCTAATTAAAACGGTAAGTGAAAAGTCTTCACATATACAAGTTGGTATGGGGATATACCTATGGGAGTCTTGTATGCTATCCGGTAAGACAAAAGAGCATCAGCAAGATTCCTTGACGAATTCGTTCTAATAGCATTCATTGTTTTTTAAAAATTTTCTTAGTCTCCCTGTTTGACACCTTATTTTGTCCACTAGTTTGAGGATGGTAAGGACTACCACATTATCATAAACCCTATATTTCTCCAAAAATACCTTAAACATCTTGTTGCAAAAGTGAGATCCCCCATCACTAACAATAGACCTTAGGGTGCCAAATCTTGAAAATATGTTCTTTTTCAAGAACACGTTGACACTCTTCCCTTCATTATTCGCTAGTGCAATAGCTTCCACCCATTTAGACACATAACAGTCTGCCACAAAAATGTTCTTCATACAATGAGAACTCACAAAAGGGCTAATAATGACAATGCCTCACAAATGAAACAACTCAATCACCAGAATGGGATTAAAAGGGAGTCTTGCTTTCACAAAATACCACCGTATCTTTGGAATCTATCACATGCCTTGGCGAACTCATGAGAATCTTGCTGGATGGTTGGCCAGTAGTATCCACATTACAAAATCTTGTGAGCAGTTTGAATACCACTATGATGCCCACCTACTGGCGAAGAATGACATGCCTCCAAAACACTCAACATCTCAACTTCTGGCACACAACGCCGAATAAGCCAATCAGTACAAATCCTATATATGTATGGATCATCCCAAAAGAATTTTTTAACTTCAGGCATGAAATTTTTCCTATGATGAAAGGACAAGTCTGTTGGGATGATATTACTAGCCATACATGCTCAGCAGGGAAAGTATCGTTAATCTCAACCTTTTAACCCAACTCTCTCATTGCTTCATCTTCTAATCGGGACAAGTGATCAACAACTTGATTTTTGATCCCTTTTCTATCTTATACCTTAAAGTTTACTTCTTGCAATAGTAATACCCAACGAATCAACTTCGGTTTCACATCCTTCTTTGCGATCATATATCTCAATACAGAACGATCAGTATGCACTATAATTCTAGTGCCAAGCAAATAGGATCAAAATTTCTCGAAAGCAAGGACTACTGCAAGGATCTCTTGTTCAGTCATGGTGTAGTTCTTTTGGGCTTCATTAAGGGATTTACTAGCATAGTAAATGGGCTGAAGGATTTTGTACCTTCTTTGTCCCAATACCACACAAAGATCAACCCCACTCGCATAACACATCACCTTAAATTGCTTGGTCCAATCCACATAAATGATGATAGGCGCAGACACCAAATTTTTCTTCAACTCACCAAATAACTTAAGACAAGATTAATCTAAATGAATGTTATACTATTTCTCAAACAACTTGCACAAAGTATGTGCAATCTTGGAAAAATCATTGGTGAACCTCCGATAAAATCTTGCATGCCTAAGAAAACTTCTTACCCCTTTTACAATGATAGGTGGAGGAAGTCTCTCTATAACCTCAACTTTAGCTCGATCAACATCTATACCCTTCTCTTAAATGCAATGACCCAATACAATTCCTTCTTTCACCGTGAAGTGACATTTGTCCACATTTAGAATAAGGTGGGAATCTTTACACCTCTCAAGAACCTTAGAAAAATAACTCAAACACCGCTCAAAGAAGTCACCAACCACTGGAAAATTATTTATAAACACCTCAATAATGTCCTCCACTATAGAGGAGAATATTGACATCATACAAGTAAAGATGGTTTTCTATTCATCTTCCAGTGCAATAGAAATCCAAATATAACCCGAATAGCCATCAAGAAAACACCACCCCTTTTTTGCAAGTCTATCTAACATCTGATCCATTATGGGTATTGGAAAATGGTCCTTCTCGGTCCATGCATTTAATTTTTGGTAATCCATACATACCTTTTTTTTCCGTCACTGACCTCATCGGAACAAGCTCATTTTTATCATTGGGGACCACAATCATTCCCCCTTTCTTATGTACACACTAACAAGGCATACCCAACTAATACCGGCAATTTGATATATCACTCTAACATCCAACCACTTAATGATCCTTCTTTATCACCTCTTGCATGGGTGGATTTAAACGTATTTGGTGCTCAATGATTGGCTTATGATCGGGCATGAGTTTGATTTTATGTGAATAAATCTCGGGAGCAATACCAATAATATCCGCAATAGTCCACCCAATGGCTCTTTTAAACCTTTTTAACACCTCCACAAAACTCTCATCTTGATACACATTCAAATCTGATGCTATAATTACCCGCAAAGTGTCACCTTCTCCTAAAAATACATACCTCCGATGAGGTGGTAGAAACTTAAGTTCTACTTTTGGAGCCTTCTGTATAGATGGTTTTGCGGGTGGAGACTTACGATGCTTCATATCTAACTCCACTTATTTGGTTTAAACCGAAAATCACCTCGATCAAGTGTCGCGACCAATGACCCATACTCTTCAACACAATCACTATCAAAATTCATGATCACTGCCGCTAGTGCTTCTAAAACCAAACACGTTTCTATTTGTACCTTAGATGATTTTTCAACCTTGTAAGATATGGAAGATATCGATTTGATCTCACCACTCTGCCTCATGGACCTCAGCATAAGGACACTTACCATAAGAACTGCCCACTATCGTATCAGATACTGTTTAATTATTATCATCATGTTCCCAAATGAAGTATTATTTTAGTTATTCATCATGGATACGGTGATTGGGGACACTTCTCAAGAATGAGGTGAACCTATCCCAAGAACTACTGACTGATTCTCTCGTTAGTGCCACAAATGTTGTTCACCCTATCTTTGTAGTTTAGCTTCTTCGACACCGGGTAGTAACATGCAAAAAACACATCCCTCAATTGATTCAAAGTGTAGATTGAATTATAGGTCAGTTCGGTAATCCAAACAACGGCCTCTCTTGTCAGTGAGAGAGGATGCACACTCAACACTATCACGTCCATATTCAAATAAATCCTCCCTACACAAGTCTTACACACCGACCTCACCTTGGCGATGTCAGCATGTTGATCCTTATAAGGTAGCCCTAAATCAAACGTCTTGCGGTGAGCATTTGCATCACACTACTAGTAAAAAAAAGTATGGTCGTGTGGTTAGGGAGTGAAGACAAGTGGATTTTCTGAGTAAGTAATATTATCATATCCCCTATAATACTTTTGGGGGCATGTAGCGGGAGGTTGCCTCCATATTTCACCTTCCCCACGATTTTCAGTTAATAATTAATCATGAGCATCATCCGGTGGTGGAAGTTTTGGGTTGTGATCTTCATCGAGAATACACAAATTTCAATTTAATCTACGCAGTGTATGCTTTAGTTCGGGTCTGGTGAGAGTATGGGTTCTCCTCTACTGCGCGTACTTGGCATACACAGAAGTTAGATCTGCAAGATACAACAACAAAAATAAAAGGTAAAATCAGCAAAATGTTCACTAAACTTTTGTAATAAGCTTAAAGTTAATATAAAAGCCAGTTTGGTAATAAGAGGTGCAAAAATTTGATATGCTCAAATTTACTTCTCGAAAAGAAGTATAATTGGTCGTATAAAGTAAAGAACCCATCTATGCGGTTGGGGTCGATCCCATGAGGAAAATGATTTATGCTTAACTTTAACATATTATTACTTCTATTTAGTCAAGTGCTTTCGAAGAAACAAGTAACAAAAAGGGGATTTTTAAAAAATAACTGTAACTAGATATTTCTAAGTAAATAATTAACAAGTTTAAAGATTGATTTTTATTAATAAATGAGAGTAACTAGGGCTTAAGTGTTCCCCACAGGTTCATAACGTGCTAATTCTAGCTATAACAATCCTTCTCTCGTATTTTGCATGCAAAGTGGTAAGTTATGTATCCCTAATTCCTTGGTCCGACAACAATGAGGGTGGGGTGGATCCCATGAGGAAAATGATTTTGACTTAAATTTAACCTATTATTACTTCTATTTAGTCATGTCCTTTAAAAGAAACAAGTAACAATAAGGGGTGTAAACAATAACTGTAATATCTATTTCTAAGTAAATAAGTAAGTGGTTCAAAGATTTGATTTTTATCAATTAAGGAGAGTACAAGGGCTTAAGTGTTCCCCACAGGTTCATAACGTAGTAAGAAAGCTATAACAATTCTTTCCTAGTATCTTGCATGCAAAGTGGTAACTTATGTATCCCTAATTTCTTGGTCCAACAACTAGAAAATTTTACTCTTAACCTTTTTCCAGCTACGTGTGTATGCTTTACTTAACCTTACCTTAACCTCATATTAAGTATCATAATCGATGTTTGACTTAGTTGTTACTTCGCACCAGCTGACACTAGCCAATTAGATAGTGTATACTAGATCTATGTTGACAATTCTTTTCTTATTATCTACTTCCTTGGTCCAGCAAGTAGCAACAAGGCGATTTCTAACATGTGCAATCATTAAAAAGACTTCTAAACGAAATATATATCAATACATGCATAACACCATTTAAGAATAGTTATTTTAGCTAGATTTTACCTTGTTATTTACCCATTGTTCCCACAATCCTAGTTATGGAGTTTTGTTACCCATGTTATAAATCACACAATTCATTTGAATAAGATAAGAGTTTACACACTTACTTTGATTAGATTAAGGAAAATCCAGAGTATTACATAAATTAATCAAAAACATGCAGCAAATGATTCCGGAAAACAAAGTAATTTTAAAAAAATCCCAAAATTCAACACTTAGAAATATAAAACAAGAAAATATCCAAGAATATAATCCCAAGAGGTTTTTACAATTAATTATAATAATAGAGTCCTAAAAAAAGAGCGAAATGTATTTAGGAAGATCTGCCCAAAAATGAGTCTGCGTCGATGACTAGAGTGACGGACCATCGAGGTCGCGATAGACCATCGAGTCACTCTATCGTTCCATACATAACTTCTTTTCTTCTCTCTTCACTAACTTTCTGTTATCATTGACAGGCATGGATGACGGTCCGTTGCGTGCATGACGGTCCATCGATGGCTTCCGCTCTTCCATACTTAGAATCTTTTTAAGATGTGTGATGGGGCTACTTTCTGTTAACATTGACAAATGTGCAAGACGGTCCATCTTGGCTATTAGGGTCTATCGAGAGACTCCGTAGCCACACATTTAATCAGAATTCCCCAACTTTCGTTAGCAGTATTTTTCTTTGTTTTACAATGGTCACCTACGGACAGTCAAGGTCACGATGGGCTGTTGATGGCTCCGTAGGTTGTCACTTATGCAATTTTTAGCACAATGCTCCCACGTTCTTCTTCTGGAAATTTTTCTTGCAAACAAAAAGAAAACGACATTAAAACAAATAAAAGAAAGGCCTTAGAGACACACTAATCTTATGGAAAAAGCATTAAAAGTACCGTGAAACGACGGTACATCAGGAATTAATAAAGGAATAAAAGAGATACTTCCAATTGATAAGAATGGTGTTGGTTCCTCATTCGCCTGAAAAATGCAAACTTCATTCTCCTTTAGCCGTTACATTTGTTGAAACCCTACAAAAAAGTGTAGAAATGGTACACAATACTTTTGATCTAGAGCTTATAACTAGGTAGAAACAACCACTAAGTAAGTTTTAACCATATTTAATCAAGAATTACCTTTGTTCTTCATTTTGTCTTGATATTCGGGGCATTGCCTCTTGTAATAACATGGTGCTTGCAATGGTAGCTCTTTCTCTTGGGCTTACCCACAATAGTACTAGAACCTCCAAGTGCAACAACCTTGCGCGACTTCTCATTCATCGTTTGGGTTTTGGCCGGCTTAGATAATGAACATACATGTTTTTCCACCATGTATTCCATAGAGGGAGTTTTGAACATGATAATTGATTCTTCCATAGTCAGTAAATTCAAAAAATTTGCTAGAGACAAATCCATGTTGTTCCTATTATGATACTAGAGAAACAGTTTAAAACTGCATGGCAGAGTCTATACGATAATCTCCACTTCAGATTCCTTAACAGTAGTAGTGTCAAGTATCTCCAGCTCATTAAATTGACTTATCATGTTAAGTTCATCTTCACATGATCCTTGAAAGGTGATCCTTCTACTAACTTTGTATTTAAGAGAGACTTTATTGTAGTCTGCTTGGTAGCATGATTCTACTCTCCGAACATCTCTATCAGAGATTCGAACAATCGTAAGCAGATTTCATAGACTCATGTTGATGTTGAAATTCATTTTATATTAAGTCTAGAATGTAGAACCTTTCCATCTTATCATCTTTGACCCATTTATCATAAAACTTGATCTCCTTATCAGTAGCATCCACTAATGCCAGTTGTACCATATGAAGAACCTTGACGCATTGGGTGACCAATTTGTGCTCTGTAGCAATAGATTGATACCTAATGTTCTTAACACCTTTCTCTGCCTAGCATAAAACCTCCGTCTAGACTAACGACATTGAAAGTACACTACACTACCTGTAATCCCCTCAGCCAGATATTACCACACTTTTGACATGTGGAGAAAGTGTTGTTACTTGAAGCACTCCCTAGAGACATAGAGCATGATATCCACCCTTTTTGATCCTTTAAAAACCTGGGGGGCGAAGTACTAGCTTATGAAGGTACTTAGACGGTAGACCTCTGCTGAATTTGTTAGCAATTTCTGCCGTTGAACTTTTGCTTTGAGTATTCATAATTTCCTTCTAGATTTTTTTCATCCCTAGCCGATTCCCTTAGTATATCTCCCTCAACTTTCTAAGAACGAGTCATTAGTGTATAGGTATCCATATCCCATAAGAGCATAACATTCCTGGACTCGGTCTGAACCAGATCTGATACCCTTTACAAGAATTTACTCATGTGTATCCTTGGATAGGCAACCATGTGTGGAGCATACTTGCAGAGTTGGATAAATTTAGGCCCACACATTTGGAAATACACTGAACCTTTCTTCATGTTCATAAGCTCTTACACATAAGCTTCTCTCAACTCTCTTGGGAAAAACCTATGTAGAAAATCTCTATGTCACAGAAGTTGCATCTACACCTTTGTTGTCTTTCCACTAAGTGAACTAAATACGAGAAGGATTCATGCTCCAGCCTTCCATTTCTAGTTACCTAAATCACATCTAGGATATTCTTTATTTCATTAATGAAGTTTTGTGGGTCCTCACAAACCTTTGAACCTAGAAACAATCGCATATTCATCCGAACAAAGTCTAAAACTCTTGCTGCAGCTGATACATCATTAGTGTTTGCAAGAAACTATGGCCTGCTTATTATACTTATTGGGCACACATTGATCCAAGAGTTGGATCACATTCCAAAACATTACATTAATAACCTCATTTTTTGGCACAAGAGATACTGTGTTAGCGTTGCACGCATTAGGATTAAGTCCATTGGCTTTAAAGGAAGTTATGGTCTATATCTCATAATGACTGTTTCGAAAGGATAAGTTCAATTATACCTCACACACCCTAAAAATTGAAAACAAAGTGAAGTTTTTAATTAAAAAACTTTGTAGTCTCTGCTCAAGTTGTGGCGCGCTTCACATCCATGAAGTATACTATAGTAAGTGAGTCTTTCAGACATCCTAGAACTCTTTAACATAGCTCTAAAAAAATATTGTTGAACCCCGTGGGTACCCCCTTAATGTAAAAAAAGATATATTATCATGAATGATCCTAAGTTAACTCTTTGCCTAACATATATCAAAGAATACTGAGAAAAAACATAATAAGACATGTAATGTGTGGATTATTAAATAATGGATAACTAAAACACCACTTAAAAACTCATGTTGAATCTATTATTACATGTGAATGTCGTCTAAATGAGTTGAGTGTTGGGACATGCCCCCTGCAAACTATAAGAATTTTAAAAACTTAAAGGGACGACTAAAATAAAAGGATGTCTATTATCCTCGAAATATGAGAACTTACCACTATTATTTTTGAATTAAAATGGAGAATCGATCAAAGCGTGATATAGATATTAACCAAACAAGTATACATAGGTTGGACAAAATATAATTGAGTGCTGAAGTAAACTTAGCAAGAATGTTAAGACTGAAATGTAATTTAAAAGATAAATTGAATGCATTGACGAAGTATATACTAAACGTAAATATAGAAGTATATACAAAAACCTTGTAAAATGCCCAAAGAGTCTTGCTATGTGATCTACTATTAATCGACATAAACTACGTTAGCTAAATGTGGAGTTCGATGTAAATTCCCCATGGAGAGAACTCAATACACCTTGTACGGGTATAAATGCATGACTATCCCGGTCACTAATTATGATTCCCATCAGAGGAGACTTGTACTCCCACAGAGTAAGTAAACCCTGGACAATAGGGGTGATCTAAACCGTAGTGCAACTCTATTGTCCAATCCTCCCAATAAATTTAAAATATGGATGAAATGTACTTAAATGGCCGCGCGGAGAGGAGGCGGCTCTGGCGGAGGCCCCGAGGGGGGGGCAGCGGAGCTGGGAGGGGGGGGCCGGGGAGGGGGACAGGGCGATCAGCCGGGGTCCACGCGGAGTGGGGAGGGGGGGGAAGGAAGGGAGGGACGGGGCAGGCGGAAGGGGGGGGGCAACCAGGGCGGGGCAGAACCGCCGCGGGGGGTGCGACCCCCACTGCGACGCGCCCACGAGGAGAACGGGGGTGGGAGGGGACACGGGGAACCAAGGGTGGTGGTGGAGGAAAGGATGCTAAAAGCTCAATATATTGACATGCAATCTTAGAATGCAACATTAATATGCTGATAATGTGACTTTCTAAACTGGAGCATGATTATCTACTTAATTAACCAAGCAACTGTAATGCAAGAAGTAAGGGAATCTACACAAACTAAGGTTCTGAGTTTTATACAAGGAATTAAAAAACCATCATAAGGAGAAAATAATTCGATTTCCTGTTAATAATACTATAAACTAAATCAACAAATTTTTTTTTCACATTTGGTTCGAAAACCAATATGTCTAGAAATACCAGATGAGAATAGTGTATCCACATTCCCATGTGATGAAAACTATATGGAAATCTCTTGCATAGCGGCTGAGCTTGAAGGGCCATTGCTTCGTGTGTTCTGAAATGAAATTGTCGCCTTCCTCATTCGCTCCTCCTCTGCCTTCCCTTTTCGCTGCTATTTTTGCGCCTGCCCGTCATGTGCGGTCTGTTTTTTTCCTCTCTTCTTCGGCCTTCGCTGAGTCCCAATGCTACAGTGTAGGTCTCCCACCGCCCTTTTTCGATGCCCTCTGTCGACCGGCCACGCCCCCCCCTTACCCGGGTGGGTACCGTACCCACGCGTCAACGCGGCCCACCCACGGAGCCTCTAACAGACCGTTCATGGAACTATGGTCCATCCAGCGGGTTGTGATTGATGGCCAGTTCTTACTGGTTTTGAGTACTCACCTCTACTGAAAACATCAATAATCGTGTGAAGGACTACAAACAATTAAAGCCACTATAGTTCTTCACTTTTACTAGGGGGTCTGCTGGCAATACCTGACAAGCCAATCCACAACTTATAATTGGGACCATGGCCCGTGGTGGGCACAATGGTGTACCACGCTGGCTGGATGTGAACTACGAGCAAGTCGACGGACTGCATCCCTTTCACTATCCATGAACCCCTCCCTGATCACGAGCTTTTTTATTTTTTATTATTTGAAAAAATTGCTAAATATAATATATTAATTTAACTAAAATACTAAAACTTTAAAAAATTTAAATACTTACCAAAAAAAAACCATTGAAAGTATGCAAAAATTGGTTAGCTTTTAGAGTGACAGAAAAAATGATTGTGTTTATTTTTTGTTAACAATTATAGGTAATAATTAATTTGGATACAACATTTAGGATTAATTTGTCTTTTATATTATCGAAATAAAAATTTAAACTTTGGATTACTCCATCTGTTTGTCAATAATCGTCCTCTATTAATTTGACACGCAATATAAGAAATAATAAATAATAGGAGTCATATCATTGTCACACTTTAGGCTTGTTGTCCTCAAAATTTTGCTTAGTTCTTTGTGATAGGTCTTATGTTTCCTGTAGTAAGATCAAGGATGTATTCCACATCGATATATAATTTGGATCTCTCAATTTTTGCAAATCCAAATGCAGATGTAAATGGAGACGCAACCAAGGTTTGGATGTAGATGCAAATACGAATTTCGATCTGGAATTGGATGTAAATGCATAAGGATGCATATCAAGATTTGAATGCAGATGCAAATTTTGAGCTGATCTTGTTGGAATGCGATCTCATTGAATTTTGACATTGGAAACGAAATATAAGAAGTAAATATTGTCTCACTTGTCATGCCAAATTGTATGAATTTGAAGTTTCAATGCTGAGATACAACAGACAGGAAAGGAAAATAAAAAGCAAATGTTACAACCCCTAGCTAAAACAGACAAAAAAAATAGTTTTTTCATAAAATCTGCAGGTAGAATAGACGAGAACATCGCCGGAAAGTATCCTAACTCACGGTCCGTCTTGCACAACCGTCGATGGGATCAGAAACACCCAAATATCTCATCCTAGAAAAATTGATTAAGTGTTGGTCGACGGACAGACTTACGGTCCATAGGTAAGACCACGGTATGTAGTTCATGATCGTCGATCTACAATCCCTTCACCCACTCTCTAACAAGAGCTGCAAATGACCAGCACGGTTCGTACGTGGACGTATGGTCCATAGGTTGGAAATTAGCAGACAATTAAGGGAAAATGCAATTGGGTCAAACTCAAATTGTCATAAATCTTCGATCAAAATGAATTAGGTGTTCCATGACCTACACAAAGATATATAAATGAATTAACTTTCCATAGCACCGACCTTGCTAAAATCCGACTTTTGACTAAAAAATTATGCCCGTTTTAGTAAAGGATTGTTGAACAGGACCAACCAACGGACCGATAGATGGGGCGTTGGTCAATTGACAGACCGTCAGTCCTGTCCATCGACTTGTCCGACAATAACTTTCCCAGGGGTCTTTTGGACCTTTCCCACTTTTTTTAAACCCTAAGTTACATCATTTTGACCCAAAATCATCATATTTTGTCAGTTTAAGCCTAGAGACATAACTAAAACATATCTACGTCAAATCAATAAATCAAAACATAAAAATTTAAAAGTAATAGAGGAGAAAAAGATTAAGAACCCTAGTTCAAGAACGTTACACGATCCAACAGTTTCAGCCACGAAACTTAAGTATTTTTCCGTAGATTTTATCACCAGGTATGTGGGATTTCACTAGTGGCTTGTTTTCACCCATTGGGTCTCTAGTTTTCAATCAGATTCTTGATTCTCATTTCATGATTAGACCGAGGATTTCTAGAACTTCATAAACTTATTAGTTATATGTTCCAAATAAGATTATCATTTTATTATTCAATTTATTGCATGAATTTCAAAACACTAGATTTGTATTCTTTTTCGTTCTTGAATTACACTTGCCTAGGTCAATATTTTCAGTTGTTCAGTAATCATTGTGCCACATGCCTCAGGATGTTGAATGTCATCATTACAATATTAAATGGTTGCCTTCCCTTTCCCAGTTTGGGATTTCAGTTTTAGTATCCACTTTTACATAAAAACTAGTGATAATCATTTAATTACACAAAAGAAGTCTTGCTTGGCATTTTTTCAGATAGTTTTATTTAACTTTCCGTTTGTTTCCTTTTTTTTTATATCCCCTTTGAATGCAAGGTTTGTTTTTTCTGGAGGAAACCAACAAACTCTAAGTTGGAATTTGTCCCTACTGGTCAGCGCCAAGCTTATTGGTTGAAACCCGAGTCCCAATAAAGAATGGATTCTTGAGGACCATAACTTTCCTTGAATTTATGAATCTCGATCCAAGAAAATATATTACATATTAAAACTCTAGGCTGGTAAGTTGGTGTAAGAGATTGAAGACCGCCTCTGAAGCTCTTTTTTAGTACATACAAGAACTACAGCACCCTCCTTTTGATCTTTCAAAGTTTTTTTACCTTGTTTTAACCCTTCAACATGACGATCCAAAGTTAGAAACTTGTTGAAACCATATCGACATTCTTCACGTATAGTAGCATGGCATTGAATATACAATTACAATCACATAGTCAATTTCGTAAAATTTCTATTTGACTGGAAATCTGAAATTGTATATCAAATAGCTACAAGAATTCCAGGGTGGAAAAGAAGAATATAATTCCCAATCCTTTTAACATAATTTATAATACACTTGACTACTGTCCAATGTTCTTGCCCAAAAATATTCAAACCGTTCCTACAACAAATCCGATATCAGGTATACTACATAATATAACATACATGAGACTCCCTACAACAAAAGTGTAATGCATTATCTTTGACCTCAATATTGTAACACTCCGAAAGTCCATGACCTAAGCTAGAACCAAACATGATGAAGTAAACCTTAAAACATTGTTTCTATGACTAAAAAATGTATAAACCACTTAGGATGTTTTGATTCAAGACATCAAGAAATGCCCATGACATCTGGAAGCTAGTTAAAAAACGTCCTTAGGTTTCGAGAAGGTTTAGAGGTGTTGTATGAGGTCTGGAACTTATAAAATAACTGTAAATAGGTATAACCATATATGTAGGGTAAAAACGAAAAAATTACGAACCCCCAAGGTTCCCCCTAGGGTCCACAAAAGGACCCCAAACTTGTCTTGGCAAGCTGCAAAAGCAGTAGCCTAAATACAAACGGGTGAAACGTCTCCACGTCCCGGACTTGGTTGGACCTTAGTCTCAAAATTTAATTTATAAAATAATTCGGTAGAAGCTCCGTGTCACGGACTTGTTCCCCGATTAAAATATGAAATTTTGAATTTAACTTTGACTTCATTAAAGCGTCAACATAAGTGACGGATATTTTGGATATTTCATGGGAGGGCTATATGTTTATTTTAAGTCATTTTTTGTTACATTCATTCACTTATGTTAAATCCCGAAAGCAAAACCAAAACTATCACCTCTCTCTACTTTCTCTCTCTATTAAACCTCCATCAAAGAAAGTACAAATCTTGAAGAAAAAAACCAATTTCTCTAGGATTTCACTTCATTTTCGTGGATTAATCTTCATTAATATATGGGTTCTTCACTCTTAGTATTCTTTTACCCAAGAGGTCGTGTCAAAGTTTTCTAAAACACCCAATTCCAAGGGATTTTTCTATTCTGATGGGTTTTCTTTTAAACTTTAAATTTATGGTTGATTATGATTAATTGATATTGCGTATGACTAATTAAGTATAGATTGTTGGGTAATTGATGTTAATTGATGGAATTTCAAGATTCTCTATTCTATGGGGTTGGCTACTAGTGAGAAGGCCGAGTTAGCCACTTACAAACTCATGTAAGCCAAACTTTGTACGTCCAATGGGGAGACAATAGGCCTTTAGAAGGTGGACCAATGATTTGGGAAGTTTTCAAGAAGGCTTTTCTTGATAGATTCTTTACGAAGGAGTAGAGGGAAGCCAAGGTGGTGGAGTTCATAAACCTTAGTCAAGGAGGTTTGAGTGTAATATAATACTGTATGAAATTTACCGAATTGTAAAAGTTTGATCCTTCTTTCATTTCTTATCCTAGGGATCAAATGAACCATTTTGTGATGGGCGTGTCAGATGACTTGCAAGAGGAATTCAATTCGGATATGCTACATGTCAATATGAACTTTTCTACTCTTATGGTTCATTCCCAACAAATAGAAGAGACAAGGTCTAAGAGTAAGAGTAAAGATGCCAAGATGGCAGTGTCTTTTAATGGCGGTTCTTCAAAGGGGTAGGCTTGATATCCAAACAAGCCTAGATTTAAGAAGACATTTTATAATCAAGTTCCTTAAGGCTCGTGATGATAGGGTGTCTATCGCTAAGCCTAAAAAGGTAAGGGATACTAGTTCACCTAAATAAAAAGCCTCTTTGTGCCAAGTGTATAAAGGGTTACGTAGGAGAATACTTAGTAGGAAAGGGCTATTGTTTTAGTTGTGGTTAAAGTTGGCACAATGTTCGAGATTTCCCAAATTTGAAGGGGAAAGAAAAGTGTAGTGTGCAAGCTCAAGCAAGTGGTTCTAATGATTCTCCTAAGAAGAATCACTTTTATGCTCTCTACTCTAGAAGTGAGCAAGAGACTTTTCCCGACGTGGTGACCGGTATGCTGAATGTCTTTTCTATAGATATATTACATGATAAGATAACTACATTATATTTTGTTACTCCCTTTATAAATAAGAAGTTTGGGATTTCGCCAGACATTTTAAATGAACCTTTGATAGTAACTACCCCGGTAGGTGAGTCGGTGGTTTCAAAAATGGTATATGAAAATTGTCCTATAATGTTGCCTAATAGAGTTACTTATGTTGAACTACTAATACTTGATATGTTTGATTTTGATGTCATATTGGGTATGCATTTATTGCATGCTTTATTTGCCTCCGTAGATTGTAGAACAAGGGTGGTGATGTTTAAATTTCAAAATGAACCCGTTTTATAGAGGAAGGGGGGAAATTCTATTCCTAGAGATCGTATCATTTCTTGTTTGAAAGATTGTTGGATGATCTTTATAGGATATTTATACCATATAGTAAGAGTTTAAGATTTAGAATCTAAAATTCCTCCCATTGAGTTCGTCCCTATATTGAGGGAAGTTTCCGGAGGTCTTTCCTAATGATCTTCTCGGTATTCTTCCTTAACGAGAAATTGATTTTAATATCGACTTTTTACCGGATACAAATCCCATTTCAATTCCTCTTTATCAGATGGCTCCGGACGAATTGAATGAGTTGAAGGCTCAACTCAAGGATTTACTAGATAAAAAAATCATTAGACCTAGTATTTCTCCATGGGATGCTCCAATTTTTTTTGTAAAGAAGAAGGATGGTTCACTTAGAATGTGCATCAATTATAACCAACATTATAAAGTCAGTATTAAGAACAAGTATCCTCTCTCTCGCATTGACGACTTGTTTGATAAACTCCAAGGGGCAAGCTACTTTTCTAAGATTAACTTGAGGTTGGGGTATCACAAACTTAGGGTGAGAGATGAGAATATAACAAAAGTGGAATTTCGGACTAGATATGGTCACTATGAGTTCTTAGTGATGTCTTTTGGCCTCACTAATGCCCCGGAGGCATTTATGGACCTCATGAATAGATTGTTTCGAAATTACCTAGATTTATTTGTCATTGTCTTCATTGACGACATCTTGGTACTTTGAAAAAAAAGAGGGTGAACATATGTACCATTTGAGGGTAGTGTTATCAGTGCTTGAGGAACACTAATTATTTTCCAGGTATAAAAATGTGAGTTTTGGTTGAGGTCGGTGAACTTTCTTGGTCATATGATCTCTAGTGAGGGAGTTGAGGTTGATCCAAGGAAAACTGAGGTGGTGAAAAGTTGGCCTAGACCATTGACTCCAATCGACATTAGGAATTTCTTGGGTCTATCATGTTATTATTGTAGGTTTATGGATGGTATTGTATCCATTGCATCTCCCTTGACTACTTGACCTAAAAGAGTAAAAAAAAATTGACTGGTCAGAAGCATGTGAGAGAAGTTTCCAAATATTAAAGGATAGGATTACGTTCGCTCCGTTAGTAAACCTACTGGAGGATACAAAGGGTTTGTGTTGTATTGTGATGCATCCCGAGATGGGTTGGGGTGTGTTCTTATGCAACACGGGAAAGTTATAGCCTATGACTTTAGACAACTAAAGTTGCATGAGAGAAATTATCTAACTCATGACCTTGAATTAGTGGCCGTGGTACTTCCTTTAATGATTTGGAGGCATTAATTTGATAGGGTCCATATGGATGTGTATACAGACCATAAAAGTCTTCAATACGTATTCATTCATAAGGGGTTTAGTCTCCAGCAAAAGAGACAGTTAGAATTGTTGAAAGACTTACATGAGTGTCCTCTACAACCATGGTAAGGCTAATGTGGTCGCAAATTCTTTGAGTCCTTTGTCCATGGGAAGTGTGTCCCATGTTGAGGAAGACAAGAGAAACCTAGTGAATGATGTTCATAGGTTGGCTCGTTTAGGGTTTCTAATTGAGATTCTCTAATAGGTAGTGTCGTGGAACATCATAACTTCGAGTCGTCTTTGGTGGTAGAGGTGAAGTCCAAACAACGCCTTTCTCAAATATTGATGGATTTAAAGGAATCGGTTCTTTGTAAACTTAATAAGTCGTTCTCCTTAGGGGGGGGGATTGTGTCTTGAGGCACCAAGGAAGATTGTGTGTTCCCAATATAGATGGTTTCAGGAGCCGAATTCTTGTGGAAGCTCATAAGTCCCGTTACTTAGTTCACTCGGATTTAATAAAGATGTACCATGACCTTAGATATTTTTTTTGGTGGGAAGGTTTGGAGTAGGACATACCACAATTTGTTTCTAAGTGTCCAAATTGTCACAAGTGAAGGCCAAACACCAAATTTCGGGTGGTTTAATTCATGAAATCCAAGTTTCTACTTTGAAGTGGGAAGATATCAATATAGATTTAGTAGTACGTTTTCGTCGGACACAAATGCAATATCACTCTACATGGGTGTTTGTGGACAGATTGACCAATTCCGCTCCTTTTATCTCTGTCAAGTCTACTTATACGGCAGAAGATTATGAAAAGATATTCATGGATAAGACCGCGTGTCTCAATTGTATTCCGTTATCCATCATATCAGATAGGCAGTGAAGAATTCACATCTAGGTTTTCGAGGTCATTCAAAGAAGGTTGGGTAGAAAAGTGCAGTTAATGACCCTTTTCCATCCCAAACGGATGGTCAAGAGGAGCGTACTATTAAAACGATCACGACTAGAGTCTAAACCGCAGACGAAACCGGCATCCTTAAGCTCTCAGAGGTAGCAGACAAGCCTACATATGTCATTCTTACTTAATCTAGGTTAATTTTATAGGAAATTTGAAACTTTTTATTTTCTTATTTCATGTTAAACATTTTGAACTTAACATCATATGCGTTCACAAATCAACCACCTAATATAGACATAATCAAATGAAAGAAAAATTCATAATTGCATTGAATGCATTTTTGCCAAAATGGCACAAATAGAAAGTCTGAAATATAAGCAGAAAGAAACGCTAGTGGAACATGCTCCACTAACTAAAGCCTACATCTAATCTACATAATAACAGTAGACTGCCTCGTATGCATGAGGGCCTACCAAGTCCGGATGAAAGCTCCATGTCCGGATAGTTGCAACGCCATACTTTAAGATCTAACGTCAACCTGTACCTGCATCTAAAAGTAGATATTTGTATGGAATTAGCACACATTTGTACTAAATAAAGGTATATGAAATCACACACCAAGAACATGAATGAGAAAGAATAGCTCTTTCCTAACAACATGATCTATGAAAAGTAAAGTAACAGTACTTTCCAAATATGGAATAGGAAAGTAATTACACGAGAGTAACATGCATCATCATACTTAACATTTTGCACACAACACACAACAACGTACACATAGCACATATCATAGTTTTTGTAACACATAACGTTGTTCATATCTTTCATTCGTATGCCATGAGACCTAGGAATCATGGACTTGACATTATGAATTCCCAAAAATGAGGGCTCAACATATGGGAGCTCAACTAGGGAGTGTGCTTTAAAAAACACAGAGTCTGCTTCGTTCATTCATACGTACTTAATTTCATTTCATTCATGGGCTAGTGTAAACACCAGCAATACGTAGGATGTTGTTTAAGACTTTCATTGGGTTTGTTGTGCAATGACCAAGAATGAACTAATGTCATTACTTGAATCTAACTCACCTCTTGATTATACTATTGTAACACCTTTGGTATCATTCGTTTCATTATGTGCATCATTTGAGGTTGGCCTCATTCATTCATTGGGAACATTAACTTTAACCAACATAGATCATGTGAGCATCTTTAATTCCAGTATCATGAAACTCCACAACGAAAAGAGGTGGAATCATAGGCCAATGTGACCCAAAATATGCTTGTATACATGGCAACTGAACCCTAACATATCCCTATATTGGCAATATAGGTTCGAATAATAGGAGATATAAGGAGACCCATACCCGTAATGCCGGACAATCTCATCTAATGAGAGTTACGTGAACCTACTCCCTTCTCGGAAGAAGGCATCACTACTCATAGCTCGTCTATCGATGCTCATTATAAAGTTCCATTACATTCAACTCATACATGATGGAAGATGGCTTCTAGTATGAGGACATCATAGCTCAATATATGATTTCGCATCTCATCATTAATATTAAGTGTGTTAATCTTAATACTTTTATTAGAGTGTTCATAGAGACTGGCCTCTTCATTAACTTTACACTCTCATAGGTGAGTACGTCTTGGTAACATTTACTTAGGCTCATTTGAGATTGCTCTCATCTTTTACATTAGCCTCATATCATGTTGCCACCACATTCATTATCATTAGCACATTTGCTCTTCATAGTTACTCACCCCTTTTTGCGTGAACGTTCATTTCATCATATACCAATGCACTTGGCCATTTGGTGTGTTCACACTCTTACTCAACCCTTCTAGAGTTTCTTCATGTCGTTGTTCATTTCATCATTTCATTGTTCATTTCATCATTTCATCATATGCCAATGCACTTGGCCATTTAGTGTATTTTACACTCGTACTTAATCCTTCTAGGGTTTCATCATTTCATTACATGCATCTTAGGTTCACTTACTTTTAAACATATGCTAGACTTATGGGTCTAACATACAAGCCATGGGGATTCATCCATAGTTTGTCTAAATGACTTATATTTACCCAAGATCATGTGGTACAAGACTTATGCATCTTGTAGATATGCATAGATATTGATTTTGATCTTTAGAGGAATCATTAATTAAATATTTACTTATGTGTCAATACAGAACTGGGCAAGGGAACCCGATTTCGAATCTCTTGGACAACACTTAATCTTATTTTAAAATCAATAATTGCATTTTTAATAATTAGGGGGACCCTAGTTCGATCTCCATCAACCTCATAATATTTCCTTTCTTTTTCTCCTCTCTTTTTTTTCGTTTATGTCAAGAAGGTTGTGGGTTCAATCCCTCACAAGCTCATTATTTTTCTTTTATTTTATCTCTTAACTTTCTCACCTATTGAAAAGGTTGTGGGTTCAATCCCCACTCACCACATCTAATTTTCCTTGCATTTTTCTCATGAAATTTTATGAAATTTTCATTTAGTGAGGTCATGGTTCAATCCCCAATGACCTCACATTTAAAAAAAATTTAAACGAAGCTCATTTTTTAAAACGTTGGCCGAGGCTACAATTTCCAGCAAGCTGGAAATTTAGTCTCTTCCATTCCATTTTTGTCATAATCTTTTGTTGATATTTTTTTTAGCTTTCATGTAATGATGTCTTGGGTTATATCTGTTGTGATCTCACTTATTATACATTCCTTTTTCATTGCATTTTGTACCATTTTTTTTCCCGAACCCAACCTACCAAATGTTGGGAATTTCTTCACTATTTTCAGCTTCTTTTTATCATCATTCATATGTTAATTATTAACGCATTACATGGATCATTTGGTGCATCTTTAAGTGTAATTTTTTGATGATTATATTAATCCAAGCATTACCATTTCATCCAGCAACATTACAACACTTTTACACCTCATGATTTACTCAAACATTCGCACATAAAATTCAACCATAAAAACATTTTCACTTACTTTCGGTTGACATAACCTAACATGCTTATTATTCCAAACACATAATCGAAAACACATTATTACGAAAATAAAACTTCATACTTAAACTAACACCAAACATACAAACAACATGATCTCTAACCTATTTCAGATAGAGATCAAAGAGTTACAAGGGATAAGAAGTTCGACAAGAACGGGAACAATCCTAGTTTACGAGTAGATTCATCTAAGCCTTAAGGGTCTCTTGGGAAATAGACCAAGATTAAGAAAGGCCATAATTTATTTTGACATTCAAAACTTGAAGTTGCTTCCCAAAAACTCTACTCAAGAACACGTCTAAGCCTCCTCCATATTAACTCCACTCGAATAACAACCTCTCTTAGCCTAGTGTGTGATTAATATTTGTTTTCTTGTGGGTTCGTGTGAGATCTTCAAGTGTGAATAACTTGGTTTATTAATTGCTTCAACCTAGGTTCAAACCCGTCTGAAGTAAGACTTTACATCAAGAGCTCAATTTCGGCTCTCTCTCCCCAAATTGCCGCTCCACCTTATTATTAAAATAATTAATTATATATTTAGGTTATTACGATATTACCCTTAACCTGGAAAAAGACCATTTTACCCCTACACCCTCAAAAACCTAAAATTTCCTCTTTTTATGTCCAGTAAAGACTCCTTCGAGTAAATCTTCGTATTCGGGAGACCTACATGGTTCGACCCAACCTTTCATAACTCAACTAACTCTACAAGTTAGTTGGCTTGGATGAAGCAAGGGTTCATAAGTCTGGTTCTACTCGCATCAATCCGTGTGAACCCTAGTCTAATCATTGGCATTCTTGACACATTAAGTATCACTTAGCATATTCATTATTAGAGTTGTAACATTATCCCCCCCATTAGGAACATTCGTCCATGAATTACACTACTCTTTATTAAAAATAAGTAAGTCATCTATATAACATATGCATACATAAGTAATTCTATACTCCCCATTGGTTAATATCTGACTCACATATTAACATGATTGTGCACATCCTTAAAACCTACTAGTAGCTTCACATTAATAGACTAACGATCTCTTTACTAAACTAGTCTCATAAAAGCATACAATATAAGTTTACATATAAGTCATACAAATCAGCAACCAACATGTTGACTCAAACATATTAACTTCATACTAGTGCATGAACACCATACACAGTCACATACATGAAGGACTAATTGAGTGTCGTCACCCTAGACTTTACCAAAAGGTCCTTTCCCTGCACCTCTAGACTTGAGTGTGAAGAATTTTTGCCTCCTTGGAGCCTCTTCACTTGGACCATTAGACTGAACTCTCTCCTTCCCTTGTTCTTTACTTCTCCTAATCTGACAATCCTTCACCATGTGACCTGGTTTTCCACAACTATAAAAGCATTAGTGCCCATCATACTATCTCTGGATGTAGTTTGCCACACTTCCAGCAACGTGGTCTCTCCTAAGGTGTATCTACTTCATGGTTTCTCTTATCTCTGGACTCGGAAATTCTATCATTGTTAACCTTGGATTAACTTGACTCCCCTTGGTGGAAGATTCCTTTCTTAAAGCTGGGATTATCTCTGATTTCAGTACTACTCTTCCTTGGAAAATTCTCCTTAGCTTGCCTTGACCTGTTCCCTACCATAGTGTGTTTCCTCTTTCTGTTTTCCCCCACTTGCTGCACATGGACCATAAGCCTGGAATGTTCCATGCTTTCATGCAACATAGCTAACTTACACTCCTCATCGAGATCCACATCAATTCCTGACAAGAATCTACTCATCCCGTCTCTGTTGTTCGACACAAGAGAAGTGACATACCTTGATAATTTCACAAACTTTAGGGAATATTCCATGAATGTCATCGATCGCTGTTTAAGGTTAATAAACTCCTCAACCTTTGCCTCCCTTATATCTCTAGGAAATAATCTATCTAAAAAGACTTTCTTAAATATCTCCCAATTGATCAGAACTCCGCCCAAAACTCGACTATCTTGCCACATATTGCACCAAGTCTGTGCAACATCCTTGCCTGACTGGAAGACAACTATGCTTTCTCAGTATCTGTGGCCCCAATAGACACCAAGATCTTATGCAAATCTTCCATAAACTACTAGGGGTCCTCCGAGGTCTTAGACACTGTGAAAATAGGAGGGTTCATCCTTGTGAAGTCTCTCAGCCTGTCATCCATGCTACGCACTAGTGTGTTCTCCCTCTGAACATTCTGCCTGTTTAGTTGGGCAGTCATGGCCTAGGCCTGCATAGTGATGGATTGTGCCATCTGGGCCAGATATTCCCGCACCTCCACATCAGTCAACCCAGCTGCGTTAACCGGCATAGCCACTCTAATAGCTAGAACCTGGGGTGGAAGATGATTGTTCCCAGCAGATGCTACTCCTTTCCTTTAACCAATAGTTCTCCTAGTGTTCACTCTCTGTAAGCAACAGGGATTGATGTTAGATACACTCATTACATCATGAGAGTCAAACACTAGGAAAGGCACGATAAGATTAAAAGAATGAAAATTTCCTATGCATCATGCAGAATCCAATTCAAGATAGTGGCACTTCACTACAATGACTTAGAAACTACAAAATATGGTTGATGTGAACTTATTATCCTCAAAGTTTAATCTAGTGCTCTGATACAACCTTTGTGACGGCCAAAATCTAGACCCCAGAAAAGACCGGCGTCATTTATCTCTCAGTGGTCGCAGACAAGCGTACATATGTCATTCTTACTTCATCTAGATAAATTTTAGCGGAAAATTTGACACTTTGTATTTTCATATTTCATGAGAACATTTTGAACTTAACATCATAGGAGTTCAAAAATCAACCATCTAATATAGAGGTAATCAAATAAAAGAAACAATTCATAATTGCATGAAAAGTATTTTCTCAAAAACGGCACCAATACAATGTCTGAAATAGAAGTGGAAAGAAACACTAGTGAAACATGCTCCACTAGCTAAAGCCTTCACCTAAGCTAGATAATAACAGTAGACAACCTCGAAATCATGAGGGCCTATGAAGTCCGGGTTAAAGCTCCACGTCCAGATAGCTTCAATGTTATACTGGAAGATATAACGTCCACCTTTGCATGCACCTAAAAGTACATATTTGTATGCATTTACTACACACTTGTACTAACTATGGGTATATGCAAGCATACACCAAGGACATGCATGAGTAAAAATAGCTCTTTCCTAACAACATGATATACGGAAAGTCAAGTCAGTGGACTTGAAAAAATTTGGATTAGGAAAGTAATGCAATGAGAGTAACATGCATCATCATACTTAACATTTTGCATAGAGCACACAACATTGTACACATATCACATATAATAATTCTTGTAACACATAACGTTGTTCATTCGTATGCAATGAGACCTTGGAATCATGGAGTTAACATTAAGACATCCTAAAAAAGGGGGTTCAACATATGGGACCTCAACTATGGAGTCTGATTTAGCAAACACGAAGTATGCTTTGTTCATTCATACGCACTTCATTTCATTTCATTCATGGGCCAGTGTAAACACCAGCTATACCTAGGATGTAGTTTAAGACTTTCATCGATTTCGTTGGGCAATAACCAAGAATGACCTAATGTCATTACTTGAATCTAACTCATCTCTTGATTATCCTATCCTAACACCTTTGGTATCATTCGTTTCATTATGTGCATCATTTGAGGCTGGCCTCGTTCATTCATTGGGAACTTTAACTTTAACCAACATAGATCATGCGAGCATCAAGAAATCTTGTATCATAAAACCCCACACCAAAAAGAGGTGGAATCAGCGTCCAAAGTGACCCATAAAAGACTAGCGTACATGGAAATTTAACCCTACTAGATCCGTATATTGAATGTATAGTTTCAAAGAATATGAGATATAAGGAGACCCATACCCGGCATGTCGGATAGTGTCATCTCATGAGAGTTACGTGAACCTCCGCCCTTTCCGAAAGAATGCATCACCGTTCATTGCTAGTTTATCGGTGCTATATATAAAGTTTCATTACATTAACTCATATATCATGGAAGTTGGCTTATTGTATGAGGACATCATATATCAATAGATTAATTATCATATCATCATTAGTATTGAATGTGTTCATCTCAATACTTTCATTAGAGTGTTCATAGAGACTGGTCTCTTCATTAACTTTACACTCTCATAGGTGATTACGTTTTGGTAACATTTACATAGGCTAATTTGAGATTTCTCTCATCTTTTATCATTGTTCATTTCATCATTTGCCAATTCACTTGTACATTTAGTGTATTTTACAATCGTACCTAACCCTTCTAGGGTTTCATCGTTTCATTACATACATCATAGGTTCACTTATTTTAAACGTATGCTTGACTTATGGTTCTATAAATACAAGCCATGGGCTTCATACATAGTTTGTATAAGTGATTCATATTTACCCAAGATTATGTGGTACACGACATATGCATCTGGTAGATATACCAAGACATTGATTTTGATCTTTAGAGGTAGCATTCATTAGTTATTTACTTATGTATGACTTATTTGTCAATACTAAATTGGGCAAGGGAACCGATTTCGAATCCCTTGGACAACACTTAATCTTATTTTAAACTTGATACTCACATTTTTCATATTTGGGAGACCCTAGTCAAATCCCTATCAACCCTATAATATTTCCTTTGTTTTTCTCCTCTCCTTTTTCGTTTGTGTCAATGAGGGTGTAGGTTCAATCCACTACAAGCTCATTTTTTTCTTTCATTTTATCTCTTAATTTTCTTACCTATCCAAGAGGTATTGGGTTAAATCCCCACTCTCCACATTTATTTTCTCCTATATTTTTCTCCTAACTCTCTCATCCATTCAAGAGGCTGTGGGTTCAATCCCCACTCACCACATCTATTTTTCCTTGAATTTTTCTCATGAAATTTTTATGAAATTTTCATTAAGTGAGGTCATGGTTTCAACACCCAATGACCTCACATTTAAAAAATAATTTAAACGAAGATCATTTTTTTAAAAAGTTGGCTGAGACTACAATTTACAGCATGCTGGAAATTTAGTCTCTTCCAATCCATTTTTGTCATAATCTTTTGTTGAGACTTTTTGTAGCTCTCATTTAATGATTGAAATTTAGTCTCTTCCAATCCATTTTTGTCATAATCTTTTGTTGATTCTTTTTGTAGATCTCATTTAATGATGTATTGGGCTCAATACTTAGTGATATCATTTATTTTACATTCACTTATCATTACAATTTGTACCATTTTGTTTGGCAGAATACAAAATGCTTGAAATTTGTTCACTTTTTTCGGCTTCGTTTTATCATCATTTATACATTAATTATTAAGGCATGTCGTGGACATTTAGTGCATCTTTAAGTGAAATTATTTTATGATTATATTCAGACAATAATTACCATTTCATTCATCAACATTACAACTCTTTTACACCTCATGATTTAAACAAACATTAGTACTTAAAATTCAACCATTAAGACATTTTCACATACTTTCGGTTGACATAACTTAACATGCTTGGTATTTCAAACACATAATAACGATAATCAAACATAATACATAAACTACCATCAAACAACATACCAACAACATGATCTCTAACTTTTTTCATATAGAGATCAAAGGGATAGTAGGGACAAGAAGTTTGACAAGAATGGGAACAACCCTAGTTTTCAAATACATTCATCTAAGCCTTAAGGGTCTTTGGGAAAGGGACCAAGAGTAAGAAAACCAATACCTTATTTTGAAGTTCAAACCTTGAAGTTTCTGCCCAAAAACACTACTCAAGAACACGTCTAGGACTCCTTAATATGAACTCCATTTCAGTGACAACCTCCCTTAGAATAGTGTGAGATTAATGTTTGTTTTGTTGTGATTTCGTGTGATTTCTTCAAGTGTGAATAACTTGGTTTATTTTACTTCTTTATTATCTTATTTTTGCTGAGAAATTTCGTGTGGAAGAGATATAGAGATTGAGTGTGTGAATGGAGAGATAAATCTGAGAGAGTAGGAGTTATATTAGCCTTAGGAGTCTAGTTTTGGACATAGTAAAATAACGTTTACTTAATTATTAAAAAAATTGATTATTATTATATTTTAATCATATAAATAATAATAATTAATTATTAATTATATTAATTCAACGACTTAAATAAAAAACACATTAATTCAGTGCTTCCACCTACGTTCGAACCCGAGTGAAGTACGACTTTACTTCAAGAGCTGATTTTGGGCTCTATCCCCACAAATGTCCCCTCCACCTTATTAATTAAATAATTAATTATATATTTAGGGTAATTACAGTACTACTCTTAACCTGGAAAAAGACTATTTTACCCTAGACCCTCAAAACCTAAGATTTCCAATGTTTAAGTTCGGTGAAGAATCCTTCGAGTAAATCTTCGTAGTCCAGAGCCCTACATGGTTGGACCCACCCTTTCCTAGCTCAAATAAATCCCCAACTTAGTTGTCTTTGATGTATCAAAGGTTCCAAAGACTTGTTGTACGACATCAATCAATGCAAACCCTGGTCTAATCATAGGCGTTCTTAACACATTAAGTATCACTTAATATATCCATTTTTAGGGTTGTTACACAAACCCTTGAGGATATGCTTAGATCTTACATAATTTATTCCAAGTGAAATTTTGAATAAGCATTTGCATTTGGTGGACTTTGCTTACAACAATAGTTAGCATTCGTCTATAAATATTGCTCCTTCTGATTCCTTGTATGGTAGGAGATGTATATCTCCAATTGGATGGTTTGAAGTGGGTGAGCCTTAACTTTTGGGTCCCAATTAAATGAATAAGACTTTGGAGAAGGTTCACATCATAAGAAATCACTTGAAAACAACCTATAGATAGAAAAACTCTTATTGCGACCATAAGAGAAGATATTTAGAGTTTGAAGAATCTGATAAAGTGTACTTCAAAATTTCACCTATGAAAGGGGTGGATAGATTCGACAAGATAGGAAAGTTGAGTCCTCTTTATGTGAGTCCGAATTAATTCTTGCAAAGGGTTTGTAAGGTTGCTTATGATTTGAAAGTTCCTAATGAATTGGCTTTAGCTCATCCGGTTTTCCATGTTTCTATGCTTAAGAAGTGGATAGGTGATCAGGAGTCTGTTATTCCTATTGAGGGTCTTGTTGTTAAGGATAAACTCTAATATGAGGAGGTTTTGGTTTAAATCCTTCATCGTCAAGTAATGAGGTTGAGTAACAAAGAGGTGGTCTTTGTAAAAATATTATGAAGAAACCACCTAGTTGAGGGAGCAACATGGGAGGCGGAAGCCAACATGAAGTCCCGTTATCCTCATCTCTTTCTTAATAAAAGTTACTTGTTCTTACTAATAATGAAAATAATGACTAAAATTGATGTTTTTATGATTTTCATTGAGGTTTTGCAAAAATGTGCATTTTTGTTATCATTATATTGAAGTTACAGTGTAATTGTGAATATTTACTTGAAAATTCGCAATTGTTCTTATTTTGAATTATGTTGTGAATTTTTATATGGTGTGTCTTTATGAAGTAATATTGAGCATGTTTGTAAGTTAAGTTTTGGTATTATTGAGTAATTATGAAATGTTGAGTTGTTGTTTTTGTGAGAAGGATATTCTTCATATTGTAATGTTGAGTCTTATGTGTAGTAATTCATGTTTTGAATTGCCTTGTGTAAATGATATGATTGATATTGTAAATGATTATATAATATATTGTTGGTTATTGGGCTGCTAGTCTTGAGTCTATTCCTTCATTTCAAAGATTTTAGTGTCATTGAAGGACGAATATTCCTAAGGAGGGGGGGGGGATAATGTAATACTTCATAAATCTAAGACATTTTCTAGAGCCAAACATGATAAACGTGAGGTTTAGAAACTGTTTTATGGTCTATTTTAATTTATATAAGTATATGTAGTTTATAAGTAAAAATTTAAAAAAATGTCCATGTCGTCATGAAACTAGTTAAATGAGGTGCTATCTTGCCTTAGCCTATTTGCCTATATTTTAGGAGCTCGAAAGTGATGAAAATTGGTGAAAGGGTGTCTAACACAATTATTTAATAGTCTAAATTTCCCGGCACGACTCCCCAAGGACCAACCAAGGACTCTTGAGGAGGACCCATGTATTTTAGGGTCAAGGGTTGCCCAAGGAACTGTCGACCAATAGATGAAAGCCACGATGCGTTGTCCAATCGATGTGGAGTGGGGTGCTTTGGTCGATGGACACTTAGCCAAATCCATCCAAAGATTAATTGCACTATCTCTGAACTCAACGATGGACCAACAGGATGGTTGTTCCATGGCCCTACGATTGACACGAGGCGTTCAACATGGTCTCGTCTGTGAGACTACTATTTTTGTTGGATGTTTTTATTAAATCATCTAATAATTTTCATAGTTAGGAGATTAATTAGGAGTTAGGGGCGGTCTAATTTAGTCAATTAACAACATATATAGATATCCTAAGCTAATTAGATAAACCTCAACTCCATAAATCACAAACCTAATACTCTCTTCCTTTTCTGTTCTTTCTCTCTGATGTTGAAGAACTCCATAGAAGAAAAGCTAGAGGTGGGTTTAAGGACTTCAAAGGTTAAAGTTTCTCCATCAATATTCATCAAACATTAAGGTATGGGATTCCTTTAACCTCTGAGACTTGTTTCCTCAAAGGGTTCCACAAAATTGATTTCAAAAATAGGAAGTTCAAGTGGGTTTTCATCCAATACGAAATTGATGCTATGAATTACTTTGTTTATGATTTTGTTTAGATATTATTAATATATTAACATGTATTATAACCTAATTTTTCTATCACCTAATGGAGTAGTCTATTTTGTAGAACATGACCTGTTCCCCTTAATCCTAGGTTATGATCTTGATATGAATTGAGTACTGTTGGCTCAGATAACTTGGTTATTGGTAAAATTACTACTAGATGACTTTATTGTATAAACTAAGAATAGATTGAGATGAATTATAGTCATATTATGCTAGTTCTTGAGTAATTGATCTAGACTATGACTTTGACCTAAGTTTCTTATCTCAAGATGTAAACTAGTGATTACTGGTGATGTAGTGATTCAATTAGCCTTGTTATCATGTTTGTTATAGTTGTGTGATGATATTTCACCAATATTAGGTTGAGTTAAGGGTTGATGATAATAACTTGATGATTGATTATGAAGGAGACGTTGCAAGTCTTGTGATCTAAACTCTTTACTTCAATTATGGTTAATTGTTATTAAGTGATGATGTCGTATTGAAGTATACCTTTTATTAAGATTCTTAGGTTTGGTATGATGTTGAATTGAAATTTCTTTATTATGGTTCATGAGGTTTTTGATAAGATGTAAATGTTATAAGGATGGTGATGACTTACCATTATGCCTTAATATGAGGTAACTATTTAAATGTGCTACCTCACATGTTTGAATTGTAATGAAAGGATTATACTCACGGAATTCGAATAGAGCTATGATTATGATGATTATACAAGGGATAGACCTTATGACCTACATTAATCTATGATGATCAATAAAGGTAATAAAGAAATTTCATAAAGGGACTTAGCTTTGCACCAAGTGAACTTGCCAATGGAAGGTGTTGACTTTCCATAGAAAAAGACTCACCGTATAGTTCCACATACGGTTTGGACTCTTCTATGAAGGATACTCATATTATAGATTCCCTTTATGTAAGGATCAAGTTGACAAGTGGCGTATATAGAGATTTACCTATCTCTTATTTCTTAAACTATGTTGCCCCTACAAGAAGACTAGTTAGTGGATCTACCTAGAAAACTATGTTTATGTTTAGTTCTACATTGGCCTGTAGACCACCTTACATCGGTGTAAGGTTTTACAATATCGGATTTTACACTTAGATATTGTGATCTATGTCGGTTAAGGCAAGTGTTCCCTAAACAAAAATGAATTAATGAAGTACAAACCTATTAGCGTGACTTGAGAGGTTTGACTTAGCTTAGGAATCGGTATTGTACTCTACCTATGCCATGCACTAGTTTGCCTTGATAAAAACCTTAGTACGATGTTTCTATGTATATATATGTTGATAATTGTACATGATATGTATATGATGATCTTAAAAGTTTATACTATATGATGGTTGATTTCACTTGTGAATATGTGTTTGTCTGTATTTCTAAATTATGAGAATATGTACTCTTAAAATGCCATGCTATATGAAGTTGGATGTTGGTATTGATACTTGTTGGGTTTACTTGATTGAGTAAAGTTATGGTGCTTTAATTTGTCATTACACTTGTTGACTTAATGAGGGTTCATTGGTATTTTTCTTGCTTTGGTTATGTTGTAATGAACAATTTTCATGCTTGTTGCTATTATAACTTGTTGATCGAGTTGCCTTGACTATGTATCCCATTATGTGATATGCATGTTCACTTTATTAGACTAAGTATTGTTAGTCTTGTGATGTACATGCTCTTGGCTTAATGAATATGTCTTAAAGGTATTATCTTCTTGAATGTGCATAAGGTTTTTTAAAGGAAATTGCATACTTTATGAAATGTCTTTTCTTAGCATGATTTCATGTATGTGTGCATATGGTGTCATACTTAGTATAAGTGGTGTATTAACTCCTACCCTTTTTCCCAAAATTTTAGGTTGCGATCATTGAAGGGATTATATGACTACTTTGAAGGAAGAGTTGTGTCACGCCCCGAGCTACCACCGAGATGCGGACACGAAACTTAGGTCCACAAATGATCCCAAGATAAGCATGATAGCATGATCATGAGCATACTAAAGATAATAAATTGAATGCGGAAGCTAAAACATAATTTAAACTAAAAATAGGAGGAATAACAAAATTCTATAACTTAGTTATTTGAAAATAATGAGTTTTGTACAAAAGAAATATTAAGTCAATATAAAGCTAAAACTAACTATGTTTGAAATAAGCCTCTAACTATATAGAAATAATGGGAAAAGACCCAAATAATTCTAGCAAAACTGAAACTAAATCAGTAAAAGACTGAAATGAACTCATGAGCCTTTGTCCTCAGAGAATGAGGACTCACTAATAAATCTATTGGACTAGAGATCGGGAATCGATGTATGCGTGATCTAGATGCTGAGAACCTTAACCTACATCACGAGAAGATGTAGCGCACGTATGTGTCAGTACTTGAAGGTAATGAGCATGTAAGATAGAGTAAATCTAAAATAAAACATAACTGAATAAGCACAAAAGCAAGTATATAATCTGAACATGATATAGATTTTTAAATACCGAGAAAACTGAATGCAATGAAAAATTTATATCATGCTGATACTAATCAATGATCAATCCAGTGGAATCTTACTGATCTAAGGGAGCTACTAATAACCGATAATAAAACCACTTGACCTAAATGTGGAGTCTTATGTATGCTCCCCATCGAGAGTACCCAATATACCCTAATAGAGGTATAAAGGCATGCTGGCATGATTACTAAACTGATTCCCATGGAGGGGACATACAACCATCTTGGCTAGTAGTTCTGGAACTATTGGGTACGCTGAACCCTTGTCCAACTCAGTATTAATTCTACTCCTGATGAATTATGTAATTAACTGATTATGAGTTTATGTAAATACTAGTAGCTCAAAAATGAACAAGTACACTGAGAATGCAACAATGAATTTTGTAATTATGCATTTATAACTTATGAATGTATATCTAAAGTAACTGAAATATCTTATCTAGCATGTTTTATGCAAGAACTAAGGAAATACATAGCTAGGATTCTGAAATTCATGCGATAAAAAAATATTAACATGGAATTCTTATTTCGAACATATAACTAATTAATTTGTGAAGTTCTAAAAACCCTATATCTAATCATGATATGGGAATCAAGAATCAGACGAAAAACAACGGACCCAATGGGTGAAAGGAACCCAATAGGTAAATCCCACATACATGGTGATAAAATTCATGAAGAAATATTTAGATTTCTTGGCTGAAACTGCTGGAACCTTGCTGCGTTCTTGAACTAGGGTTCTTGAACTTTTTCTACTTTCTTGCTTCTAATTTTCTATGTTTTAATTTAATGATTTGACTAAGATAAGTTTGAATTATGTTTCTAGTCTTAAATTGACTAAAATATGATGATTTAGGGTGAAAATGACGTATCTTAGGTTTTAAACGACGTGGGAAAAGACTAAAAGACCATGAGTTTGTTGTTGTCGGACTATCGGCGACCTAGACTAACGGGCCGTTGTTCAATTGACCATCCGTCTATGGATAGTAGTCTTACCTATGGACTATACTTCGGTCCGTCGTTGTACAGTTACTCATATTTGGGCTGCGTCTTGGGGGAGTTTTAGTCACAACAACTGGATATGCAACACAGGTTGTGAGTCGAGCTACAGTCCATCGACGGTAACCGTCGATTTCACCTGCAGATTTTTTAAAAGTTGATTTTTTTCTATTTTTGATACGGGGTGTTACTTTATCTCCCCCATGGAAATATTTTTCCTCGAATGAAGACTACACTAGCTAAAATAGAGGGAGAGGTCTGCAATCTCTACTACTAAACACTTAGAACTGAGTTTCTGACCGAATTGTGTTCGGAAAACATGCAAATACGTTGAAAATGAAAGTATGAACAGAGGGAACATGATTCTAAGGCTTAATTCACGCATGAATGGCTGAAAAACTTAAGGAATGTAATCGGAAGGAAACATGTCAGGATACTTGGCTTTCATGGCTTTTTCTGCTTCCATGTAGTTCCGTCTACGGACTGAATCCTCTACATACTCTTTATTTCTCAACCTTCTATCTTTCAACGCTACACTCTCTAATGGAACTATAGAGGTTGGATCACTCACACACTTCTTCAAGAGTGATATGTGGAAGACCCGATGTATTGCTGCTAATTCTACTTGCAACTCTAGCTCATATTCCACGTTGCCAATCCTTTTCAAGATCTTGTAAGGGCCTAAATATTTAGGACTGAGTTTCCCTTTCTTCCCAAAAGTCATCACTCCTTACATAGGTGACACTTTAAGAAAAACTCAATCATCAACTTGAAAATCTAATTCCCTTCTCCTTACATCTGGGTAAGATTTCTGCTTACTCTGGGTTGTCTTAACTTTATCTCTAATGAGTTGCACTTTCCCCATGGCATAGAGGACTGACTCTGTCCCTATTGAAGCTGCTTCACCTACTTAAAACTACCTAACGGGAGATCTACATCTACACCAATACAATGCTTCATAAGGGGCCATCTAAATGATGGAATGGTAGCTACTACACCTATACAAAGCTTCATAAGGTGCAATCTAAATGATGGAATGGTATTTATTGTTGTAGGAAAACTCAATAACAGGAAGGTGATCATTCCAACTACCCTTGAAAGTTCTCTAGGGTCTGAATGGTACCCTCTTCCTGTCCATCCATATGTTGATGAAACTTGCTAAGGTTAAATTGAGTACCAAGACCCTTATGAAATAACTTCTAGAAATAAGAGGTAAACTGAGGACCTCTATCTGAGATAATAGACAAAAGAACCCCATTAAACCTTACAATTTCATTAATATAAAGCTTTGTATAGTCCTCTGTTAAATTTGTAGTCTTGACCGCTAAAAAGCGAGAAGACTTAGTCATCCTATCAAGTATCACCCAAATTGAATCATGTTGTCTGTGAGTACGAGGTAACCCTATGATGAAATCCCTATTTATCACTCCCCACTTCCAAGTAGGAATATCAATCTCTTTATTCCTACCTCCTGGTTTCTGATGTTCTACCTTGATTGATTGCAATTGGGAAACTTACTAACAAAATCTGCTATATCCTTCTTCATATCATTCAGCCAACAGACTTTGTGCAGATAACGGTACATCCTAGTGGTACCTTGGTGAATAGAATATCTAGCGTTATGGGCTTCTAGAAGGATATTCTTTCTCAAATCACCCACATTAGGAACACACAATCTACTCTTGTAGCGAAATATACCATCTCCTCTTTGGGAGAAAACCTCCACTCTCTTATTATGGACTTCACCCTTTAGTTCAAGCAATATTGGATCACTATCTTGCTATTCTTTAACCTTTACTACCAAAGAAGATTCTTCCCCATTCAAAACTTTCACACCATTTTCAGATATGCTCATAAGGTTAACTTCTAAGAGACAAAGGTTGCGAACATCCTTCACTAGATCCTTCTTTTCTTCCTTAACATGGGCTACACTACCCATAGATAATCATCTAAGAGAATCTTTCAATACATTCACCTTGCTAGGATGATAATGCACACTCATATAGTAATCCATAAGTAACTAAAGCAATCTCCTATTGCAAAGATTCAACTCCTTCTGGGTGAACACATACTGAAGGCTCTTATAAATAGTGAACACATCTACATAAACACCATACAAGTAGCGTCCCCATATCTTGAGTGCAAAACTACTGCTGTAAGCTTTAGGTCATGATTTGGATATTTCTTCTAATGAACCTTATGATGTGTAGAGGCATAACTTATAACCTTATCTAGCTGCATCAACACAAAACCTAGGACAACTCTGGATGCATCACAATAGATCACATAACCATCTGAACCCTCTAGTAGAGTTAAGACAGAAGTTCTAGTTTATATTTTTTCAAATTCTGCAAAACTTTTCTCACAATCATCTGACTATTGAAACTTGACTATCTTCTGATTTAACCTAGTAATAGTGAGGCAATGGATGAAAATACTTCGACGAACCTTCTCTAATAATGCTCTATACCTAAAAACTTCTAATATCTGTAGCAGAAGTATGTCTGGGTCATTGTTTAGCTTCTCCTATCTTCTATGAATCTACTCAGATCCCTTTGCTAGATATAATGGGACCAAGGAAAGCAATGGATTTCAACCAAAACTCACATTTAATAAAGATATCGACTAAATGGCGATCCTTGAGTGTCTGTAGAACATTCGAAATGAACTGCATGTTCTGCCTCATTTCCTAGATTAAATGGGTATAGATGAAAACAACAAGTACAAAGTACATATTTGAACCACTATGTTTATTTCAAATCCATTGAAAGCTGAAGGAGGCATTCAAAACAATCTCCTACAAATCCATTATAGACCATACTTAGTTCTTAAAAGGTATTTTTGGAAGTCAGTATCTCAATTCTCAGTTGATGATAAAACCTATAAAGAGTATCTTTAAAGTGACTATACCTAAAGTGGTTACAACAAGTCATTCAATTCTAGGGATGGATAAAACTTATTCTTCATTGTGACCTTTTCAACTTCCATAGTTAATTGCACATTCTGAGCGAGAACATCTTTCTTCTTACAAAACAAACAGTGGTGCCCCCAGGAGAAAACAGGTCGAATGAAGATTTATCTAGAGGTTTTTCAACCCCCTTTTTAATTTGTGAGCTCTGCTGAGCCATTTTTTAAGGAGGAATAGAAATAGTTGGGTATATGGGAAGGAATCGATTCAAAGTCGAGATTTCCATTTTGGAGGGACTCTGAGCAAGATCTTCTGGAAAATAATTATAAAAACTCCAGGGACTTATTGAAATTGACTCAGAGTTGGGTTTAGAGATAGAATCCTTAAACCGAACAGAGGATATAGATAAAACCCTTGGAGAATCATCTTTCGTCTTAAGGTAAGAAGAATCAACCCATAGGCGCTTACACTACTGCACTCCCCATTTATTGATTGGTTAATTTGAACTAAATCGAACAATCCTAGATTAAAATGATGAGGCATTAAAACGAATGTAACTAATCTATGCCTAGAAATAAATCAAAGTTTACCATTTCTAACTCTACAAGATCTGCAGAGGTGAATTTCATAGAGACCGTGACAGGGCAATTTTTATATACCCGTCTAGCTATAATTGGGTCACCGACTGGAGTAGAGACATAGAAAAATTCTAAGAGAGTTTCTGTACTGACACTAAATTGGACTGCTATGTAAGGAGTTACAAAAAAAAAATTAGCCCCTAGATTTAAAAATGTATAAACATCAAGGTGAAAGAATCGTAATGTACCAGTGACTACATTAGGAAAACTTTCCTGATCCTGGCGAGCCTGAAGAGATTATAACCTCTTGTGACGTTGACTGCCACATATACCAGTTGAGTTACCATGCTTAGTTGGGCAACTTGCTGGTGCTCATCAAGTTGTTAACTGAGTTCTACCATTACTACCTCATTTACCCTGTTTAGAAGGTTAATCCATCGTCACATTACCAGACAGAACACACCCAAAACATCCTTCTTTTCCTATGAGACACTCGCCCGGATGGTTCCTACAAGACTTCAGGCAAGTGGGGTACGTCTTTATGCCTGAAACACTTTTCTAAGACTTAGAGCATGGTGATCTAACCTTGTTTTCATAAATGTTATTGTATGATGAAACACTAGGGGACGAAGGGGCTGAAGCTTAAAACTTTTGCTGATGCTGCAAGCGATTTCTATCACCCGATTCCTGCTGAGAATAGTCATAGTTCCCATTCCTAGGTGTCTTATTATATTTGGCATGTTCCCTAAGCTTATTTAGCTCAACCTACTTATGATGAGTCATAATCCTAGAGATGTTCATATCCCTTAGTAACATAGTTTTTCTGCACTGATTTTTAACCAAATTCAACACTCCATCCAAGAACTTATAAACTTGAGCCCTAGAGTCAGCAACAATTTTAGGAGCATACCTGGAGAGTTGGTTAAGCTTGAGACCATACTCTTGTACTATCATGTTTCCCTTCCTCAAGTTCATGAATTCCTTATCCTTTTTTTCTCTCAACTCTATTAGGAAAAACCTATCCACAAAGGTCTAACTAAAGCATTCCCAGGTAATAGGGATTGCGTTTTCCCCACTATTCTCCTGCCAGTGAGAGTACTAGATATGAGCAGCATCCTTCTAATGGTATAATGCCAACTCAACTCGACCATTCCTAATGACTTGCATTGCCTCAAAGATCTTCTTGATCTCATACAAGAAATTCTGAGGATCATCATTAGTTTTTCATCCTAAGAACTCATGAGGATTCATCCTAAAAAAGTCATGTACCCTTGCTACTTCAGATTTACCATTTTCATTCACAGGAGCATAAACCCGATTGTTCTGGGTGGTCATACTATGAGCCAACGTTTATATAGAATTTCTAAATTTAGGATTAAAGACTTCGTGGTACTGTACCGTAGGAGATGCATTTGCATTCAAGGCATTTGCATTCCTAGCGTTAGCTCTACGAGGAGGCTTGATATGGAACATAGAACGCCAAGTTATATGAAACTAGATCATACCTTACACACGGTAAGAGTAACAACAAAGTGATGTTTTTTCTTAATACTTTGTAGCCTCCCTCTCATTAAATGTGTTGCACTCACACCCATGAAAAGGACTCTACTCAGTGCTGCTTATCAGACATCCTAGGACAATTAAATCTAGTGCTCTGATACCAAGTTTTTTCACGCCCCAAGATACCTCCGAGAAGCGGACATAGAGATTAGGACCCCAAGTGATCTTAAGCTAACCTTACTTGGATGATCATGAGCATACTAACGATAGTAAAATTAATGAGGAAGCTAAATCATAATTTAAACTGAAAACATGGGGAATACCTATATTCTATAATGTGTTTAATACAAAAGAAATATTAATTCAATAATAAGATGAAACTAACTATGTCTGAAATAAGTCTCTAACTAACTAGAAATGCTGGTACAAGCCCTAGCTAATTGTAGAAAAACTTAAATTAAATGTCTTAAATGAACTAATTACTCTTTTTGTCCTGGATTAATGATGGAATCAAAATTGAATATGCTAAATGTGAGATCGATATCGATCCTATGGTGATCTAGATGGTGAGAACTCAAAATTACATTACGGAAGGGGTAGACACACGTTATGCGTTAGTACATTAAGGTATTAAGCATGTCGGATGGAGTAAACTTAAAATAAAACATAACTTAACAATCACAAAAGCAAGTATATAATCAGAACATAATATATATTTTTAAATGCAGAGATAACTGAATGCATTGACAAATTTAAAACATGCTTAAAATCTATTTGAAAATATACTAATAAATGTCAATGGCAGGTGAAATTCTTACTTTATCTAAGGAGCCATAATCACGATATTAAACCATATGAGCTAAGTTGGAGTTCGAGTATGCGCCAAACGAGAGTACCTAATGTTACCCTGAAGGAGGTATAAAATGCATTATGGCGTGGAATCCCACTAATTGATGCCCACGGAGGGTACTTACAAGTCCTTACTTGGTAGTGGTTCAGGACTATTGGGTATGCTGAACCCTTAGTCAAAAAAAAAACCTTTTTACCGGTATTTCTTGCTACTCCCAATGAATTATATTATTAACTGATTATGATTTTATATAAATATTAAATAAATCAAATATAATCATGTAAACTGAGAATGCAACAATAATCTGGTGATCATGCATTTATAACCGAGGAATGTATATCTCAAGTAAGTGTAATATTTGACCTAGCATGTTTAATTATAGAACTAAACAAACACATAACTGGGGTTCTGAAATTCATGAGATAAACTTAATTATAACATGGAAATTTGATTTGGAACATATAACTAATTAATTCATGAGGTTCAAAAACCCTAGGTGTAATCATGTTATAGGAATCAAGAATCTGAATGAAAACTAGTGACCCAAAGGGTGAAAGGAACCAACTTGTAAAATACCAGGTGCCTGGTAAAAAAATTCAGGGAGAAATATACGTATTTCAGTGCTAGAAGTGCTTGAACCTTATCGTGTTCTTGAACTTGGGTTCTTGACCTTTTTCTTATTTCTTGCTTGTAATTTTCTATGTTTTGATTTAATGATTTGACTTAGGTAAGTTTTAGTTATGTTTCAAGGCTGTCAGACCAAACGACGACTAGTATGACGGTCCATCGTTCAATCAAACGTCCGTCATTTGGGTCCGTAGGTTGGGTCTGTTCGGTAGGCCTTTACTACAATGGGTATACATTTTTACTCGGATGTCTGATTTTAGTAAACTCGGTAGATATGGAAAGATAATTCAATTATCTATCATTTCATAGGTCTACGGACACCTAGTTTATTATGTGGTAAGAGTTATGATAATTTGAAATTGACCTAATTGCATTTTTATCCCTAGTTTTCTGCTAATTTCCAACTACGGTTCGTAAGTCCATCTACATACTGAGCTGGTAAATTTTGGTTCTTGTTCGACAGTGGGTAAATGGGGGCTTGATCAACAGATACAGACTACGAACAATATTTTCACCTACAGACCAGATGTCCATCCTTCTTTCGACATTTATTAAAAAAATTTAGGTTGCGGCTTGGGGAAGTTTCAGTCACAATCAACGGATGTGCAGCACAGTCTGTGGGTGACGCTATGATCCATCGATGGTAACCGTAGATTCCACCAGCAGATTTTTGAAAAGCTGATTTTTTGGTCTATATTGGATACGGGGTGTTATAACTTTAAAAATTATTCAACCAAGTTGGGTAGGTCCTCATTTTCCTAGGGCAATGCTCATATAAGGCTAATTAAGTATTTATAGTTTTAAGAGTCTTGTGTTCTTTCTTATTCATTTGGATACTTAACATTGTATAGCGTATGTGTGGTCTTAAATATTATGTGTATGTAGAGGTCTATGTTGACCTCCATGTAGAAGTAATGAAATTTTTTAATAATTTCCAAAATTTTAACCTACTAATGAAATTATGTAAGCTAAGAGACTAGTCTAAGTCCTCAAAGAGGATGGCGATGCCTGTTATGTCTAGGGGGGTCTCCTTGGATGTGACATGTGTGTGAATATGTGACCATAGGGTAATACTCCGAAAGTCTAAAGCTTAATCTAGCGCTTAAGATGAGAGTGTAAGAGTTGTAACACTATTTTAAGGTCATTTATAACGTATATAAGTTATTTAGAATGTCTTAGAATCAAAATTTAAAGTAACTTCAATCACTTCCGGAAACTAGTTCAAGAAGATCTAGCGTTACTTGGCCTATTTTAATAAGTTTTAAGAGTCGGAAAATGATGATATTAGGTGGTAAGGTGTCTTACACATATTAGAGTTAGTTTATATTTGAAATGTCTGGGTACGACTTCTCAAAAAGTAAACCAAGGGCCCATGAGGAGGACCTTTGCAATTTGGCAAAAGCTGACAAAAGGAAATGTTCAATGACATATTATAGGCGACGGGTCGTGGTCCAATTGATGGGGCATCGATGTCCACCGTAGATGGACATTTAGAAAATTTATTGAGGGTCATTTTTGACACTCTCTTTTAATTAAGTTCCTACCAAATTTTCCAAAGCTCGTGATGATGAGGTGTTTAATCCAAAGTCTCAAAACGAAAGAGGTACTATCTCACCTAACAAGGAGCAAACTTGTGAAAGTGTGGCAACAATTATTATGGTGATTTCTTTGTTGGTACAGACAATTGCTTTGGGTGTGGCAAGAGTGTCCACAAGGTTAGGGATTTCCCAAATATGAAGGGTCAAGACAAAGGTAGCGTCAAGCATAAGCGAGTGGTTCAAATATGGATTCGCCAAAGAAGAATTGCCTTTTTGCACTTTTGTCTAGGAGTGACCTAGAGTGTTATTCCAATGTGGTGACCGGTATGTTACAAGTCTTTTATGTTAATGTAAGTCTTAGTGATCCGAAGTCATCGTTATCTTTTGTGACTCCTTGATGAGCTTAAGTTGCATTGTGCTCGATATTCTAAATGAACTTTTCATGTTAATATCCGTGGTAGATGAGTCGTTTGTTGCAAAGAGGGTAAATAGAAGTTGTCCTATAATCTTTCCTAATAAAGTAACTCATGTCGAATTAGTACAACTTGATATGGTAGATTTTGATGTCATTTTTTGGATGGATTTGTTGCATAATTGTTTTGCTTTCATTGATTGTAGAACTAGAGGTGTCAAGTTCAATTTTCCAAAGAGCTCGTTTTAGAGTGGAAGGGTGGAAATTCTATTCCTAGAGGTTGTATCATTTCTAGTCTTAAGACTTGTAAAATTATCTCAAAAGGGAGTCTACATCACATTGTAAGAGTAAAAGATCTAGACTCCAAAAATCCTTCCCATTGAGTTAGTCCCCTTAGTAAGGGAATTTCGAAGTCTTCTATGATTTCTTTTTGACGATCCCACCAAAAAGGAAATTGAGTTTTCGGTATGAATTTATTTGACGGTGCCAATAAAATTTTAATTCTTCCTTATCGGATGGTTCCGACCTAATCAAAATAGTTGAAGGTTCATCTCAAGGACTTACTAGACAAATGCTTCATCAGACATAATATTTCTTCATGGGATGCGCCGGTTTTGTTTGTGAAGAAGAACGACGGGGTCCCTTAGAATTTGCATTGATTATTGCAAAGTCAATAAAGTCACTATAGAAACAAGTATCCTCTCTCTTGGATTAACGACTTGTTTGATAAAATCAAAGGAGCAAGCTACTTTTTTATGAATTTTACTTGTGATTGGGGTATGACTAACTTATGGTGAGAGATGAGGATATACCAAAAATAGAATTTCGGATAAGAAATGGTCACTATGAGTTTTAGGTGATGTACTTTGTCTCACTAGTGCCCTAACAATATTTACGGATCTCATGAATAGGGTATTTCGAAGTGACCTAGATTTAATTGTCATTGTTTTCATTGACGACATCTTGGTATATTCAAAAAGTGAGGGTGAAAACATGGCATATTTGGGGGTGGTATTACAAGTGCTAAAGGAAAACTAACTATTTGCCAAGTATAGAAGTTTTGGTTGAGGTTTGTGACATTTCGTGGTCATATCATCTCTAGTGAGGGAGTTGAGGTTCATCCATGTAAAACCAAGGCGGAGAAAAATTGACCTAGACCATTGACTCCAATTGACATTAGGAGTTTCATGGGTCTAGAGGGTTATTATAGGAGGCTTGTGGACGCATTTCGATCCAGTGCTTCTCCCTTGACTACTTTGATCTAAAAGAGTGTGAAGTTTGAGTTTTCGGAGGCATCTAAAAGAACTTAAAGATCATGAAAGAGACTCTTACCTCGGCTCCAGTGTTTACATTGCCTAAGGATACCAAGGGCTTCCTTGTGTATTGTGATGTATCTTGAGGAGTCATAGGATGTGTGCTTATGTAACATAGAAAAGTCGTAGCCTATTCCTCTAGGCAACTAAAGGTGCATGGGATGAATTATAAAACTTATGATCTTGAGTTAGCGGTCGTAGTATTTGCCTTGTATATATGGAGGAATTATTTGTATGGTGTCCATGTTGATGTGCATATTGACCACATTAGTCTACAATATGTGTTTACTCAAAAAAGAGTTGAATCTCTGACAAAGAATGTTTGTTGGAATTATTGAAATATTACGACATGAGTGTTCCCGAAGGGCAATGTGGATGTAGATGCTCTAAGTCGTATGACCATGGGGAGTGTTTTTTGTGGTGAAGAAGCAATGAAAGACCTAATAAAATATGTTCATAGGTTGTGTAGATAGGGTGTTAGATTAGAATATTCTTTGAATGGTGGTTTTATGGTCCATTCTAACTCGAATTCATCCTTTGTTGTTGAGGTGGAGTCTAAGCAAGACCTTGATCAATCATTGATGGAGTTGAAGGAGACAGTCCTAGGTAGCTAAATAAGTCATTCTCCTTATAGGGGATGGTTTCTTGAGGTATCAAGGGAGGTTGAGTGTTCCCAATGTAGATGGTTTGAGGAACAGGATTCTAGAGGAAGCGCATGGGTCCCTTACTCCATTCATCCGTGTTATACAAAGATGTATCATG
Organism: Solanum habrochaites; assembly: GCA_027704765.1. NCBI lineage: Eukaryota > Viridiplantae > Streptophyta > Magnoliopsida > Solanales > Solanaceae > Solanum > Solanum habrochaites. The sequence continues at coordinate 42,686,972 of JAKWJA010002493.1, read as the reverse complement.
ACCTTAGGGATGTGATTTTTTGTCAAGTCCTAAGGACATAGCAAAATTTGTTACAAAGTGTCCAAATTGCCAATAAGTTAAATCCAAACACCATAAGTAAGGTGGTTTACTTTAAGAAATCCAAGTTTATACTTAGAAGTGGAAAAATATTAATATGGACTTTGTGGTAGGTTTGCCTCGGACGGAAAATCAATATGACTCCATATGGGTGGTTGTGGATAGGTTGACCAAATATGCCCATTCTATTCTCGTCAAGTCTACTTACTTGGTGGAGGATTATGCAAGGATCTTCATATATAAGATTTTATGTCGCCTTGGTATTCCGTTATCCATCATATTCAGATAGAGGTTCACAGTTCACATCTAGTTTTTTTAGGTCATTCCAAAAAGTGTCAGGTACAAAATTAAAAAGCTAAGCACAACTTTTCATCCCCAAACGGATTGTCAAGTAAAGCGTACTATTCAAACCCTTCAAAATATGATTAGATCTTGTATAATTTATTTCAAGGGAAATTGGGTTAAGAATTTGCGTTTGGTTGACTTTTCATACAATGATAGTTACCATTCATCTATACTTATGTATCCTTACGAAGACTTGTATGGTAGGAGATATAAATCTCCAATGGGATGGTTTGAAGTGGGTAAGTCATCATTTTTAAGCCCTGATGTAATTTATAAAACTTTGGAAAAGGTTCATAGTATAAGGGATCGCTTGAAAACAACCTATAGCCGGCAAAAGTCTTCTGTCGACCATAGGCTAAGGGATTTAGAGTTTGAAGAATGTGATGAAGTGTATCTAAAAATTTCTCCTATGAAAAAGGTGATTAGATTTGGCAAGAAAGAGAAGTTGAGTGCTCGTTATGAGGGTCCCTATGAAATCTTGCAAAAGATTGGTAGGGTTGCATATGAGTTGAAGTTTCCTAGTGAATTTGCTTCAGTTCATCCAGTATTCCATATTTGTATGCACAAGAAGTGTATCAGTGATTTCTAGTTCGTTCTTGCTAATAAGGATCTAGGTGTTCAATAGAACCTCTCTTATGAGGAAGCTTCGGTTTGAATCCTTGATAGACAAATAATGATTTTATGGAACAAAGAGGTGGCTTCCGTAAAGATTTTATGGAAGAATCACATAGTTGAGGGTGCAACATAGGAGGATGAGGCCGATATGAAGTCGTTTTACACTCATATATTTAATAACTAAGGTTAGTTATTCCTACTTGTGCAAATAATGAGTTTATTTACAATTTCTTTGATTTTTGCTGAAGTTGTGCAAAAAATGCATGTTACATTGAATCACAATGAATTTAATACCTAAGAAAAAAAATGAAATTGTTGTTTTTTACTTTCTTTAAGTTTATGTTGTGTATTTTGGTGTAATGTGTTTTCATGAATTGTAATGAGCATGTTGACATGTGTTGAAGAAAGGCTTGGCATAATGAATAAGCATGAGATGAATGATGAACTCTTTTAGTTAAAAAAATGATGTTTTGAGTTGCATTGTTAAAATTATTATGTATTTAAATTGATATTGATTTTGACTCATATTTTGATATGTTATTTTTGGTTGGGCTGCTAGTCTTGAATCTATTCCTTCCTTTTAAAGAAATTTAGCGTCATTCGGGAACGAATTTTCCTAAACGGGGACAAACTAATACTCTGAAAGTCAAAAGCCTAATATAGAGCTTAACATGAGAGTATAAGAGTTGTAACAATGTTTTAAGAACATTTCTAATGTATATAAGTCATCTAAGAATTGTTAGAATCAAAACGACAAGGAACATCCATGATGTCCGGAAACTAGTTCAAGAGGTGCTGTAATGCCAGAGCAGATTTAACTATGTTTTAATAGTCAGAAAATGATGAAATTTAGTGTTAAGGTGTCTAACACATATTAGAGTTAGTTTATAGTTGAAACGTTCGGGTATTACTCCCCAAGGACCAAAGAAAGGCCCTTGAAGAGGATCCCTGCAATGTTGCAAAAGCTGGAAAAGGCAGTGTCCAACCACGGATTGCAGGTGACTGCTCGTGGTCCTATTAACAGGGCATCGATTTACACCATCGACGGAAAGCTTAGAGACACTTTTCTGGTAAGTCATTTGAAACACGTGAATAATGATAATGCATCAAGGGCAGATGGACGTGAATAGTGCCTATCGTTGGACAAACGGGTTGTTGGTCGTGGTGTCATCTGTCAATGCACTATTTTTCTTCACATTTTTAAGTTAGTCAAATTATTTATTAAGTGGTTAGTTAGTTAGTTAAGGGTTAAGAAAGGTATAATTGATTTATTTAATGACCTATATAAACACCCTAACCTAATTAAACTAAGTTAACCCTCATAATTTCTAAAACCCAAATTGCTCCTCCTTCTCTCTTCTTTCTCTCTCCCAAATAAACCCCATTGAATACTTAGCAAAGAAGGTCTGTAGGGCTGTCAAGGATGAAGTTTCTCAATCAAAATTCATCAATTATTAAGGTATGGGATTCCGTTCACATTTAGGATATCTTCCCCAAAGGGCTACTCCAAATTTATTTCAAAATCATGAAATTGAAGTGGGTTTTGTTCCAATACAAAATTGATCTTCTGAATTTTGTTGTTTATATTTTGGTATGGTTATTACGAGTACATTAACATGTATTATGATTACATTATACTGATTCTTCGTGATTTGACCTAGTTTGTGGATGATGATTTTCCTTCTTAACCCTAGGTTGGGATCTTGAATTGAATTATATAGTATGGATATAATTGGCTTTGTTAGTGTGTGGGTTACTATCCTATTTTTTTATCATGCTAAATTATTAATAGATTGTGATATATTGTAATCTAATTATGCTAGTTCTTTAGTAATTGACCTAGGTTGTGAAGTAGATTATGAATTGTTGTGTTGAGATTTAATTGACTTATTATAATTAAGGTTGTGATTGGGTGATAATTACACCCATTGTTAGGTTGAACTGTATGGATGATGGTTAGGACTAAGTGATGGCATTGTAAAGGAGATAAAATAATTTTTGTGATCTCTATTCTTTACTTCAATTATGATTAATTGTGATTTAATGATGATGTTGTATTGAAGTATACCTTTTACTAAGATTTATAGGGTTGGTATGATGTTAAATTGAAATATCTTTAACTATGAATTGTAAGTTGTTGGCTAAGATGTAAATGTTATAAGGATGGCGATAACTTACTAATATGCGTTAATATCATGTGATATGTAAATGTTCTAACCTCACATGTGTAAATTATAATGAAAGGACGATACTTATGTAATTCTTATTCAGCTATGATGATTATGATTATATAAGCGATAGACCTTATGACCTACATTAATCTATCATTATTATAAAGGCATTAAAGACATTTCAAAAAGGGACTCCAGCTTAGCATCGAGTGAACCAGACTGAGGAGTCTCCCTTCCCACATAGGGAAGGTAGGATCACTAATGTACTCATGAGATTGGATCTTATAATGCATCTTGCATAATGTGGGTTGCAAATTTATATCCTAGTTCTTGAACTATGTTGTCCCCATAAGAATAGTAGCTAGTGGATCCACCTAGATGCTATGTTAATGTTTTGCTAATACCTTGGCATGTAGTCCACCTTCCAATGGTATACAGTTACATGTAACTGAATCCACATTAGTTCATGTGGTTGATGTCGTTAAAGGGAAGATGTTCTCAAAAGGTAAAATGAAGTAATGGAATTAACTCTAACTAGGATTACCTAAGGGGTTTAACTTAGTATTGGTAGTGGTATAGGACTCTACCTATACATTACACTAGTTATATTTGATGGAAGTCTTAGAAGGATGATTTTATATATGTACCTTCTTATAAACCTAAATGATATATATATATAATGATCTTACATGTTGATGATACTATATGATGATTGGTTTCACTTATGAACATGTGATAGGTATCTATTGCTAAGGTATGATTCTATGTACTCTTAATAATGTGCTATGTAAAGTTGGACATTATTTATGGTTCTTGTTGGGTTTACTTGATTAAGTAAGGTTATGGGCCTTTGCTTAGTTATTGCACTAGTGGACGTAATGAGGGTTCATAAATGATGGTCTTGATTTGTTATGATGTTATGAACTCTTATACATGCTTGTTGATGTTATAACTTGATGATAGAGTTGTATTGATTATCTGCTCAATTATATTGATATACATGTTTGCTTGACTAGACATAGTATTGTTGGTTTTGAGATGTACAAGTTCTTAAATTAATGAATATGTGATATTGATTGTTATGGTTCATTGAATATGTATAAGGCTTTTCAAAGTAAAAAGCACAGTTTATTGAAATGTCCCTGTTTAGCATGATTTTATATTGTGTGTGCATATGGTCTCATGCTTAGTAAGAGTTATGTGGTACCCCATTTTCTCTGTTTTCCCAAAAATTTTAGGTTTCCAAATTGAAGTCTTTTGACGAAATTTTAAGAAAGACTTGGATTTTCATTCTCTAAGTTGGTAGGTCCTCACTACTTTGAGGACAATGCCACTTTCTAGCTCTTGATGTTGATTTGTCTTAAAGACAATACATTCATTTCTTTTCATTTGAGTACTACTATATGTTCTTTTTATTGTATTGATATATGGTCTAGGCCTAATTTTTATACTCTTTTTTAGATGGTTATGATATGAAACATCCGGTTATAAGCCTATATGATAGCTTATATATTTGTGCAATAAAAGTAGGAGGCTAAGTTATCTTCTTATATAAATAGTCTATGTATACTCGATATAACTATATTTTGTGTATGTGAGAGGTCCATGTAAACCTCCTGATAGATAGAACAAAAGATTTAAACTTTTCCGCATTTTTAACCTATGACTGTAATGATGTAAGTTAATAGGCTAGTCTTAGTCCTCGATGAGGACGACGACGCTGGTGACGTCTAGGAGATTCTCACAGTATTTGACACATACTTAGTACAAATGATGTGCTAACCCCATTTCACCCTTTGTCCTAAACATTTTAGGTTCCGGTCGTTGAAGGGTTCGTGACGAATTTTGAAGGAAGGTTTGGAATCTCATTCTCCAAGTTAAGTAGGTCCTCACTACTTTGAGGACAAAAACACTTTCTAGCGTTGGATGTTTATTAATCTTAAAGACAATATGTTCATTCTATTTCATTTGAGTACTAAGATTGTATATCCTGTATGTGGGTTTTTTTGTATTTATGTATGGGCTATGCCCAATTGATATACTCTTTTTTAGATGGTTTACTATGAGACTGCTGTGTTTTAGACTGTATTCTATCCTATATATATATATATATAGAATATATTATATCTATATATATATATTGTGTGTGGTTGTGTGTGTGTGTCACTTAATGTAGAACAATATGTAATCTTCTTATATGAAAGGTCTATGCATACTCGATATGAATATATATCATGTGTATGCGAGAGGTATACGTAAACCTCGTGATAGATATGGAAGAAAAATTTTAAATTTCCTTATTTCTAACCTACGAATGTTGTGAAGAATGCTATGAGACTAGTCTCAGTCCTCTTTGGTGCCTCTAGAGTCTACTTTATGTTTGCTTTCACCTAAACCTCATATAGTGGTTATAGATATGAACACTTGAAGGACAGTTGCATGAACACTTAACGAAGAGATTGCTAATGCGGGAGTTCCTCCCCATGGAAATCAAGATCCTTCTCATGCAGAAGTTTCTAGTGAGGATCAATATCCGGCCAATCCTCTGGACATAAAGGACGGGGATATAAGGCCAGCCTCTATACAAAGGGCCCTAAACCATTACCACTGAAGCACAAGCCGTTACTACTCAAGCTCAACCCATGATATCCCAAGATAATCGGTAGGTGCTACTCCGAGTAAACGAACATGTTAGAACTATGGACTCCCATTTAAGCAATTTCACAAGGATGAATCCCCCTACTTTCAATGAGTCCAAAGTTGAGGAAGACCCCCAAGAGTTCATTGATTAAGTCTATGAAATCCTCTATTCTATGGGGTTAATTACTAGTGAAAAGACCGAGATAACCACCTACAAACTCAAGAATGCGACCCAATATTTGTACATTCAATGGAGAGATAATAGGCCTTTGACGGGTGGTCCGGGGACATTGGAGATTTTTAAGAATGTTTTTCTTGATAGTTTTTTCAAAGGAAGAATGTGGAAGCTAAGGTGGAAGAATTTATCAACCTTCCTCAAGGAGGTATCAGTGTGCTTGACTACTCTTTGAAATTTACTTAGTTTTCAAAATATGCTCTTATTTGGTTTCCGATCGGAGGGATGAGATGAGTTGGTTTATGAACGGAGTGTCTGATGATTTGAAAGAAGAATGTCATTCGGCTATGATACATGATAGTATGAACATTTCTCATCTCATTGTTCATGCTCAACAAATGGAGGAGACAAGGGTTAAGAGGAAGAGTAGAGATGCCAATAAACAAAAGTCATTGGATGGTGGTTCTTCAAAGGGTAGACTTTATATCAAAGAAAAGCCTAGGTTCGACAAGAGGTTCTCTAATCAAGTTCCTTCTAAGTTCTCGAAAGTGACCCAAAAAGAAAGGGGTACTAGTTCACCAAACAAGAAGCCAACTTCTGAAAAGTGTGGCAAGATGCTTTATGGTAATTGCCTCATTGGGAGGACAATTGCTTTAGTTGTGGTAAAAGTGTCCACAAGATGCGGGATTGACCAATCTTAAAGGGTTAAGTCAAGGGTAGTGGGAAAACTCAAGGAAGTGGTTTAAATGGTGATGGGCCAAAGAAGAATCATTTCTATGCCCTTTACTCTAGGGTTTAGCAAGTGAATTCTCCTTATGTGGTGAATTGTACGTTGAATGTTTTTTCTATTGATGTTTATGCTTTATTTGATCTCGGTGCTACCTTGTAATTTATTACTCCTTTGGTAGACAAACACTATATCTTTTTGCCCTATATTTTTTATGAACCTTTTATGGTGTCTATCCTGTTGGGTGAGTCAGTTGTTGCTAAGAGATATATATAAATTTCCCTATAATGTTGCCCAATGAGTTACTCATGTGAAATTAGTAGAACTTGATATGGTTTATTTTAATGTCATTTTGTGAATGTATTGGTGTTCTATTCCAAGTGGTCATATCATTTCGTGTTCAAAAGCTTGAAAGATGATCTCTAAAGGGTATTTATACCATATAGTAAGAGTCAAAGATTAGACTCCAAAACTCCTCCCATTGAATTAGTCCCCGTGATAAGGGAATTTCAAGAGGTATTCCCAAATAATCTTCCCTGTATTCTTCCCGAATAGCCATGATTTTTGTATTCGACTCTTACCAGACTCAAATCCCAATCAATTCTCCTTGATCGGATGGCTCTAGATAATTGAAAGAGTTTTTTTTTGGTTTTTTTTTTTTGAAGGCCTCAAACTCAAAAATTTACTTGACAATTGTTTCATTTGGCCTAGTATTTCTTCATGGGGTGCTCTTGTATTCTTTCTAAAGAAGAAGGATGGGTCCCTTAGGATGTGTATCGATTACTGTCAACTAAACAAAGTCACAATCAAGTAAAAGTATGCTCTCCCTCGGACTGATGATCTATTTGATCAACTCCAAGGTGAGATTTACTTTTCATAGATCGACTTGATATTGGGATACCACCAACTTAGTGTAAGAGGTGAACATATTTCCCAAGAAACCTTTTTGAACTAGATATGGTAATTATGAGTTCATAGAAACGTCTTTTGGATTAACTGATGCACCGGCAGCGTTTATGGATCTCATCAATAAGAAGTTCTGAATTTATCGTGTTACACTCATGATTTTCATTATTGATGATATGTTGGTGTATTTAAAGAGTGAGGGTGATTATATGGGGCATTGGGTTGTTTTGCAATTTCTTAAGGACCATCAACTCTTTTCCAAATATTACAAGTGTGAATTTTTATTGAGCTCAGTAGCATTTCTTTATCATATTTCTCTAGTGAGGGAGTTTAGGTTGATTCAAGGCAGACCAAAGCGGTGAAAAATTGTCCTAGACTTTTGGCTCCTACTAATATTAGGAGTTTCTTAGGACTAGCGGTTATTATAGAAGGTTTGTCTACGGGTTTGCATCAATTTCTTCCCGTTTGAAAATATTGACACAAACGAATGTGAAGTTTGAGTGGTCGAAAGCATGTTAGAGAAGATTTTAAGTGTTGAAGGATACACTTACCTCCGCTTCGATGTTGACTTTACTGGAGGGTACTAAGTGCTTCATTGTACATTGTAATGTATATCTAGTTGTGTAGGGGTGTGTTCTTATGCAACATGACAAAGTTATAGCCTGTGCTTCTAGGTAACTCAACATTCATGAGAAGAATTATCTGACTCATGACATTGAGTTAGCGGCCGTGGTATTTGCCTTGAATATATGGAGGCATTATCTCAATGCGGTTCTTATCGTTGGGTATACAGACCATATAAGTCTCTAATATGTATTTAGTAAAAAATAGTTGAATCTCTGGCAAAGGATATGGTTGGAGTTGTTGAAAGACTACGACATGAGTGTTCTCTATCACCCCGACAAGGCTAATGTTGTAGAAGACTCTCTATGTCATTTGTCCATGGGAAGTATGTCCCATGTGGAAGAATACAAGAGAAACCTAGTGAGGGATGTTCATATGTTTGCTCGTTTAGGGGGTCTTCTTGAAGATTCTCCTAATGGTGGTGGTGTGGTACATTATAACTCCAAGTCGTCATTGGTGGCTGAGGTGAAGTCTAAGCAACACTTGATCCATTATTGATGGATTTGAAAGATTTGGTTCTTTGAAAGATGAAGGGGTCATTCTACCAAGGGAATTGTGTTCTTAGGTACCAAGAGAGATAGTATGTGCCCAAAGTCGATGATTCGAGAAATCGGGTTCTTGAGGAAGCTCATGGAGCCAGTACTCTATTCATCCAGGTTTCACTAAGATGTATCATGATCTTAGAGAAGTTTTTTGGTGTGTTGGATTAAAATAGGACATTACAGTGTCCCAATTTCGAGTAAGTGAAAGCCAAGAACCAAAATTCGGGTGGTGTACTATAAGAAATGCAAGTTCCTACATGGAAGTGGGAATATTTTAACATTAATTTTGTAGTTGGGTTGCCTAGGAATAGAAGGTAATATCATTTATATGGATGGTCATGGATAGATTGACGAAGTACGCCCATTTTATTCCCGTTAAGTTCACTTATTCGGCGGAAGATTATGCAAGAATCTATATTGAAAATATAGTAAGTCTTCATGGGGTTCTTTTTTCCATAATAACGGATAGAGGTGCTCAATTGACAACTAGGTTTTGGAGGTCATTCCGAAGAATTTTGCGTACTCAAGTAAAGTTAAGCATCGTTTTTCATCCTTATAAGGATGGTCAAGCAGAACGTACCATTAGAACTCTTGAACATATGCTTAGAGCTTGTATCATTTATTTCAAGGTAAATTGGGATGTACACTTTTCTTTTGTGGATTTCTCATATAATAATAGTTTCCATTTATCCATATCTATGGCTAGTTCTTAATCTTTGTATGTATGAGGTGTTGATCTCCTATTGGATAGTTTGAGTTTGGCGAGTCTTTGCTTCTCGGTCCCGACTTGATCTATAAGACATTAAAGAAAGTTCACATCACAAGGAACCATTTTCAAAAATCCTATAGTCGACAAAAGTCTTATGCTGACCATAGGACAAGATACCTTGAATTGAAGAAGGTGATAAGGTGTATTTCAAAAATTTCGTCCATATAAGGGGTTGTTAGATTTGGCAAGAAGGGGAAGTTATGTCCTTGTCATGTGGGTCCTTATAATATTTTGCAAAGGGTTGAAAAGGTTGCATATGAGTTGAAACTCCCTAGTGACTATCTTCGGTTCATCCGGTTTTCCATGTATCCATTCTTAAAAGTGCATTGGTAACCCCGAGGTCATTCTTCCTATTTGAGGTCTTGGTTTGAAATATAACCTCTCCTATGAGGAGGTTTCGGTGGAAATACTTGATCGTTAAGTGAAGATTTTTAGGAACAAAGAGGTGGCCTCCATGAAAGTGTTATGGAGAAACCACCTAGTTGAGGGAGCAACATGGGAGGCCGAGGACAACATGAAGTCCCGTTATCCTCATCTCTTTGTTAATAAAGGTTAGTTGTTTCAATTAATAATGAAAATAATGAATAAATTGATATTTTTGTTTATTTTCGAGTATGTGTATATTTTCATAAAGTCAGTGTGAAAATCTGTTACCATAAAAGTGGATTTTTCTGTTAACTTGCACTTATGTGAATTATATTTTTTGTATTCTAGAGATTTTATTATATGGATGTTTTCTAGGGAAGAATAACATGGAAACTTTTTAATGTCCAATATAGCTCATGTTTATTTTTAGAAGGAAGTTCCTGATAAAGCATTATGAAATGTGGAGCTCTTATGCGGGGTGACTTGAATTGCTATGTGTAATATTTTTTATATTGTTTAATGGATTTGTGAATAAATCCTATTAGGTATTACTCATAATTTACTTGTTGTTTGTTGGGCTACTCGTCTTTAGTGTATCCCTTCCTTCCAAAAGATTTTAATATCAATCAGGGACGAATGTTCCTAAGCGGGGGATAATGTAACACTCCAAAACTCCATGACCTATGTTAGAGCCTCACATGATGAAATAAACCATAAAAACTTTTTGTAAGACTAAAATAATGTCCATAAACCATTCATGATGATTTGGAGTCAAGACATCAAGAAACGTCCATGACGTCCCTAAGCTATTCAAATTTAACTAGTGAAATGTCATTAGATGTCAAATAGGTTTATAGGTGTTGTATGAGGTATAAAACTTGTAAATGTCTTTAAATTGGTAAACTCACATATATAGGGTAAAAAAAAATCAAGGTACGAACCCCCAAGGGTCGCCCTAGGGGTCCACGAAAGAACCCCAAACGTCGCTTGGAAAGCTGCCAAAGTAGCTGCAAAAATACACATGGGTGAAATGTCTCCTTTCGCGGACTTGGGTTTCCCTTGTGTAAAATTCAAGTCTTCGTCTTCGGAAGGTAGCAGACTCCTCTGTCTCGAAAATTAGTTTAGAAAATCACGAGGGAGCAGCACCGCGTAGCGGACTTGTTCCCCGACGTCAATTTCAAATTTAGAATTCAAGTTTAACTTCATTAAAGAGTAAACTTAAGTGAGGGGTATTTTTGAATGATAGGTTTATATATTGATTTTAAATTAATTTCTCCTCACATTCAGTCACTCAAAGAAATTCCCAAATGAAAATCCAAAAGCTTCCACCTCTCACTACTTTCTCTGTCTATTCAACCTCCATTGAAGGAAGAGCAAAGATTGAAGAGGAAGACCAATTTCTCTAGTATTTCACTTGATGTGGATTAATATTCAATACGGTATGGTTTCTTCACTCTTTGGATTTCTTTTCCCAAGAGGTCCTCTCAAAGTTGAATTTTAAAACACCCAATTCCAAGGGGTTGTTCTATTCTAATGGGTTTTCTTCTAAACTTCAAATTGATGGTTGATTATGATTAGTTGTGATTACCTATGACTAACTAAGTGTATAGTTTTGATTAATTGATGTTACTTTATGGAATTTTATGCAGATCATGTCCTTTAAACAAATTCACCAAATCTTGGATCATGCCTATGCATTGTTGGAAATTAGTGAATGTATTAATTTTTATACTTGTTTTATAGATTATAATTATTAATGGACTGCCTAGAGTAACGTATTGTTGGGATATAATCTATTTCTTGAATAATTCACGGTGAACCCTTTTCCCCCTACCGTAGGTTATGAATTGAAGTTAATTGGGATAGTGATGATGCAATTGACTTCATTATTGCGATAATAACTATTGTATGATTATATTACACCCATTATTGGGTTGAATTGGATTGTTGATGGTAAAACCTTGATGATAGATTGTGAAGGAGATTAAGGTAAGTCTTCTGATCTCTATCCTTTACTTCAATTATGATTACTTGTGTTTAGTGATGAAGTTGTACTCAAGTATACCCTATGATAAGATTGATTTGGTTTGGTATGATGTTGACTTGGAATATCTTTAATTATGATTTATGAGTTGTTGTCTAATATATAATGATATAATGATCGTGATGACTTATCTATGTGTGTCATCATAATGTAATCATGTAAATGTGCTAACCTCACATGTATGAATTGTAATAAAAGTACAATACACATACAATTCCTATTGAGATATGATGATTATTATGTAAGTGGTAGACCCTATGACCTAAACTAAGATATGATGATTAATTAAGGCTTAATGACATTTCAAAAGGAACTCTAGCTTAGCACCTAGGGAACTTGAAGATGAGGGATGGAGTTATCCCAAGGAGGGAATTTAGGGTTCACCATAGTCCTCACGTGGTGGATAGCCTCATAACCAAAAAAGGGTATAGAGTAATATTTCCATGAAAGACCCAATCTCCATAAAAAATGTTGCCATCATAGGAATACAACCTAGTGGATCCACCTAGATGTTATATTCCTATTTGATACTACATTGTCAAGTAGACCACCTTTCATCGTTGTAAGGTTTTACAACACTAGATTCCGCGTTTAGATCTCGTGATCTATGTCGATTGAGGCAAGTGTTCCCGACACTAAAATGAAGTAGTGAAGTAAAATCTAACTAGGGTGACTTGAGAGGTTTGACTTATCCTAGGTAGGGGTGTGGGACTCTACCTTTGCCTTACACTAGTTTGCCTTGAGGGATGCCTTAGGAGGTGGTTCTTACGTTCTTATGATCTTATAAAGTGAATATTATGAATATGTTGACATTATATGTCATTGAATCTATATGATGTTAGTTTCACTCATGAACATGTTGTTGGTCTATATTTCTAAGAATGATAAGGATTACTATTGATGTTATGTTATGTGAAGTTAGGCATTGATTCTGGTCCTTTGTTTGGTATACTTGATTGAGTAGGGTTATATGGGGTTTTACTTGGTCATTGAACTTGTAGACTATATGACGGATTATGGGTAATGGTCTAGATTATATTATGATGTTATAAACTCTTATAAATGTTGACTTGACTATACTTGATGATGTTTGTCTTGTGTAGTGTATGGCCTTGAATTTAGACTTACATGTTCATGGGTTCATATGGGTTTTTGTATGTGCATGAGGCTTTTGAAAGTAAATTAGCACATTTTGAACAAATGTCCTTTTCAACATGATTTCTATGCCGTGTGTGCATATGTACCCATACTTAGTACAATTAATGTCCTAACCCCCTTTCTCCTTTTGTCCCAAATATTTAGATTTACTACTTCGAGGACAATACAAATTTCAAGCATTAAATGTTGATTAGTCTTAAATACACTTTGTTCATTCTCTTTCATTTGATAACAAATATTGTAAAGCCTATATGTCGCTTTTGTTGTATTGATGTATATGCTATGCCCAATTGATATACTCTTGTTTAGATGGTTCAATATGAAACTTCTGTCTTAAGAATATATAGTATCATATATATATGTGTGCGCCTTAAATGTAAAAGAATATGTAATATTTTTATACGAAAGGTCTATGCATACTTGATATGAATAAATTCTGTGTATGCGAGAGGTCTATGTAAAATAGATATAGAAGAGAAGTTCTAAAATTTCTGCATTTTTAACCTATGAATGCTAAGAGGCTAGTATTAGTCCCCTCTGAAAGCGATAATGCCGATTACATCTTGGGGGTACAAGATGGATGTGAAGACTATTTCGTCAGCCGTTTTGGGTGACAGACTCTTTGATACAATAATTCTTTGTCTAACTGGAAGAAACCCTTTTTTTATTTTTTTCATGCAAAATCACGCAGGAACAATATGAATATAAAGTGTTTGAGACAAAACTAATATCCATTGTTTGCGATCTTGCAAGATCTTAATCACAAGTATATGAGACGCTTCTCCCAAGTTTTTCACATCAAAACTCAATGACAACCACTCCGTAACAGAATTCAAGATGCTCACGTCATTTCCTATGAGCAAGATGTCATCTATTTAAGGAATAAAAAAAGTTACTCTGTCTCCCTCCCATTTCTCATAGATGTATGATTTATTTTGATACTAATCAAAACTAAAAGCTTAAACAGAATTGTAATAAACATAGTCAATGCCCCTGATTCCCGTTTCTATCCTTAAATGGACCTCTAATGTTATCATGACCCTATTACACCCCCTAGACGTAACATGGCGTACTCGACCTCGAAGAGGCTTATACAAGTCTCGTAGCATTCCTAACATTCGATCACAAGGAAAAATGATAAGGAATTAAAAATTTTATTTAAAAACCCTTTACTTCAAGAACACGACATTTAATATCATAATAGAAGCCTACATCTTATATATCCATATAACCAAGATATCGAATCTAAAGATAGGGTCACGACCTTTCAAAATTGAAAGACTTAAAAAAACTAGACATAACCTATTATAAATTAAATACACGAAACATCTAAATACTTGTCCTTGAATCATGAGGAACTACACTTACTATTGGAGAACTCCTCCCAAGCCCTTGAATATAGAGAACTCTATCTCTTGTTGAAACCTACATTGTAGTAAAAATGAAAAGAAATATAGGTTAGCCCAATTAAGTGCTAAGTATGATGACTATGCAAAAACTTGCTTGGAAAGGGAAATTTCATTTAAAAGTCATGCATATGCCATTTTTGTAAAACTTCAGGAATAAGAGCATAATATGCATAATCTCCAAACTAACCAACATACAAATCATATCTTTACGTTAGGATATATTCAATATACAAGTTTTCAAAAATATATATTCATATGGAACATAAGCATTACATACTTCACATAAATACATTAAGACCGTCCCCTAAGACAACTTTAAGTCATGCTTATGAAATGTATGAGTAGCATCCCATAATACTACTCACAATAAGTATTACTCAAAGCCAGCGTAGACTAGGCAACATTCATGTTTATCGCATCAAGACAACGAAATAACTCGTAGTAGAACCCAAGCAAGATTTTACTTTTTAGCAATTTGGGAACTTGGAAAAAAACTCAACAATATTTCTCTCAATGCCTTCCTACAAATATACCTCTCTCAAATCATGGTACATCTTGGTGGACTGTGGATGAATGGATTATGTGGAGGTATGAGCCACTTCCACTATCCTCTCTTAAATCCCATCCAACCCAGGTACGCACAATCTACCTTTTGTACTTAAACACACCATCTCCCTCTTGTTCAAAAGCTTGTACTCTTTGATTATGAACAGATGCCTTCAAGTCGAGCAAAATGGGGTCTTGGTCTTGTTTCTCTTTCACCTCTGCACTAGTGATGATTCATACCCATTAGCTACTATTATCTCTCCTTCTGTGGAATCCATAAGTGTGAATCCCAAATATGCGAGTCTGTGCATATCTTTAGGTAACTCCCTCTTTTCTCTTTCAATATGAGCAGAACATCCCATGAACAACCTGCTTAAGCAATCAACAACTTCATTAGCCTTACCTGGGTTGTAAAATTTCTCATGTCATAATCCTTGAGTTTTTTTAACCACCTCCTCTGTATGAGATTTTAGATATTTTTGAGTGAAAACATATTGGAGGCTCTTGTGATCCATGAATATATCAATATGAACATCATATAATTAATTGTGTAGTATCTCTAAGGTAAACACTATTGTAGTCAATTCTAAGTCATGAATTGTCTAATTCTTCTCATGAATGTTCAAGTGTCTTGAATCATAAGATATCTCCTTTATATTTTGCATCAACACACAACCAAAACAAACTCTCGATGTATAAACGTACACCACAAAACCTTGAGTACCCTCTGGTAAGTTTAAGAACCAGAGTGGTAGTAATCTCTTTCACAAGCTTCAAGCCATTGAAACTTGACTGTCTTCTGTGTTAGCTTTGTTAAAGGAGATGATATAGAAAAAAACCCTTTAAAACATCCAATAATAGCCAGCCAAACCCAACAATTTCCTTATATCTGGTTGAGATATGGGTCTAGGCAAACTTTAAAGTGCCTCTATTTTTTGGATATTAGCTCCAATACCATCACCAGAAATGATGTGCTCCAAGAATTCCATATAGTTAAGACAAAACTCACACTTGTAGAACTTGACATATAGCTCATTATCTTTGTAAATGTGTAGAACAATTTTGAGGTGGCTAGCATGATCTTCTTCATTCCTTGAATAAACTAGTATGTTGTCAATGAAGAATATGACAGACAAATCTAAATAAGGTTTGAAGAAACTATTCATAAGATCGATGATTGATGATGGAGCATTTGTCAAACAAAAGGACATAACTAAAACTCATAATGCCTATATCTTGTTCTAATATATATATTTGGAATGTCCTATTCCCAAACATTCAACTAATGGTAATCTTATCTGAAATCAATGTTCTATAAGCAAGATGAATATGGTCAAAGACCATCTATTCTTCGAAGAAACACTTGGTCTAATAAAGCCTTTATCTAACAAATATTTCAATTGTTCTTTTACCTCTTTTAACTCTGTCGGTGCAATTCTGTGTGGCAGAATAAAGATAGGACAATTATATGGTATTATGTTTATGACGAATTCTCTTTCTTTCGCTAGAGAATCCTGGTAGATTAAGAGGAAAAACTTTTAAGAACTCTTTTACTATAGAAACTTACTGAAGGAAAGCTACCTCAACACTTGAGTCATTAACTCTAACTAAGTAATAGATTCACCCTTTTCAATCTATCTTTCTTGCCTAAAGGTACAAAAAAAAATGACCCTTTGGGATTGCTTAACTACTACTCTACTCTATGATTGACTTATTAGGAATATGGAACTTGACAACTCAAGATATACAATCAATTGACCCATATAGGAATGAATCACGTCCATACAAAAAATGACATCTCAATCTATATTATCAAACTCTACTAGAACAGAAATAGAGTTCTTGTGATTGATGGAAATTGGACAATCACGATAAACTCTTTTCGCTAGATTAGACTCCCTTACAGGTGTAAAAACACATAAGGGTACACAAAGTTTTTTAGGAAGAATATCAAAGTGATTTGCAACATAAGGAGTTACAAAAGGAAAACTTTATCCTGGGTCTAACAAAGAATAAAATCAAAAGTAAAGAATTTTTTCATACTAGTGACAACATTTGGAAAGTGCTCCTACTCTTGGCTGCTAGTGATTGCATAAAGACAGTTTGCCCCTCTGCCATTACTAGAAGTGGCTTTTTTATGTGTAGGCCTATTTGGTAGAAAAACTGATGAAGATTAGGCTCTGTTGGCTAGAGTTTCATCTCCCTACTTATTTCTAGGACACTCTTTCATGTAATTCCCCTCTTGATAACATTTAAAACTACCCGAATTGCCGTCATAACACTTACCGGTGTGGTTTCTACCACAACAAAATTAGGAGCCCAACTACCTCCTTGTGCCACACTCCCTTCGGACTAGTCTTTTCTAGATTTGATGTTCTGCGAATTGTGGCCATTGTACTCAACTCAGTTTCTACGAAAAGGTGCACTAGAAGATTATGGTGCATTCTCACCCTTATGTTGACTAGACTCATTCTCAATCTTATATTTCTTATTTATATATGCCTCTTTGTCCCCCACCTTCTCATCTTTAACTTGTTGCATATATACCTCGAACCTTTAAATGTTCATATCCCTAATCAACATTGAATCCCTACCTTTTTTTCTTAAAGCACGACGCAAGTAAGCAACAAACAAGGTCCTTCTTCTTTTCTTATCCTTAAACATCTACGGAGCAAAGCGACACAGTTGGATGAACTTTAACCCATACTTATGAAAACTCAAGCAGTCCTATTTAAAGGTAAGGAACTCCCACACCTTTGCTTCCTTCATTTCTCGGTGAAAGAAGCTCCCCAAGAAGGCTCCTTCAAAGAAAGCCTACCTCGGACATGGTGCATCCCCAAATGTTTTCTCCATCGACTGATTAAACAAGTCGTAGACACATTCTTCAGTTGATATCAAGGTATTTCAACTTTCTAAGCATTTACCACATGCATCATATTAAAGACCTTTTTCAATTATTCCACAAAGTGTTTCAGATCATCACTGGTGGTTTAACTAATGGAGCAGGGAGGATTCATTCTTAGGAACTCACAAATCCTTGAGGTATCCAATTCATTCTATAGATCTGTACTCTATTTACCAACATGGTTAGTCACCTCTTGGCTTAGCATGCGGATAGCCTCACAGAACTCAGCATTGGTAACTTCCCCTTGAGATTTCCCTTCAGGTGCATTAGGTACCTCCGACTCCGTTACATTTCTTCTAGTTTGACGACCTCTGACTTCTCCTCGTGAAGGAATGATGATATACAACATGAGAAAGCACAAATAATATGGCATTTTTTTGTTATAAACTCTAACACACAAAATCAGAATGAAAGAAGCGAGAATTTCCTAATTATTGCAGCCTCTTAATCATAGACGTGGCGGGCTTCACACCGATGACTAAGACTCTACAGACATGACTTTGTAGACTCCCTAGGACTCTTGAAATCTATGCTTTAAGACAAAGTTTGTCACTCCTCGAGTCTAAACCCTGGACCTTGCCGACACCCAACACCCATTACTAGCAGTAAACAAACCTTTCCCTGTCTTACTTAACATAGAGGAAGACTTAACATAACTAAAGTATAAAGCTTAAACAATCTCATGAAAACACTTTAAACAATAGTCTTGGCCAAAATGACACTTAAGTCTCAAAACAATGTATGTATATCGACAAATAAAGAGAGACCCAAAATTGATTGTCTAACTATCTATTTGTCTTGGAGCCTCTACTACTACTAAGATAAATGTTTGGACAAACCCCAGAACATTCTATAAAGGAAATATAGAAAGTAACTAAAGAGTCCTCCAGGATGTAAGGAGGCTTACCACTGACTCTAAATGTGCAAGCTGGATCAACGAGGCAAAAGATACTGATTCTCGTTTCCTGTGTATGCATCATAAAATGATGAAGGCACACTAGCATCATTATATTAAATGTACGAGTGTGTGACTTTAAAAATTTATAGATCAAACACAAAGATTCAAAGGATCAAGAATGAACTTACCTTAGCGCTTCGCAACTCACGAAGTTATAACTCAATATTATGCAGTAAAGACACAGACAACATATATAAAGCTTGTAAAATAGTGTAAACACTAAGTTCATTAAAAGTAATATAATAATAAACAGAAATTTATTTATATACGAAATTAAGATAGTTCGTGCGGGAGACTCTCTATATGAACACCATCACTATGAGCCCAAGCAATGGTACAACGTCTTACCTCACGTTGCAAAAGGACCGCTCTTTACCTTGCTGTCAGTATAGACCCTGAACTACTAAGTGGATCCACTAGTCTATTATAAAATGATCTAAGGAATCATCTAAAAATTTTGATTCTTTATCCGTCCATGACGGCTAAATGGTTTACGAAGACTAGAGTTGGTGTGAACTCTCGTCCACACATCGGTGCTCAATACTACTCCAAAAATACTTATCTCATATCTTTTAAAACAACTTGTTCTTTTGTTTAATGTAATTTATCAAACTTAGATTTAAAAAGTCTCTTGGATATAATAGTTCCCCTTTTTAAAACTAGCAAAAAATACTATGGAAGTCTAGGTTTCATTTTTTTTTTCAAAACGTGGAAATATGTTTAACTCTTAGGGACTGCTTAATCCACATATAGCTTTTGAGAAATGAACTCACTCTTGTTCATTACTTGACTTGAAACTTAACTCTTTGGGAATACTTAGTTCCCTTATAGCTTCTCATAATTTATCTCAACTCTTTACTCTTTATTTAACTCAAAACATGATCCTTAAAACAATGTTAAAAAGTTGAATTAAGATTCTTAAAAGCTTTAAGAAACATTACTTTAACTTACTTCATAGTTTTAGATTTAACTCCTTAACTTACTTCACTTTGATTCTAACTTTCCTCTAATTTAGTTATTGATTATATGTTCATTATTAATGTTTATTTATGATTTCACAACATTTAAATGTACCTTAGTTTATTGGAATCAACTAGAAATTGTAGGTAGATCACATATGAGCTCGTACGAAAAGATAAAGGGAAAAATGGGGTCTGCAGGTGACCTTGATTCTCTGAGAGGCATGGAGCACCAGAGCCTAATGGACAGACTCAGCTCTGACGTGCCAGGGCCTGTCAAGCAGAGCCTTCTTTAAAGGGCTCTAGCAGGCGCGTCACCCTAGGGGTTGTCAAACCGGATTTCAGACATTTGTTCTCCCATTGTCAATTCTAAAGATTCTAAAGGATATCACTCCAAAAACATAGGATCAATAAAATTCATAGTACCCATTAGTTTAGAATCGTAAGAAAGCCCAGAAACACAAATCAAGCAACCAAAGGCATACCTCAACCCAACCAATAAAAATTCAATGGTTTTCATCAAAAACATCAATGTTCATCATTCAATGAACTCTAATTGTGCTGATTTAAACATATTACTGTGTGGGTGGAAGAACCCAATACATAGAGTTATCACATACGTTTGAAGGATCACCCCAACAAACTCGCTCAATGATCTTCGTAAAATCTCTATCTTTGGTACTTTCTCCTTCTTCTCTTTTGTTTTCTGCCAACTCCTATGTGTATTCAATCTTCTAAAAATGTACTTAAGTCTTAATTTTACCGGTAATATACCCATAAAAATTATGAAATAGTAGAGTTAAAAGACTACTTTACCATTACTAAAATCCGGATGGGTTTTTTCTCAATCCAATAGCCCAACTTTCGATAGGCATATCTCCCTCATACAATATCAAAATAACATAAACTTGGTGGCTTTGGAAATATATCAGGAAGGAATTTAAAATAATTTAAAGAACTGTCCCTAAATCATCAAGATATAGAAGTTATGACCGTATTAAAATGACCAAAACTCAATTTTTAAGATAAGGAAATTTTCTAGATTTTTGCTATTCTTCGCAAAAATAACAATTTTTAATTTCTTGGTTTAATCAAAGGTATTTTAATATATCACAATATTTTTACATATATCTCAAAGTTATATTGTATCTTTTGATATATATAGAGTTGACATCAGATTATCAACAATTTTTCTTTATATTGCACTTGTTCTAAATTGCTTTATATTGAAACTAGGTAAACTGCCCGCGCGAAGCGCGCTGGTGAAGTACGTTAATAATCTAATGATTATTTAATAAAATACGTGGTTTTACATGGTATGTGCCTACGATAAATTATCAAGAATATTTCATCTAAAAATGAAATAAAATATTTATTGTAATATATAAACACAATGTATTTGACTCTATGTGTTTATGAATTTTGTTTTTAATTGTTCATTAATGTAAGGAGATAACTGATTCATTAATATTTGATTAATATAGATTCATTCTATTATTCATTGACTCCAACCCAAAAGTTGATGCCTGAGTGTTTGATGATGGTTGACTACAATACTTACCATCCCACTACATTCCTTTGTTTTTTGGACCTTATTAATCGATTTAATGCGGATACTATAGAAAATTGAACAAGTAAATCTTCAAGGTAGTGTGGAACCACCATTGATTTTGAACACTCAAAGTACCTTTTTGAAAATAACATAGATATTTTAGCCACTGAAAACTCTATAAATATCAAAATCATTTATTCCACAACTGTATGAATTCTAACCTACGCGTTATACCTTCGAAATCTAATGACCAAGTCTGGAGTCTCACCTAAAGAATAATTATTTAACTGGTATTTGTAGGACTAAAATAATGTAATTAACTTTATTTGGAAGTATTAGATCGAAAAAATTAAGAAATGACCATGACACCAGAAAACTAGTGAAATCGAAGTAGTAGGTGTTCTTAGGTCTCGTGAAGGATTCGGAGTGTCGTATGAAAGGTAAACCTTATAATACATTAAATATGTAAAATAATGTTTTTAGAATCAAAACATCCAAGTGTGATCCCCCAAGGACCAAACAATTGGCAAACAATCTGCCCAAGGAAAGCACATCCCTATGAAATATAGTGGAACATGTCCGGCGACTCGATTTCAACACAGCAAGACAATGTTACTCAGGCGTCGCGGACATGTTTCAATCTTCTCCTCGCCAAAATATTTCCTATAAACTTCATGGGCACACCTGGGGTTATTCGAACATGTTCAGAAAACTAAACATTTAAAAAGAAGAATTAAAAGCACATGAACACGTATAAAACCTGACCCAAAAATTAAACAATTGTATGTACAAATTTCTGGCACATATGAGGAAATACGAGCGAGGAGAAACTGAAGAAGTTATACTAAATACAAGTAAAACAAAACTCAAATTTTAAAAAAAAAGTAACATTAATTAAAAACCCATAAGCGATGTAATATGAGAATAAATAGCTCTTGTTTTTGTACTTCTTGTACAAACTTTCGCTATAAACACGATATGGTGTATATTAATCATAATTTACACACAAGTTCAAGAAGGGCAAAATTATTGAATTTTTGATATAATAATTACTATCGAACCTTTAGTAAGGAAAATGCAACTTTTGATCTTTCCTTCCGTTCCTTCCTCCTCCTTTTAAAACTCTTTCCCCAGAGGATAGTTTGAACAATGTGTCAGTGGCAAAATGAATTTAAATGGAAAATTATTATTTATATGTGAAATTAATTGGGTATGGCTTAATATTTTAATTTATTTTAGATTAGACTAGAGGAAGACGTTGTAGTTTCACTTTTCACTGTTAGTAGCTTCTAAGTTAATAATAATATCGTAGTTGATGAGTTCCTCGTTGTAGAGGGTTGATTTTAAGCCCGGTATGTTCTGTCATATTCTCCTTTTCAAACCTACTGTTGTATTGTGGAGCATTTCCAACTCATATGCTCAAAATTAAATGTACCGATGCCCAGTAGTTTGCCTACATAGGTTAGAGATTTGCAAGACTCAGTTAAACGATGATCGTCAGCCGCGCACTTGTTGATATCGCATTTTGAGCACTCCAAGATCATTGGTGAGCGTCCTTGCATGCCAAGGATTCTAGTATCAGATCAGTAGCCATGGGTTTGTTGAAAGAGATCGTATCCCAACATTCATCTTAGTGTTGTGGTATAGGCTCTCGGACGTCAGAAGTGTTAAAGTACCTTTGAGTCTTTTTTCAATATTAACCATCTTATTGGTTAGGAGCCTTTGGTTACCAGCGTATTTGTCCAGTTTGAATGTTGTTCAATTTAAAAACGAGTTCTTCAGGTATTTCAGTTCTTGTTTTATCACTTTAAGATGTATTTTCTTCCTGCTGAGTTCAGTAAGGCAAGAAAAGGTTCGCTTCGCAAGGCTGCAATGGTCTTCTTGTAACCGAGTACTCTACCTAGGATTATGCTTGAGGCGTGACAATTTGGTCATTATCCATATGTGTGCTATTTTTTCTTTCGCAAATTAGAAGGACAAAGTGCATATTTCCAAGGATAGAAAAGGACGTTCTGATGACCAATAGGTAAGTAACGGCACCTCAAGTGGGCTTTCGGTCTTAAGTTCTAAAGAAGCGAGAATCCTTGAGTGTTTTGACATTGGCTGAGAGTAATCACATAGTGCGAATGTAAGTCTTGGATTATTTAATGTTCAGTCTTTCATCTAAAGTTTAGTTTTTTGGAATTCTCATTAATCACTGACCTAATCATTTTGTTCCATTCTTCGATTCTTCCTGCTCCTAGCAAAGCTCCGCACCATATTGAGAATTCATGGTGTAAAGAAGTCCACATGTTAGAGGAAAGGATCAAATATTGGTCCTCTTTTTTGGGTTAGACTGGAAGTGATACTTTGGAGTTTTCACATCAAAGCACTAATAGGTCCCTCATGTTGGCAATTTGGTCGCAACTTTGGGGGTCCTCTTAAAATTTTAGCGAATGTTTTTGGCAATTGAGTTAGTCCATCAATCTAGTAATGGGATGTCACGGGGTATTTTTATAATTCAGTAGAAATAACAACTCCATAACAAGTAATGTGAGAAGAAAAAAAATCTTTATTTTGTTGTAGTAAAATCGTTATTGGCAGGTAAAGGTCGAGAGTTTCAACGATACAATTTCTCCTCAACAAAATAAACGGTTGTTTTGCTTCTCAATTCTTTTTATAAACTGAGTGGTTTATTGGTTTACTAAATATATAAAATAAAGATTGAACATCCCATACATAGGTTTAGTGGATAAATAGCCTGGCCAAAGGAATAGGATCAAATGTTGAGAGGGTGACCAAACCAATATCGAAAACATGAGTGACTATAGTGGCTCCATGGGAAACTCAAGGCCTCTCTTTGAGCTTACCCAGGGAAAGAAGAGGGACTATTTTGATCCTTTAACTTGGAATGTTTAAAAGACAAACATTCAACTTGGCCAAAATGGCTACCCATGTCATTAACATATGAAAGATAAAAACAAAGACTACTGAACTACTAAGTGTCTATGAAGCAAAAATAAAAGAGGGATGTCAGGATAGGTCCCCAATCATACTAACATCTAAAAGAGTAGAAACAAAATAAAGGAGTCCTCTAGAATGCAAGTAGGCTCACCAACAAACTTGGAGTGGCTTAAGGATAATCAAGGATGCGCCATATGGTTCTCCAAAAAAAAAAAAAGAAAAAAAAGAAAAGGAGAGGGCTTCTACCTATGGTCATGCGAGTCCTAATCCGGGGCTTCATGGTCGGCTGAGCCACCACAGCGGGGGGGCAACTAGTATCAGTACATTGTACATATGAGTATGCCAGTTAGATAACTAAGAAAAGGTATACGCCTTGAAATAATATGAAGAAAAACACGGTGTACCTTTGACTTCGTATAACATTTGAATAACTTAACCAATATAAACAATTTTTTAAAGCACAATATCAGTAATCTAAAGCTTTATAAAAAACAATTGAAAACAATTTAATTGTTAAAGGTAACACAATAACAAACTTAGCTTTACTCATATACGAAAGTAATATAGTTTCTGAGGGAGATTCTCTAATCGAGGCAACCACAGACATGGACCCTAAGTTTCGGATACATCATCCTTGTTCCTTCTGCCAAGAAGTAACTATAGTTACTTTGCCGTCTTATAACATTAACTTATGGGACCACTAAACTTAAATCTTAAAGAGTCCTTTAAAAAGTATGATTGGTAACATCCCTAAGTAAGTCAGATTTAAGCCCACCAAAAAAAATCATGAAAAGTTAACAAGATCATAAACTTTCAAACTCTTTTAGGACAGTTCAATCCTAAAAAGTATTTTTAGGACGCTGAGAACATCCTTATTAATGAAAAGATCGCTACAGTGGTAGGAGTAACTCCTTGGCCAAATGACTACTATAGGGTTTGATTTGTGTTCACATGGTCAATTCCCTGTTCTACTTCCGTTTCTCTCTTTGTCTTTCTTTCTCCTTTTCTAATTCCCTAGCATATATTCCCAGTTTCTAAAATTGAGACTAAATCTTGATTTGAAGTCTATCCGCTCTAATTGATTACAATAATAGGAAATGAAAACACTTAGATTACCCCTTCAAATTTGCACTGGACATTTCATTATTTGAACCACCCATATTCAAAGGGCATAGATCTCACTATGAAATCGGAAGTCAGGGCAATTACGCGGCCCTAGAAAACCATTAAATATATTGCAAGCCAAAGAGGATTTAGCAGCATGCTTAACTGCAACCCGAGCTAGTAGTCATAGGCCGTTAGATGTGAATAAAACAACTGCATGTGGTTTTTCTACGATAAACAAATTTCCACATTTGTAATTATTTCCAAAAAATGATTATTTCAAGTTCTGGTAACAGTAGCTGGGGCTAGCCCATTAATATTATCGTGTCATTAGGAATTTAAAAATTTACAATTCGAGTTCTAAAATATGTTTATGCATAATAGGCATGAATCCAGTCCATATCTAGAATGACATCAAAATCTATCATGTCTCACTCAACTAATCTAATGACCCGGGAGTATATCTAAGACTAGTATTGTTGATTCCGGAAATTATGGCCGGCATATTCGAGGTCGACGCTGCGTGCGAGATAAGGTGCTCATGCAATCCCTTAGACTCATACTATCAACATATAATGAAAAAATTGCAGATTAAGAACTTTTCCACAACATATCAAAAGTAGGGAGTAAAATAGTCCTATAGAACACATAGTCAATACTAAGTCTCATTTCACGGCAGTTGTAGACCCCACTGAATTAATCTTGGGTCACAGTCCGATGCGAATATTGAGGAACTAGAACGTAACTAAGTCTATTACTATTGTCTTTGAATACAAATGTGGGGGGAACGCCTAAAGTTAGTCCTCTATACAATGTCAGGACATCCACAAACTGTGGCTAAAAGAGGAATGCAGTATAACAATCTTCACTTCAAAGACTCCGCTCAAATTCAACGTCTACAGTCTCTAAAATAGGAGACAATATAGGGAAATAAGTACATTAGAACTTTATTGAGTTGGTGTAATGAAATAAAATACTTATAAAAGGATATTTTCTTTAAAGTATGCTTTCATGATCTTTTTATAGAATATTCATTACTAAAGAAAAAGAATCACATTCAAAACAACCTTCACAGATAAGTTATATTCCAAGTAATCGACATAATACCAATATCAATACTTCAGGACACATAAGCATTTCATTCTCCTACTAAAGGTTATCGTAAGATAAGATTACTCCCATTTTATTATTCAACTCACCACCTAAGGATACTCTAAGATTCACTTGAATAAAACATGAAGAGACCACCCATACACCCTCTTCAAGTCTACGTAAGCAATCCCTAAAGCTACCCTAGATAGGGATACTTTTATTCAACCTTCTTTAGATTGAATCATAATCATATATTAAGTCAATTAATATTTATTTCAACAATTGTAGGCTTCAGATAATGGTCATTTAAAGACCTAGGGAACACACACCCTAGCTACTTCAAGACCGACTCGTGCCATTTCTAGATATCGTCCCATTCAACTACCTAAATGTTGTAAAACTTATCCAATACTAGAATGTATCCCAAATAAAATAATAGAAAAGAACCGATATAGACCATACTATCTAGGCATGAAATCCAAAGTCTTCCCTACTCCAGTGGAGAGTGTTCTACTTACCAAGGGTATTGTCACGACCGGGGAGTAAATCCTAGAAGTAACATGGCTTACTTAACCTCTCGACGGTCTTATACAAGCCCATAGTTGTCAATCATCACATCGACATAGTAAATTTAGCGGAAAATTTAAATCTTTTTATAGCACCTCATATCCTAGAAACTTTACTTCATATACATTTAAAATTTATGTCATAATACATATATAGACTCTAAGTCTCTTTGCCGTCATAGACTCAACACCATTAGAATACGTTAGGGACACATCCCTTAAGAAATAATACAAAACTATACAATATTTAATAGACAATACAATAAGTACACATTAGGACATCCTTGGACTTGAGGATTCTGGTCCGCTGATCTGAGAGATCGACCTATCAACCGTCTTCCTCATGTCCTGAAAGAGTTCTTTAATCAGCCATACCATATCACTTTGTGTAAAAAGTAGAGGGAAGAAAATGGGATTTATCACAGATAATGTACTAAGTACGGACTACCAGCCCGACCATGCATTTAAAACGGGAAATTTTAGATTTGAAATCATAGTACTCATTCCACTTGAGTAAATCATCATCTAACCTTTATCACATCATATAAGTGTCATTTTTATACTTCATAAGAAAAAAAATCAAAGGTCAAACATCATAGAAAACCATATAGCATTTAAGTATCAATTTTACGTAGACTTTACAGTGAGACATCAATTTTTCTTTTATGTGAACTTCTTCCTTTATTTCATTAGTCTGTCGAGAAAATCCTGTTAGGGATGACTTGGTGCAATGTTTCACTTTAGACCACGTAGTAAAATTACGATATCATCTACACAAACACGTATACCAGAATCATACAAGTATACTACCATATGTACATAGGTTATTCAAGACCTCCCTGCATATAGACACCAAGATCAAATCATTCATAAAGACCTAAGGTGATCAATGCACATCTTTCATAAAGTATACAAATAATGACATGTCTATCATAGTGAACGTATACACCTTGTGACCTGCATTATAAACGGAACCTTCCTAGAACTTCGTTTCCTAATGGAGCTACTTGTGGCAATATCTAGATAGGTGTCATTACTTTGCCCCAGCCTATCGCTGAATACCCCTCCCTTAAAGTCATTTTATTATTTTGTGGTCCTAGTCATTAACTTCCATTGTCCTTTTACTTTAGAGAAACTATAAGCCTTACCTGACATAGACGCGGATGTTGATGCTAAACAATGGACTGCAGTGTCATCGAACACCACACCTAAAGGAGGTAGTCTACCGGGCAAAAGTAAACCAAAACGTGACATAATTCTAGGTGGTCGCACGAGCTAAGTATCCGATGGTGCCCAACGGATAGTTATGGAACTTAACGGTATATGTGGAAAACCCGTTCATGCCAAGATTAGGCATTGTAACTTCTTCACGGTTATGGAAAACCTATTTTATGGCGCATTGGGCATTGTAGTTTTTGTCATCGACCCGCAAAACGCGAGGCCGCTACTGGCCACCCACATTTACCCTCCTATGTGAAGCTAACCAATCAATCTGAACCTTTTTTTAATCATTCAATTTAATAACAACATAAAGCAAATCGGAGACTTAAACTCATAAATAAAGCAATTCCAATAACTTCTAAGATTCACTCTATTAATTCCCCAAGAACTGGAAATCGATCACCACAAGAAATCTACTGATCAAATTTACGAGAACTAAGATATTCTAAAGAAGCTAAACAATAAAAGCTAGTCTATGCCAAAGTTCAAGGCAGCAAGACATGAGGAAGGATAATCCAGTCCAAGCTAGAAGTCATTAGCATTCACACCCTGAAGATCCGTTGGACGAATACTGGCTTGACACTACTGTTGATGTCAGAGAGAGAAGCTTGTACGTTTGCTTGGCCTCCACAAATAAACAAAAGGACAACAGTTAAAAATAGGGTGGTCAGTACAACCACAAGTATTGATTAGGGTAATCATCGGGCCAACTAAAAAGTAGAAAACAATATATCGTCAGATGTGAACATCATAGGGAAGGAAAAGCAAAAAATCACTAAATATTCTTAAGCTATGTGATACGCAACAGTACAACAAAGGGGCACATCATTGCTAATATCACCGATCATAGATCTATGAGGACTTCAAGCCTCCATGCCTACTTTTTGGGATACATGTGTCTTTAGATTGAGTATATTAGTATCTGTTCAAGATTCATTATCTTTATGATTCCTGTGTCGGGTACGTGACACTCCGGATCCCCTATTATATGTGTCGGGTCAGGAGCGTGACCTCCGATCCCCTAATTTCAATGTGTCGGTACGTGACCACTCCCGATCCCTACGATCTAACTACGTGTCGATTGTGACCCCGTCCCACTAATTTTCTATTGTCTTACGGTGACATCCGGATCCCCCTACCTCACTTGTCGGTTTCGTGACGCCCTGCCCACTCATTCCTATGTGTCGGTAATGTGACACTCTCCATCCCCTTACATCTACGTTGTCGGTTCTGAGAACGGGGCCCTCGGCGCCACCTAATTCTATGTGTCGGTACGTGACAGCTGGCCGATCCCCTACTCTATGGTGTCGGTTCGTGACACCCGTCCCACTATTATATGTGTCGGTACGTTGACACGTCCGTCCCCCCGGGGTCGTCATGTCTATTACTTCATCAGCCTGTCTTTTAATACCAAGGCATCATCATCTCATCACTTTAGTTCAGGTCAATCAAGCGGAGCCTTCTTTTTATAACCAATGCATCACATTAACAAGAGATTAGGGTTGTACTCACGATTTGGGGATTCAATGAGTCCTCAGTGCCTTGTTTCAATCAACAATACATAATATAGAAGTCAATCATGCATGCGCCTCACGGTTAGGGGGCATAAGAAGACTCTATAATACTAAATACTTACCCAACACATATATTCGCTATTACGAGTTTACTAACGAATATTGTAAAATGAAACCATAACCTACCTCACCGAAGAATCGTGATAAGCACGCAAATTCGCTCAATTTCTTGTTGTCCTCTTCGTTCCTCCTCTCTAAGGTCACTCGTTCTCCTCTCTTTTTCTTTCTTCCGGTTGTTCTTTCTATTTTTTTCTTATTCCAGACCCTCTTTCTTTTAACCACCGTAATTATTCTGTAATTAAGAATGAAAAGATGGGAAATATAGCCCCTAATTACTTGGAGGGTTAACCTCTTTTTAAAAACCCCCAAGTAATAGACTTAATTACATAACCCTCTAACTTTATAATTACAAGCGAGAATAGTCAAAAAGCTTCCGCTAAAATGTTTAAAACAAATCCGAAACCGACTGGGATTGCGTAGCCGCGTGATGGCGCGTCGGGGGGGGGGGGCGGGCTGGGGGCCTGGCGAGCGGGTCCTTCGCGGTCACTGTCCGTCGCATGTGCGGGGGACAGAGACTAGTATTTTTTTTAAGTGGATGCCTGTGAGGGCCGTCGAGCCGCGACGGGTCCTTCCTGCCACCCGTCACGACGTTTAGAGAGTGCATTTTTCAGTACCCAATTTCAAATTTTCTAAGGTGTTGTTTGACGCAGACCCTCCCGACGACGTTCCGGTCGTTCCCTTGAACTGTCCGTCGTTGGTCCTCCGTCAAGGAACCCCTTCTGCCAGTTTTTTCCAGAATAAAATCTGTTTTGCTCAACGAGGGGACTAAACATTCTTTACAATATATACCAGTTACCCATCGTATCGGTGCCCCGAACGATCACAAAATGTAAAATAAGGGGCGAAAAGGACTACCTGAAATCGTTTGAGAACACAGATGTGGGTATCTTTCTCTCATATCTGCGCGTCCTTTCTCCCAATTGCTGGTCTTCAAGGGACCACCGTGGGGGTCGATTCGTTCCATTTGCAGCCTT
The DNA here is from genome assembly GCA_027704765.1 of Solanum habrochaites. NCBI lineage: Eukaryota > Viridiplantae > Streptophyta > Magnoliopsida > Solanales > Solanaceae > Solanum > Solanum habrochaites. The sequence goes on along the minus strand of JAKWJA010002493.1, from coordinate 42,655,970 downwards.
GATGATGAAGCTAGCTTGAACTCAACTTGCAACTTCTCTATCCTAAAATAGCACCAGGCTCCTCCTCAGTGAAGACCAAGTTCTCATCAAGCAAAACTGAAATCCCAACGGATAATGTAATTTCCATCCCCATGTATCGTTTCAACATCGACACATGAAACACCGGGATGTCTTTCCGAGCAGCCTGGATGCAGAGGCTAACTCATAAGCCACCTCCCCAACGGTCTCTTAATTAACTGTCAAATGGACCACACTGTACTTGGGCTTAGCCTTGCCAATCTTTGGTACCAAAAACCGGGACCGCATCGGCCCCGATTCATTGGTAAACTTTTCAACAAGACTTGTTCACCCTCCATTGAACTTAAGTCTGGTTAACTGGTTTCGATCTGCATATTCTTTTTGTCTACTTTGCGCCTCTAGAGAGGCTTGTTCTTGAATAGATTTCACTTTTTCATCGAATCCTCCCTCACAAGATCAGTACCACCCTCCAATGTCTAACCTCGAATGCATCAAACCACCAATGGGAGACCCTACCTACCACCATACAATGCTTCAAAGGGATCCATATCAATGCTTGAGTTGAGAGCTATATTTGTATAAAACTTAACTCCTCTACGGGTAAGAAGCTATCCCAATGGTCACCGAATCTATCACACATGCACGAGCATATCCATCACACTTGAACTCGTTCGCTTTGAAAATCAGATTGACCTCGGTTTTAGGATGGACCGCGGTACTAGGTCCACCTAGTACCTCCATTCTTCATGCAATGTTTTCCAAAACTTAGAAGTAAACTGCGTAGCCTCTATCTGATATGATGGATATTTGGCACTCCTGCAATCGAACAACTCTAGAGGTAAAGTTTGGCTATCTTTTCTGCATTGTAGTCACCTAACACCGGAATGAAATGAGCAGACTTATTTTAACCTATCAACAATGGTGAGCCCCCCAACTCTCTTCCATACTTTCCCCATTTCTTTGGAATGACCAACCACGAAGTCCATTGGGCGATTCTCTCCTCCCTTTCCATTCCGGAGGGCATTCTCTGAAGTGTTCCTCCGGGCCTCTGGTGTTCATAATACTTACTTGTTACAATTTGACTTTGGCATAAACATCCACATATCCCACGCGTTCATTCTTCTCCACCAAAAGTGTTGCTTAGGTCAGGTACTCTTGGTTGCACCCGATGTATCGAATACTTGAAACTATGAGCCTCTGCAGAACAGGTTTGCCAATCATGACGCGAGGTACACATACCCTTCCCTTAATCCTCAAAAACCTTCCTCAATCGATTTTTCCCGCCTTTCTTTAGAGCCTCTCTCCTTGCAACACTTAATATCTCCGGATCCGGATTATTTTGTCATTCTCATTAAACTTGTAACACCTGTTAGGAGAGTCGTTTTGGGGAGCAACATATTTTATCTGCAAAAATGGCAGATGTTTACTGAGGCCAACGACGGACCGTCAAGGGCAGACGAGGACCGTCGTGGAGGGTTTCCTTTTCAAACCACTTAGAAAATCCTGAAATTGGGTACTGAAAATCCGACTCTCTGAACGTCATGACGGAATGGAAAGACGGCCGTCGCAGGCATTCGATTGCCTTCACATCCAATCACTTAAAACAAAGTCCTAGACCTTTGTGACGGACAAGCAAGGAGCCGACCGTCGCCATGCGCGACGGCCCTTCAACGGTCTAACGCAATCCAACCCAGTTCGGGTCGGATTTCTTTACCAACTTTTAGGACGTTTTGTTGACTTTCCTGCTTTATTAGTAAATGTTATAGGGGTAATGTAATAAGTCAGTTAATTCCTTGGGGGTTTAAAAGAGGTACCCTTAGTAATTAGTGGTTATCTTGCCATAATTTTCTCTTAATTATATCTAATTAAGGGTAAAAGAAAGAGGGTTTTGAATAAAAAAACGAAAGAACCAATGGGAGAGAAAGTCGAATGAGAAAGGCTGGAGAAACCAGGTATAAAACGAAGAGCTTGGTGTAAAGGGTTGCTTGCTGAATCACTATCTTCGTGATGGTGAGGTTAGTGGTTATGGTGTTTAGGTTGTACTATATTCCTAGTGAACTCTTATAGTGAATATTATGTTGTTATAATATTGTAGAACCCTGCTATGTGCTTAAGTCGTATTCTTGCAATGATTATATGATTAAAAGGTAAATTGTGATGAATGACAACCATGATGCTATTGACCCCAAATCTTGAAGACCTCATTCATACGTTGATATATTATATAATTAGAAGTGAATTAGTGCCTTTAGTATGAAAGAAGGCTTAGGATAGGATATATAATGAGAAGATGAGTGATGCCTTAGTATGAGAGAATGCTTAATAATTATAGTAATGCTGAATTATTATGCGTTAGTGTAAAGATGCTTGATGAAATTAGGGGGATCGGTTGCCGACTTTCTGCGTAACCAGTGATAGAATGAATATGATGATCTTAGAAGGGTTTCACGTTCCGGACACCAGAGGAAGAAGTAGGATCGGGTGCCACGTTTCGACAACAGAGGAATAGATATGGATCTGGGTGCAGCGTTCCTTCCGGTTACCCCGAATGATAGAATGAATATGAGGGATTCGGATTGTCACGTTCCGACCACCAGGATTTATATGGATCGGGGTGTCCACACAGTTCCGGTACCGAGGAGATATAATGAAGGATCCGGCGTGCCACGTTCCGGCAGGCCATATAGAAATGAGGATCTGAGTGCACGTTACCTACAGCAGAGATGAATAAGATATGAAGGTGAATCTTGGAAATATAATGAATATACTCATCAACTGAATTTAAATTCCCAAATGCATTATGAGTGAAGGTGTGAAGGCTTTGAGTGTTCAACGTGTGAACTCGGTTGTAGATTAGTGATAATTCATTGTTGGTATTGGCTACATGTTGAATATTGTAGTTGAGTTTAACCATTATTATTGATAGTTACTTTTCCGCTCTTTTGAGTTGCCGATGCAGGTATCTACTCAGTACTTGTGTTTACGACGCCCCTACTTTCTTGTTTTTCCTCTATTGTTATTTGTGTCTATGCAGGCAACCGTCCGGTCCACGGTCACGTCAACACAGATCTAGCCAGTCTTCACTGTCAGCATCGAAAATTCAGGGGGTGAGCTAAGTTGCGTCAGCTTGGACTGGGTCTTCTTCGTCTTCAAGTCCTGATGCCTTGAACTTCCGTCATGGACTAGCTTTTTAGTTTATTTGTTCTTAGACAGTTCCTTTAGTTTAAGTATTTGAGATAGATGTTCTTGTGATGATGACTTCGATTTGGGATAATATATGAGTATTGAATGTTTTTGTAATTAATGAGTTTTAAGTCTTCCGTATTATTTTCTGTTGATATATCTTGATATGTTAATGTTTAGATGGGTTTTGGTTCCCGCACGATAGAGGTTAAATGTGGGTGGCCGCGTCGTGTCCCTATTTGGGGGGTCGGGTGACAAAGGCTTGGTATAATGCTTAGGTCGTTTGCTCATCACAACAAGAAACAGTCCTGTAGAGTCTTAAAGAACGGTAGGGGACGCTTTCTTTCTTTGAGAAGGCTATAGACTTTAGGAAAATTCCCTCTTTCTTTTCTTTCTTTTCGTGCTACTACTTGAGTCCATTGGTATCTGGGGCGAACGACTTGTTATCGTGACATCTTCACTATTCGAGATGGTTAGAACTAGAGCACAACGACCGCACCATCAAGTGCAACAACGGAGAAGACAAGAACGCTGAGGCGGCAGAGGCCACTGGGGCTTGTAACTGATGAGAGCAACGGCAAGATGCTTGGGAGAGTCGTGGGGATTACTGGATCCTGTGTAGATGTAAGATGACAGCAGCTAGCCAGGATCTGAACTAGGGCTGGTTGGACTCCTCCACTCGACCGAGGAATGTTATGATCAGAGTGGGAGGGGCAAGGGGGAGCGTTAACACGTTAGCCTCCTGAGTAACTGCCACCTCCAACCTCCCCCGAGATTCTCAACTCAAGTCACTTACTTATCTTGAGTGGGTTATCCGATCAAGGTCAGCACCCCCGTGGTTTCCCTGCACCAACACCTCCGGTTTCATCGAGAGGTACGCATGTTGCGTACTATGCTCCCCGCCTGATGCCAATCATTGGGATATATGCAGCTTTCCAGGCCACTTCTGACTACGTAGGCCTATTATGGACAGAATGATCAGCAATGATATTTTCAGTAAGTTCTCTTGAAATTTGAGAAACCGCTCCAGTCTTTAAGGGGGCGCAGATCGAGGATGCGCTACGATTTTCTGGTTGATTTGTCATGGACTACTCAACAAGATGGGTATAGTAGACAGTTGTTGGCGTTGAGGTCTCGTGAGCTAGATCAGGAGTTTCAAGGAAACGCCGAAAACGATGTGTGGCCTGTCAAATGTGATTGTCAACCAACATAGGACCACCTATGACTTGGAATCATTCTTAAACCCTGTTTAATGGATAAATATATCCCAAGGACTTGTGAGAGATAGAAAATGACTAGTTCTGCGTCGAGAGCGAAGGGGGATGACGTTAAACGCGTATGAGGCTAAATTTCGGCGCACTGAATCCCAATACGCCACCCCACTTTGCTTCTCCACGAATAACGGATTCTCCGTTTTGTGAAAGGTGTTAGGTCAGAGTGCTGATTTCACAGCCTTACAGGTAGCGGTCGGAACATCCTTCCAGAGGTGGTAGACTGTGATAGAGGTGGAAGGAGTTAATCCAGACGACTTAACCACGACATCGCATCGAAAAGGTTTCGAAGGGGAGGCGAGTTTTAAAATGGTTTCTCACTCTAGATGACATAGGCCCCGTAGGTTTACTCAGTCGACCAATCAGTCTTCACTATACAGATCTGTAGTGTGGGGGGCCCACCTCAGAAACGTCAACACTACTTCCGATAGACCTCAGCATGAACCCCCCGAGATTGTTATGATGTGGGGAAGGGGTTTTTTGGACACATCACGAGTATTGTCCAAACCAGAGTTCTCATAACCCCACTAGCTAGAGGTAGAGGGGGTCATGGTAGAGGCCGCTTTTCTGGAGGACCGTGTTGGTCGAGGTCATGGTGGTCCTCACCACGGCAGAGGTGATTGGCAAAATGGAGGTCCACTCACTATGCACATGTGGGGAAAGGTGTCAATGGACAAAGACAAACGATAGGGTCCCATTGTTACGCTTTCCCTCCCGGGAGATCGAAGCGTAGGCTTCTGTGCCGTTATCACTGTAATCTTTGGTTTGTGATTCATGGCATCTGTATTATTTTTGACCCGGCTCCACCACGTTGTTCATATGTATTTCATCATTTGCTATGGTCTAAAATTGCACACAATTGTGAATTACTTGACCATGCCTATTATGTTTCTACCCCGTTGGGTTAGTCGTGGTAGTTGAAAGGTACATAGTCTTGTTTGGTGACTTTATTGGGAGGTCAACAACGTATGTAGATTTGGTTATTTTAGACATGGGTGACTTTGAAATGTAATTTGGGTATGACTTGGCTTTCTCCAAATTTGCGATCTTGGCTTTAATGTCTAAAACTGTTGACATTGGGCCAATCCTGGACAGATCCGTTAGTGTGGGAGGGGACACACTTCCAATCCGGTGCGTATCCATCTCATTTCTTCTCTTCTTCTTTCGTGCTAAAGAAAAATGGTTAGTAAAGGGTGTTTAGTCTTTCTTGGCCCTCACAAGGGTGACAACTACTCCAAGTCCGCCCCTTCGCTTGAGTCGGTTTCCGGTGGTCCGTGAGTTTCCTGGATGTGTTTCCCCCTGCATATTCTTCCTGGTAGCCACATATAGGGATTTGCCTTCTGTATTGACTTGAACTGGTACTCCCCATTTCTGATCCCCCCCTATAGACATTGCTCCCGCTGAGTTTTAATAGAGTATAAAGGCCGCAACTTCAGAGTTGTTTATCAAAGGTTTATTAGACCAAGTGCTCCCCTTGGTGTGCTCCTGTTTTTGTTTTGTGAGAAGAAGATGGGAGTTTTTCGGATGGCATAGACTACCGTCGGTTGAACAAGGTAACCATAAAGAACAAGTACCCCTCTTCCCTCACATTGATGACTTGTCTATCTTTACAGTCTTGTGTCTTCTCTAAGATTGACTTGAGATCCCGGTTATCATCAATTGAAAATACGGGCACGCGGATGTGCCAAAGACTGCTTTAGGAACCAGGTAAGTGGGCATTATGAATTTGTAGTAATGTCGTTTTGTCTTACTAATGCCCCTGTTGCATTCATTAGTTTGATGAACGGGATTTTTTAAGACATATTGTGGATCTTTTTCTTTGTGATCGTTTTTATTGATTATATATGATATACTCCAAGAGTAAGACAGGAACATGAGGAGCATTTTAGAATTGTGTTGGAAATGTAGGGAGAAAAGCTTTATGCCAAGTCTCTAAGTGTGAGTTTTGGCTAGATGCGTGTCCTCTTGGGGCACGTGGTTTCCCAAGATGGAGTGATGGTGGATCCTTCTAAGATTGAAGCATTGAAGAATTGGGTAAGCCTCCCAATGTGTCAGAATAAGGAGTTTGTTGGTTACTAGCTACTACCGCCGCTTTGTCAAGGAGTCTCTTCTATTGCTTCCCAATTGACGAAGCTTGACTAAGAAACTGTTCAGTTGTATGGTCAGATGATGTGAGGAAAAGCTTTTCAGAACGCTTAATACTTTGTTGACTAACTCCGCTGCGCCTATCCTCACCTGGCCGGTAAGGGTAGAACTTCATTTGTTTATTGTGATGCATCCCTATCGGGGTTTTTGTTTCAGTTCTAATGTCACGAGAAGAACGTGATTGCTTTATTCTGCCCTCAAGACATTTAAAAAGTGCATGAACGTAACTTCCAACTCATGACTTGGATTGGCCGGTAGTTGTTGGAATGAAGCAATGTAACACAGCTATTATATGGGTTAGTGTGAGGTCTACACGGATCAATCGAGCCTTCAGTATGTCTTACGCAGAAGATTGAACTTGAGGCAAATAGATGGTGGAACTACGAAGGACTACGACCTCACTATTTTTTATCATCGGGGAAGGCGAATGTTGTGGCAGATGGCCTTGATTAAAAAGCGGGAAGCCTGGGAAGTCTTCGTCTCATTTCAAGCCTCTAACGCCATTGGCTATAGAAGAGGTTCAGGACTCTTGCTAACGACTTTGATGAGGTTGGAAAAAATGAGAGGGAAAGGATTGTTGGCTAGACGTGGAGTCCAGATCTTCTTTTCTTGACAGATTAAGGGAAAACCGTTTGATGATGAGAACTAATGCGAACCCGATATAAAGTGTTGGCGCAGAGAGGCCTAAAGAAGCAACAATCGACGAGTAAGTTGTTGAGATTAAGGGAAGGGTGTGTTACCTACCCGGCATTGATGACTGATCAAGCATATTCCTTGCAGAAGCTCATAGTTCAAGGTATTCTAATACATCCGGGTGCAACCAAGATGTCATCGCGAACCTAAAACAACCTTTTGGTGGAGTAGAATGAAGCGCATATTGTTTGACTTTATTGCCAGTGTCCAAACTGTCAACAGTGAATATGAACACCAAAGGGCCCTGAGGGAACACTTCAAAGAATGCCCATTCCTGAATGGAAGTGGTGAGAATTGGCAATGGACTTTGTGGTTGGTCTTCCAAATACATTGGGCAAGTTCGACTCCTTTGGTTGATTGTGGACAGATTAACTCAGTCCTGCTCATTTCATGTCGGTTAAGGTGACTACAATGCAGAGAAGTTAAGCAAAATCTAATCTCAGAATCGTGTCGAATTTCAGGGGTTCCACTTCCATTATAATCAGATAATGTTACCGCAGTTTACTTCTAAGTTTTGAAAAACATTGCATGCATAATGTGGTACTAGGTTGGACCTTAGTACCGCGTGTCCATCCTCAGACTCGATGTGTCCTTCTGAGCAAACGATTCAAGTGTTGGAGGATATGGCTTCGCGCATGCGTGATAGAGTTTTGGGGTGCCCTTGGGATAGCTTCTTACCTTTGCAGAGTTTTTCGCGTACATATCGCTATCACCCAGTATTGGATATGGCTCCATTTGCGCATTGTATGGGAGGATGTGTAGATCTCCCATGGTTGGTTTGATGCATTCCGATGGTTGTGACCTTGGTGTACCGATCTGAGGGATTCGTTATAAAATGTGAAAGGGCATCAAGCAAAGCTTCGAAATAGCGGCTCAAAGTAGAACAAGGAGTAATGCAGACCGAAAGGTAGAGACTTTCTTGGAGTTCATGGCAGGTGAGACAAGTCTTGTTGAATGTTTCATCACCCAGAAAGGGTATGCGGTTTTGGCAAAAGAGTGTAGCTAGTTCCAAGGTATATTGGCCATTTGAAGTACTAAACGAAGGGAGGTGGCTTATGAATTAAAGCTTGCCCCCAGGGCTGCGGGTGCTCCGTAATTTCATGTGCCATTTGAAAAGATACCATGGAGATGGAACTACATTATCCGTTGGGACCTCAGTGTTGTTTGAATGAGAATTTGTCTTATGAGGAGGAACCTGATCTAGTTTAGTAGGGAAAGTTCCGCAGTTGAGGTCAGAGAGATTGTATCCATCAAGGTTCAATGGAAAATCGACCGGGTGAAGAAGCCCTTGGGAAGGAGCAGATATGCCGGGAAAGATATCCACGTCTGTTTTAAACGGATTCAGGTATTCCGTTTCGCACTCTGTTTTGCTTTCCTTCTTGTGAGGCGTTCGGGGACGAACGTGTAATTGGTACTATGTAAACGACTGTTTAGAGAGTCGTTTTGAGCAACAGATTTTATTCGGAAAAACTGGCAGATTGACGGAGGCCAACGACGGACCGTCAAGGGCACGACGGACACGTCGTGGATGGTGTCGTTTCCAAAACACTTAGAAACTCTGACAATTGGGTACTGAAAATCGACTTCTCTAACGTCATGGTCCGGGGTGGGGGTGGGGGGGGGGGGGGGGGGGGGGGGGGGAGGGGGGGGGGGGGGTCAGCTTCCGTACTTGTGCGAGTGGGGGCGTGGGGTCGGCCTTGGGACTCCGTCTCTACGTTCCCTGGATAAGCAGGCGCTGCGGGAGGGTGGGGGGGGTGGCGGGCGCGGAGGCCATCAACTTAAATCAAATAAGTGTCTGTGACCTTGTGGACGGACAGCAGGTACGGTACCTCGGGCTAAGGCGCGACGGCCCGCACGGGCTACGCAAGTCCCAGTTGCTGGCGGATGTTCTTTACAACGTTTTAAGGGACGTTTTTGACTATTCCCGACTTGTAATTATAAAGTTATAGGGTTAATGTTAATAAGTCTAATTACTTCTTTGGGTTTAAAAGAGTGTGTAACCTGTAAGTTAATAGGTGGGTTATTATTGCCATATTTTCATCTTATAATTATATACTAAATTATGGTAAAAGAAAGAGGGTTTTGAATAAATGAAAAACAAAAGAGAAAAGGTTAAGGGAAAGTCGAACGGAAAAAGAGGAGAACGGAGGAGACAAAGCTTGGGAAATTTCTTGCTTGATCACTAATGCTTCGGTGGAGGTAGGTATGGTTTAGTTTACGATATTTGTCGTGAACTCTTAATAGTGAATTTATGTGTTGATAATATTGTAACCGCTTGCTATGGGCTTAAGAAGGGTTGTATGCTTGCAGGATTATGATATAAATTTTGATGAATTAACAAAGCAATGATGAGTATTGACTCCCAAATCTTGAAAGAACCCCTAATTCCACTTGATATACTATATATGAGAATGTGATGTCCTTATATGAAAGAAGGCTTTAATAAATTATATAATGAGAATGATGATGCTTAGTATAAAAGAGGCTAATCATTATATAATGAGAATGTGATGCCTAGTGTAAAAGAAGGCTTGAGGAATTAGGGGATCTGGTGCCACTTCCGGCCGGCAGGATAGAATGAATATGATGATCGGATTTGGTCACGTTCGACACGGGGACCAGTATAGAATATGTGAGTCTTGGGCCCACTTCGACAAGGATGAATATTGGATCGTTTGCCACGGTGTCCGGTAACCACGATAGAATGAATATGAGGACTCGGAGTGTTCAGGCCGTTTCCGACGGCCCGCATACTAGAATGATGGATCGGGTTTCCCGTTCCGGTACCGGCCGAAAGGGAGGAAAGGGGAAAAGGGGGGGGGGGGGGGGGGGGAGGGGAATTATAGCAGTGGGATCTGAGTGCCACGTTGCCGGGCACCAGGGAATAGAAATATATGATCTAGTGTCACGAGTACCGCCGCAATAGGCAGAAAAATATGAATCTTGAAAGATAATGAATATACTCATCTAATGAAACTAATTCCCAAATGGTCATGGGTTATTGATCTGTTAGTCCTCACGTGTGACCTCGGGTTGTAATTATTGATGAATGTCATGTTTTGATTTTGCGTACCTGTGATATTAGTTAAGTGATTTACCTATTATGATATATATATACCTAGGCTGGATTGCCCGGTATTTGGAGTTTGGCGATGATATCTACTCGTACGTGTGGTTGTACTAGAACCCACCCCTACTTTCGATGTTTCCTCTTTGTGTAGGTTTGTGTAAGCACAAGGGAACGTTCCTCGAACTTGCACTCACCAGCAATCGTATGCCATTGCTTCACTTCATCGAAATTCAGGGGAGCTCATGCGTCTATGTCTTGGACTGGGTCTTCTTCTTCTTCAATCTGATGCCCTTGAACTTCCGGATGGACTAAGCTTTTTTTGTTTATTTTGTTCTAGGACGATTCTTTCTTAGTTAAGTAAGTTTTGAGATAGTATGTGCTTGTGATTAGATCTTCCAATGTTTGGGGATATATAATGTATTGGAATTGTTTTTTTATATGAGTTTAAGTCTTTCTTCGTAATTATTTTTCTGTTGATATATCTTGCTATGTTAAGGTTTAGATGGGTTGTGTTTGCGGCGTTGCACATAGAAGTTGAAATGGGTGGGTGCAGTCGCGTCCCTGATTTGGTGGTCGTGACAAAACTGCTTTCCGCTTAATCTTTCAAAGGAAGGAAGATCTTGCCGACTCTACACAACTACCAATCCTCCCTTCTCATTTACTTCGTCGCATAAAGTCATTAGCCAGAGTTCTGAACCTCCTAGGCCAATGGCGGTCGTTCAGAAGCTGCAACTGAGCTAGACGTCTCATACTTCCCGCCTTTCTACTGGAATCATCTCCGCTAACAACACACATTCGCCTTCCCCGGATGGTACAAAATATGATGTCGCAATCCTTCATAGTTCCACTCCAATCTCCTTGTCTCAAAGTCAAATCTCCTGCGTGAAGACATACTGTGACTACGATTCCATTTGTGGGTAGACCTCACACTTAAACCCCATATAAATAGTGTCTCCATTGCTTTAGTGGCAACAATCCCCTACCACCACCGCGGCCAATTCCAAATCATGAGTTGGAATAGTTACGTTTCATCATTTTTAAATTTTCTTGAAGCCTAAGCAATCCATTCTTCTCTTGCATTAGCACTGCACCCAAACCAATAAGATGCAAATCACAATACCCATGAATTTCTTGCTCACTGGTAGGTGAGATTGGTGCAAGTATCAACAAGTCTTGAGCTTCTGAAAGCTTTCCTTCCTTCCTCACACTCATCCTACCATCAAATGGAACATTTTTGCCTAGTCAAGTTCTTCCGTTGGGAAGCAATAGAATAGAATCCCTGACAAATCGGCGGTAGTACTAGCTAACGCCAACAAGGGTCCTTATTTCTGACCTTAGTAGGTCTTACCCAATTCTTCACTACTTCGATCTTAGAAGGATCCACCATCACTCCATCCTTAGAACCACTGTGCCCCCCAGAAGTACACTGCATCTAGCCAAAACTCACACTTAGAGAACTTGGCATAAGCTGTTCTCCCTCAACTTTTCCAATACCATCCTCAATGCTCCTCATGTGTTCCTTCGTTACTCATGTGTGTTTTGGGGAGGGTTTTTTGTTGTGGTTTTTTTTTTTTTTTTTTTTTTTTTTTTTTTTTGGATATATCAGTATATCATCAATAAATACGATCACAAAGAGATCTACATCTGGCTTACAATCCCGTTCATAACTCAATGAACGCAGCTTGCCCATTCGTAAGACCAAAAGACAATCACTACAATTCATCGGCCCATACCTGTCCTCAAATAAGCTTTGGGCACATCCGTTGCCCGTATTTTCAATTGATTATCACCGGATCTCTGCAATCATAGAGAAAAGACACAAGCACCTTTTAACTGATCTAACAAGTCATCAATGCGAGTAGAGGATACTTGTTCTTTATAGTCCACCTTGTTCAACTGCCGTATCTAAATGCACATCCGAAAACTCCCATCTTTCTTTTTCTCTTTCTTTCCAAACAAACCGAGCACCCCAAGGGAGATGCACTTGGTCTAATAAAGCCTTTGCTCAACATTTCTGGAGTTTGGGCTTTTAATTCTCTTAACTCCGCGGGGGCCCTTCTATAAGGGGGTATAGAATGGGGCGTTACCCGGTTCAAGATCAATACATAAAAAAGTCTATCCCTATCTGGGGTCATACCCGAAGTCTGCAGGGAATCCATCAAGAAACGACTCAAGCAGCCCACCGAAACCGACTCAATCGAAGGTATTGGGTAGTGTCATCCTTGCGATGTGCCAGAAGCTAAACAACCCTTTACTAACCATTTTCTTAGCACGAAGAAAGGAGATGATACGCAACCTATTGGAAGTCGTCACCCTCCACACTAACGATCTGTCCAGGCTGGCTACGTCCCGTTTTACATTAAATCCAAGATCCGCTAATGTGCGGTATAATACCAGTCTAACCCGTCCCAGTTACATCAAGATCAACCATCTCTAAGATACCAAATCTACATAAGTGTTACTCCCCAACAAAGTTCCCACGCCCACCAGACCTATATCCTAATTTCAACTACCACAGACTCACACCACCGGATAGAAACACGATAGGCCGTCAAGTATTCCAATGTAAATTTGACCATTATCCAATGGGAGATACATAGAAAATGTTGATCAGGATCAAATCAATACGGAAGCCATTCAATCAAACAAACCATAATATTAACCCTGTGATTTACAGCATCAGTATGTCTCCCGCCTTGTTTCTCCCCGGGAAAGCAATAACAATGTGGCCTTTCCGTTTTGTTGTCCGTTGCCCCACCATGTTGTGATGTAGTGTCTCCAGTTTGCCCATCATCCCGGCGTTTTGGTGACCACATTCCCCGACCACTCGTCTCCTCTCACATAAAAACGTCTCTACCATGACCACCTCTACCTCTAGCTATTGAAGGTCTATTTATTACCCTTTTTGGACAATTCCTCCTAATTATGTCCCGTCTCCTTCCCACATCCATAACCCTCTCTAATTCCCGTGCATTGTCTCTCAGATAGATTTTTACGCTTTCCTTATGTGGCCCCCAACTACAGTCGTAAGTGAAGACTAATGGGTCGGACTGAGTAACCTCCGGAAAAACCCTGTCCTCTAGAGTAAAAAACCATTAAACTCACCCCCTTTTTCCGAAACCTTTTTTGATGTCGATTGCCGTGGTGAATTCCATCTGGCTTCACTCCTTCCACCTCTACCACTAAAATCTACTAACCACTTTCTTGTAAGGATTTTGTTGTAGCCCGCTACCCTGTATGCTGAAATTCGCAATTTCTGATCTCAACCCCTCTCACAAAACGCGATCCTCCGCTCTGTGGACTGAAACTATGGGGTGCAGATCGTATAGTGCAACGAAACTTAGCCCCGCTAATGCTTGACCGTCATGCCTAACCCTTGCTCTAGGTTCAGAACCTTCCATTTTCCTATCTCTCAAGGTCTGGGAAATAGATTTCTCCATAACAGCTAGAGAATGATTCCCAAGTCATAGTTGGTGGCCTCTGTTGGTTGACACTCAACATGTGACCGCCACCAAATTTTGGCGTTCCCTTGAAAACTGGTACATCACGAACTCACCCAACGCGTTATACTATGTACCCATCTTTTTTAGTGATCTCATTACTGTCACCAGAAAATCGTAAGCATCCTCAGATACATGCCCCCCTTGAGACTGGAGGTTTATTTCAAACTTACTAAAAATTTCATGCTGATATTTGTCATTATAGGCCCAAGTAGTCAGTCGTGGAAACGTGCCTATTGTCCAAAATGGGGCATCCATGCGAGGGCCCAATAGTGCTGCATGTTCCGTACCTCTGAAACGGAGGTGTTGGTGAAGAAGACGTTGGGGTGCCTGACCCTGATCAGACAACCCATAATATAAGCGTCACCAGATTGATCATTCTGGGGTAGGTTTTGGGGTGGCATTTCTCGTTCTTGTAATTGTTCATTCTCCCCATCCTCCCTTCTCTTACTACCCTCCTCTTCGGTGGAGGAGTCCCCCCTAGCCAACCAGAATGGGCTAGGTGCTCGTCCTCTCCCCTAGAGGACGTCCTCCCACGACCTCTTCTACCCCTCGCGGCCGCTTGCCACTGTTTGCACCCGAGCTACCAGCCCCAGTGTCTGGCTCGAGGCATCTTGTCTTGCTGATGTTGATGTTGGCGTAGTTCGTTGCTCTAGTTCTAACCATCTGCGAATAGAGTGAAGATGGTCAGATAGCCAATTTGGATCACCTAGATACCAATTGGATTCACAGTATAGCACGAAAGAAAGAAAGAAGAATGAATTTTCCTAAATGTTAAGCCTCTCAAGAAGAGTAAAGCGTCCCCCTACCGTTCTTTAAGACATCTACTAGACCTATTCTGTGTGATGAGACCAACTAATCTATGGCTCTGATACCAAGTTTATCAATCGACCCAAAACCGAGCCGCGACTGGCACCCACTTTACCCTCCTATGGAGCCACCAACAATCTGAAACCTTATCATTTCAATTTTAATAACAACATAATCAATGCGGAGACTTAACCTCATCATAAATACAATTCACTAACTTCTACTAAAATTCATCATCTATTATTCCCGCAAAATCCTAGGAGTCTCACCACAAGAACCTCTATGATCAATTTACTAAACTAAGAGTATCTAAGGGAAGCTAAAAACAATAAAAGCTAGTCTATGCCGAAACTTCAAGGCATCAAGACATGAGGAAGGAGAACTCCAGTCCAAGCTAGAATCCTTACTCACCCTGAAGATCCGGTGGACGAGACTGGCTTGAACTACTGTTGAGTCTCAATGACGGTACGTTTTGCTGCCTCGCACCAAAACACACGGAAAACATAAAAATAAGGGGGTCAGTACACCACAGGTACTGAGTTGGTATCATCGGCGCAACTCAAAATAGAAAACAATATTAAATCTCAGATAACATCAAAATCACTAAGATTCTTACATTTGATAGCAAAAGTACAAACATCATTTATAATATCAATCACCGATCATAATCTATGAGGAACTCAACTCCATGCCATACTTATTTGGTACTTTCTTTAGATTGAGTATATTAGTGATCTTTTCAAAATTCATTATCTTTATAATTGCCTCTGTGTTGGTACGTGACCTCAGATCCCCTAGTTACTATGTGTCGGACGTGACCACTCCGATCCCCTTAATTCAATGGGGTACTTGAACACTCTTATCCCCTACAATCACGTGTCGGTTTCGTGACATCCCGTCCCACTTAATTCTATGTGTCCGGTACTGAAACTCTGATCCCAACTCTACGTGTCCCGGTTCTTGACAACCCGTACCCACTAATTCTAATGTGTCGGTACGTGACACTGACCTCCGATCCCCTACACTATGTTCGTTTTCGTGACAAACCCGTCCCCTAATTTCGTAGGTGTCAGTACGTGACACTTCTCCTATCACCCTACAACTACGTGTCGGTTCGGACAACCCGTCCCACTAATTTATGTGTCGGTACGTGACACTCCGATCCCCCTAATCTCATCTATTAATTCATCAAGCCTTCTTTTATCCAAAGGCATCATCATCTCATGCACTTTCGTTCATCAATCCTTCTTTTATACCAAGGCACATCATCATGTCACAAGAGATTAGGGTTTTATCAAAGATTTGGGATGCATAGTGCTTCATCATGCTGTTTCATCACAATCATATATATAAAGTCACATCTGCATACACAATTAACATAAAGAAGACTTCTATAATACTACCCAACACTATCATTCGCTAATAAGAGGTTACTACTACGAATAGTGTAAAATAAACCGATAAACGCTACCTCCACCGAATAATCGTGATCAAGCAAGCAAATTCCTCATTTCTTTGTTTTCCCCCTCTTCGTTCCTCTCTCTCTCGTACTCGTGTCTCCTCTCTTTTTCTTCCTTTCTTTTCTTTCTATTTTTCTTATTCAAACCCTCTTTCTTTAACCCTAATTATTATGTACTTAAGAATGAAAGATGGAAATAAAAACCCCCTAATTAACTTAAGGTTACCTCTTTTAAACCCCCAAGTAATAGATTAGACTATTAACATTAACCCTCTGTAACTTTATAATTAAAGCAGGAATAAGTCCAAAACGCCCTTAAAACGTGTAAAGAAAATCTGACCCAAACCTGGGATTCGCGGTAGCCCGTGACGGGCCGTCGCGCCTCGACGGTCCCCTGCTGTCCGGCGCCTGCAACAGACTTGTTTTTTTAAGTTGGATTGGCCTTTGACTGGCCGTCAAGCCTTCGACGGTCCGTCCTGCCCTCGCGTCACACGTTTCAGAGAGTCGATTTTCAGTGACCCAATTCAGATTTTCTAATGTGGTTTTGAAGCCACCCTCCACGATGGTTCCGTCTGCCCTTGACGGTCCTTCGTGTCCTCTGTCCCTCTGCCAGTTTTTCCAGAATAAAATCTGTTGCTCAAACGACTAAACCAGTCGTTTACAGTTTTAACACCTCATGAGATTGATGGTTACCTACCTTCCTACCAGGAAGATACACACACCTCGATTCCAGTTCATCTGGTGCAGAATGAGCTACCTTAATTGAAAACCTTTATTATATTTTTATTTTATAAATCATAGAATTAGAGATTCATCTCGTCATATGCTCAATTTATAGTACATAGATGAAAGTTTATCAACCTAAATCATGTAAAGAATCCATTCACATTAACATAGCATATGTAAAGCATCCTCTAGTTAATGGTACACATGAATACACCATTTAAGGCCCGTCCATTGACTGGATCTTCATACATGTGTGTGTGTTGTACATATATGTGACAAAACCATTCACATAAAATATAAAATAAGACAAGTTCATATATCAATGCATGAGTCTATAGGAATAAAAATATGAGCAATCCTTTCATATAAACCCACTAACACACTATGAACATTCATACATCCATCTTAATTACACCATTCATATCAATAACATGTTCGATATCTCATCTTTTCATTTATATAGAAACCAAAAATAGGAACTATCCTATCAAGATATACATGTGCAATGTATAGAGAAGGTCTCATACCCTTTCCCATACTAGTACACCTATCAAGTCATCCTAGAAAGGAATACATAAACTACTTGACATATATACTTTACATGCATAGTAGTTGACACAAGTGAATATGAGAAGTACCTTTCATTTAGACACAATGACCTATACTACTTATAACATGCATGTAGGTGATAGTGTGTGTAAATTGACCAACATTATAACATTATGGCTATAAATTACTCCTTGAGGCAGCCACCCTCTTAGACCACGTTATAATTCCGAGAACATACCACACAACATATAATAGCATAGAAGGCAAGACCATATAAACATTATAACCAACGCTCCTAACGTTAGTTATTTACACTTTCATATAAGGGGGTACATGTGTAGGATATATTAACCATTTTAACACATCAATGGTATCATCTATACAATACCCTAACATGAACATACGCATTCTCATACAATAGCCACACAACCTAGATTACGACTAGATAGGAAGATTGGCACAATTACTCGTAAGGTAATCATCTAAATCTCTAAATCGTATATTCATCAATTTGCCTTCAAGGCCATGGTTAACACATATATATTGAAAATCATATAAACACCTCCCCCATAGTTTTGCAATACCACACAATGCCATACAAGGCATCATCAATATTACTATGAAGAAATAGAGAAGTGGAAGAGTAGAGGGAATAAACATTCTTACCGATTTCTCACCCTTTTATCATCATTGATACACACTTATTATTCATCAATAACTCACATATATGGAAGTATCTAAATTTACTTTAAATGCATAAGTAACCATGTACAAGTCTCTACAAGATTATACTATAACATAATACAACACATACAAATACTAGGAAAGTAGAATAACATATATCATTAGTTAATTTCTCTTGCATTGATTTAGATCATATTTCATGCATATTAACACTATAAGGAAGTATCTAAACACATATTTAACAATATTTAAATCATAATTACATACCCTCAAGATTAATGTAACAGCATAGGGATTTCGGCTTGTCGATTTGCTACAGTATAGAAGACTTTACCATTACTATGAACTCTTTAAGTCTTTGATTATCATTAATATTTTATCAACAATACACTCAATAGTCAGTAGCTAATTTGGTAAGAAATCAAGAAGAAACCATGCTTGATATAATGACAACACAAGATCCATCACACTCTTAGCTTTTTGACTTCATAGCCTACTGGAATCTAGATCAATTTATTCAAGCCTTTATTATATTTTTCATTAAGTATTTATACCTAAAAAATTCATCCATTATATAACCCTAACACAGTAGCTACAACAGTTCATAGGAGGCAACACATAGAAACATAGGCTATTCTTCAAATATTCATACATTCATCATCATGGAATGATAATACTGAATTCATCATAAATTATAGTAAATAACAATAAACCCAAGCAATTCAATGTAAGAGAATCAACATTTATTCAAGAACAAGCTATAATAAAAAAACCCAAGTAGGAGCTAAACCGATTGTCGAAGGAACATGGGTTCATCATGAAATTTGAGTTAAATCACATTCAAATAATTGTATTAACTTCAATTCATCATGATTTAATCGTTAAAAACTGTAACGACCTGTTTAGTCGTTTTGAGCAGCAGATTTTATTTCTGGAAAATTGGCAGAGGCAACAGATGCCACGACAGACCGTCATGGTCACGACGGACCGTCGTGGAGGTATCGTACCATGACACTTAGAAATTGAAATTGGTACTGAAAAAATCGACTCTCTAAACGCCACGACGAAATGGCAGGCGGGACCGTCTCAGGCACGGCCCGTACAGGACTTTTACTAAACAAGTCTCTGACCTTGCGACAGGACAGCAGGACGGACCGTCGCAGGCACGACGGCCCATCACGGGCTGCGTTAAGGGGCGTTTTGGACTATTTATTGCTTTAATTATAAAGTAATGGTGTGAATGTTAATAAGTCTAATTATGAGGGATAAAAGAGAGTAACCTTAATTTAATAGGGATTCTTAGTGACCAGCTTTTAAAACTAATTATATGATAATTAGGGGTTAAAAGAAAGCGGGGTTTGAATAAGAAAAAAGAAAAAGAACAGGCAAGAGAGCGAGGATCGGAATGAAGAGAAAGAGGGAGAATCGAACAAAGAAGAGAAAAAACAAGGGCTGGGAATTCTTGCTTGATCACTAGTCTTTCGGTGGAGGTCAAAGTATGGTTTTACACTATCGTAGTAAACTCTAATAGACAATGATAGTGTTGGGTAGTATTTATAGAGTCTTCTTTATGGCGTAATTGTGTGTATGCATGTGTTGATTTACATATATATGATTGTGATGAAAAAGCATGATGAAGCTATTGAATCCCAAATCTTGATAAAAACCAATTCTGTTAATGATGACGCCGTGATATAAAAGAAGGCTTTGATGAATTTAATAGAATGAGATTAGGGATTCGGGGTGTACGTACCGACACATAGAATTAGTGGGACGGGTGTCAAGATCGACACGTAGAATGTAGGCGGAGTGTAACGTACCGAAAACATAGAAGTAGTGGGACGGGGGTGTAGAACGACCGTAGATGTAGGGATCGGAGTGTCAAGTACCGACACATTGAATTAAGGGGATCGGAAGTGTCACGTTAGACAATAGTAAGTAGGGGATCGAAAGGTCACGTTCCGAACACATAGTAGTAGAGGATCGGAGGTCACGTACCGACACAAGAGGAATAAAGATAAGGAAACTTGAAAGATGATAATATACTAAATCTAAGACCATGTATTCCCAAACGATGGATGTATGGAGGCTTGGGTCCTCACAGATATGGCGGTTGATGCTATATAAATGATGTTTATATTGTTGCTATCACAAGATGTTAAGAATATTAGTTAGTTATGATGTTATCTGAGATATATTGCTTTCTAATTGAGTTGGCTGATGATATCTAATCAGAGTACTTGTGGTTGTACTGACCACCCCTACTTTTATGTTTTCTTCTTGTTTTATTTGTGAGTGAGCAAAGTGCCGTGTCTTCAACTCAATCGCAATCCAAGCAGTCTTCGTGCACACCGGATCTTCAGGGTGAGCTAATGCCTTCTAAATTGGACGTACTCTCCCCCTCTCTGTCTTGATGCCTTGAAGTTCCCGGCCATAGAATAGCTTTTGTTATTTTAGATTTTTAGAATACTCTTAGTTTAGTAATTTGATCATAGATGTTCTTGTGGTGATGACTTCCGATTTTTGGGTAATAATAGATGTTGAATTTAGAAGTTATTGAAATCTGTTTTGGGTTTTATTATGAATTAAGTCTTCCGTATTACTTTCTGTTGTTATACATTGAAATGTTAAGGTTAAGATTGGGTGGTTATCTCACATTAAAGATAAGTTGAGTGCCAGTCGACGATCCGATTGGGTCGTGACAAAATTGGTATCAGAACATTAGGTTCATTGGTCTCATCACACAAGAACAGGTTCTAGTAGAGCTTAAAGAAACGGTAGGGGGAGGACGCCTTTTCCTTTCCTTTGAGAGCTATAGGATTTAGGAAATCTCCATTCTTCTTTCTTTCTTCGTTGCTATTACTTGAATCCAATTGGTATCTAGGTGATACAAATTGGTATTGGACCATCTTCACTCATTTCGCAGATGGTTAGAACCTAGAAGCAACGACCTACGCCAAACAACACATCGGCAAGACAAGAAGCTTCTGAGCCAGCCACTGGGGCTGTAGTAGGAGAGACGTAGAGGGACAAGAGGCGTGGAAGAGGCCGTGAGGACGTCCTCTAGAGAAGAGGACGAGCACCTAGCCCCTCTTTACTACGGCAGGTGCTCCTCCACCCCCCCCCACCACACTGAGGAAGTGGTAAGAGAAGGGGGGAGGAGGGGAGAATGAAACAAGTGCAGAATGGAGGAATGCACCCAAACCTACCAGAAATGATCAACCAGGTTCTGCTTATCTTAGCGGGATATTGATCAGGTCAAACACCTCTAGTGTTTTCCGCGCCAGCACCTAAAGTTTCGGAGGTCCAACATGCGCTACTATGGGTCATCGTGATGGATGCCTCATTGGAATAGGCACGTTCTCGATGACCACAGGGCCTATAATGACAAATGATCAAATGAACGTTTCAGTAATTCTTGAAATTGAAACCTCCAGTCTTCACGGGTGCTGAATCTGAGGATGCTTACGATTTTCTGTTGACTGTCATGAGATACTACACAAAATGGGTATAGTAGAACGCGTTTGGTGTTGAGTTCGTGAGAGTTACCCAGTTTCAAGGGAACGCCACAAAACTGCGGTGGCCGTCACATGTTGAGGTAAAACCAACAAGATGGCACCACCTATGACTTGGGGACTCATTTCTCTAGCTTGTTATGGAGAAAGAAATATATACCCCGGACTTTGGGGATAGGAAAAGGGATGAGTTCTTAGCCTCGGAGCAAGGTATTAGGTGTCGGTCAATGCATATGAGGCTAGTTTCATGCACTATCACACAGATATGCCACCAAACTTTGTTCAGTCCACAAAAAGCGGATTCGCCGTTTGTGCACCGTTTTGGAAGGGCGATTGAGGATAGAGTTGCCGATTTCGCTTTACAGGGTTTTAGCGGCCAAAGCGAAAATCTTTTCAAAGAAGGGTAGTAGACTTCGTAGTAGAGGTGGAAGAGTGAAGCCAGATGAATTCACCTGGCATCGACATCAAAGAGGTTTGAAAGGGGGGGATGATTTAATGGTTAGTCACTCTAGAGGACAGGTCCGGAGGTACTCAGTTCGACCCATTCAGTCGTCACTACAGATGTCGTTGGGGGGTCCACCTCAGCTGGTCAACACTTCTCTGAGAGCCTATGCCCGACGCCAGAGAATGTTATGGATGTGGGGAGACTGGGACATATTAGGAGGAATTGTCCCAAACAGAGTTAGTTATGACCCCCAATAGCTAGAGGGAGAGGTGGGTCATGGTATAGGCCGTATTCTGGAGGCGTGGGAGGGTAGAGGTAATGGTGGTCACCAACAATGGCCGGGGTGATAGGCAAACTGGAGCAAGACTAAATCACACCATTGGTAGGGCAACGGACAAACAAACGAAAAGGCGCCTATTGTTATGCTTCTCTGGGAGATCGGAGGCGGAGACATCTGATGCGTCATCAAAAGGTAATCTTTGGTTTGTGATGCATGGCTTACGTATGTTTGATCCGGATCCACAATTTCTTATGTATCTTCCTCATTTGCTAATGAGTCTAAATTAACCATGTGAATTACTTCATATGCCTATTGTGTTTCTACGCCGGTGGGGTGAGTTGTGGTAGTTGAAAAGGTATGTAGTATTGTTTGGTGAAACATTGTGGGGAGCAACACTTATGTAGATTTGGTTATCTTAGAAATGGTGATTTTGATTGTAATTCTGGGTAGGACTTGGCTATCTCCGGAATTTGCGATCTTGGATTGTAATGCTAAAACCGGTTGACGTTAGCCAAGCTGGACGATCCGTTAGTGTGGGAGGGTTACTACACTTCCAACATCCGGTTTTGCGTATCATCTCCTTCTTCGTGCTAACAAAATGGTTAGTATAAGGGTGTTTAGGTGTGTTGTTTAGCTTTCTTGGCACATCTCAAAGATGACGCTAAACAAGTTACTTCGATGAGTCGGTTTGGTGGTCCGTGAATTCTGATGTGTCCTGCAGGGGGGAGATCTTTATGTATGCACCAGATAGGGATATTGACTCTGTATTGATTCTTGAACAGTGTACTCGCCCAATTTCTATACCCCTATAGAATGGCTCCGCGGAGTCGGAGTTAAGAGAGTTAAAAGCCCAACTTCAAGAGTTGTTTGAAACAAAGGCTTCATTAGACATGGCATCTCCTTGGGGTGCTCCGTTGTGTTTGTGCAGACAAGAAGATGAGGAGTGTTCGGATGTGCATGACTACCGTGCAGTTGAACAAGGGTAGACCAGAAGAACAAGTACCTTCTTCCTCGCATTGATGGATTGTTCTTGCTGAGCAGTAACAAGGTGCTTGTGTTTCTCTAAGATTGACTGAGATGCGGTTATCATCATTGAATTCCGGGAAAGGATGTGCCACAAAGATACTTGAAGAACCAGGTTGGGCATTACGAATTTGTAGTGATTTGTCTTTGGTCTTACGAATGCCCCTGAGCGTTCATGAGTTTGATGAACGGGATTTTTTAAGCAATATTGATCTCTTGTGATCGGATTTATTGATGTATAATGATTATAACTCCAAGAGTCAAAGCGGAACATGAGGAGCATTGGAGAATTGTGTTGGAAATGTTGCTGAGGAGAATGAGAACAAAAGCTTTATGCCAAATTCGCCAAGTGTGAGTTTTGGAAGATTCAGTGTCTCGTGGGGCACGTGGTTTCTAAGGATGGGTTGATGGTGGATCCTTCTAGATAGAAGTAGTTGAAAAATGGGTAAGACCTACTACTTTGTGTCAAAATAACGGAGCTTTGTTGGTTAGCTAGCTACTACGCCGATTTGTCAAGGGATTACTCTTCTATGCTTCCAACTGACGACTTGACTAAGAAAAGTCCCATTTTGTATGGTCGGAGAGTGTGAGCGAAAGCTTTCCAAAGCTTCAATTACTTTTGTTACTACCGCAACCTATCCTTGACCTTGCAGTGGGGGTAAGACTTATTGTTTATTGTGATGCCTCCTATTCTGGTTTGGGTGCAAGTACTAATTAATAGAAAAATGTTGAGTGCTTATGTTCGAGGCATTTAAAAGGTGGCATGAAGTAATATCCCGAACCCAATGAATAGAGTTTGGCGACAGGGGTGTTGTGCATAAAGCAACGGAGACACTATTTATATGGGGTTCAAGGTGAGGCTATACGGATCATCGTAGCTATAGGTATGTATTACTCAGAACGATTTGGAACTTGAGACAGAGGAGTCACTGGAATGGAACTACTGAAGGGACTACGGACATCACTATTTGGTATCATCCGGGGGGAAGGCGAATGTTGTAGCGGATGCTTTAAGTCCGAAAGGCGGGAAGCATGGGCAGTCTTTGCTAACTTGCAAGGCTTTCTAGCGCCCCGTTGGATAGAGAAGTTCAGATTCTGGCTAACGACCTTATGAGATTAAGAAGTAAATGAGAGGGAGGATTTTTAGCTCTTGTGTGGAGGCAATATCTTCCTTCCTTGACAAGATAAGGAAAGCAGTTTACTGATTGAAAAAAATTGATCGGATCCGAGACAAAGTGTGTAGAGGAGAGGCTAAAGAAGCGAAAAATCGATTGAGGAAGTGTTGTGAGGATTTAAGGAAGGGTATGGTACCCCGCGTCGATGATTTGATTCAACACTATTCTGACAGAGGCTCATAGTTCAGGTATTCAATACATCCGGGTGCAACCCAAGATGTTCGTGACCTAAAGCAACATTTTGGTGGATGGGTAGAAGAAGAGTGATATTGTGGTTTTATTGCCAAATGTCCAAAATGTCAAAAGTAAAGTTGAAACACCAGAGGCCCAGAGGAAAACTTCAGAGAATGCCCATTCCTGAATGGAAGTGGGAGGGAGAGAATGGCAATGACTTTCGTGGTGGTATCCGAAGAACTGGGGGAAGTTTGATCTCTAGTTGGGTAATTGTGGGACAGATGGACTAAGTCTGGCTCATTTCATTTCGGTCAAGGGGATATAATGCGTGAGAAGTTAGCCAAACTTACATCTCAAGAAGTGTCGATGCATGGGCAGTTCCACTAATCCATACACAGATAGAGGTACGCGAGTTTACTTCTAAGTTGGAGAAAACCCAATTGAATGCGGGAATTAGGTACTGAGGTTTGGGACCTTAGTACTGCATTTCCCCTCAGACGATGGTCAGTATGGAGCGAACGATTAAGTGGCTGGAGGATATGCTTCCGTTGCAGCGTGAGAGAATTGGTGGCCATGTGGATAGCTTTTAACTTAGCGGAGTTTTCATACAATAATAGCTATCACTCGAGTATCGACATGGACTCCATTTTGAAGCACTGTATGGTGGAGATGTAGGTCCCCCATTGGTTTTGGTTTGATGCATTCGAGGTTAGGCCTTGGGGTGCTTGTACTGATCTTTTGAGGGATTCGATAAAGAAAGTGAGGTCCATTCAAGATAAAGCTTTTCTAGCGGCGAAAGAGTAGTGCAAAATGAATATGCAGATCGAAAGGTTAGGGACTTAGAGTTCATGGAGGGGAACAAGTCTTGTTGAAAGTTTCGCCAATGGAAAAGGGGTGATGCGGTTTTGGTAAAAGAGGCAAGCTCAAAAGCACATGTACATTGGTCCTTTGAAGTAACTTAAGTGAGTAGGGAGGTGGCTTTATTAGTTAGCCTTGCTTCAGGGCTGTCCGGAGCTGCATCCGGTTTCCATGTTGCGATGTTGAAAGATACCATGGGATGGGAAACTACATTATCCGTTGGGATTCAGTTTTGCTTGATGAGAATTGTCTTATGAGGACGAGCATGTTGCTATTTTAGATAGAGAAGTTCGCAAGTTGAGGGTCAAGGGAGATGCATCCATCAGGTGCAATGGAAGAATCGAAACCGGTGAAGAAGCTATGGGAGAAGGAGGCAGATAGCAAGAAGTACCACATCTGTTACAGCCTCAGGTACTTCCTTTCACTCTTGTTTTTCTATCTAGTGATCGTTCGAGACGAACGAGGGGAAATTGGTATCTATTGGTAACGACTGTTTAGTGTTTTGAGCAGCAGATTTTTTGTATGGAAAACTGGGCAAGAGGAAACGGATGCCCACGACTGGAAGTCGTGGAGGTCTCGTACATGACACTTAGAATTCTGAAATTGGGTACTGAAAATCGGACTCTCTGAAACGCCACGAGAAAATGGCCAGGAAGGACGTCTCAGGCCACGACGGCCCGTCACAGGAATGTACTAAAATCAAGTCTCGGACCCTTGTGACGGGACAGCAGGGGAAGGCCGTCGAGAACCGATGGCCGTCACGGGCTGCGTAATCCCAGGCGGGGTTGGACTTTCTGGATTAAATAATTTAAGGGGCATTTTGGACCTATTTCCTGCTTTAATATAAGTATGGTTAATGTTACTAAGTCTAATTACTGAGGGATAAAAGAGGTACCTACGTTAATTACGTGGATTATTATGCAGTTTTAAAAACTTAATTATATGTAATTAGTGGTAAAAGAAAGAGGGTTTAAATAAGAAAAAGACAGAAGAGAGAGAGAAGAGAAAAAGAGGAGTCGAACGAGAGGAAAAGGGAGAATCGAACGAAAGAAGAGGAAAAACACAAGGCTTGGGAAATTCTGCTTGATACACTAGTATTCGGTGTGGAGGTATATAGGTTATGGTTTTACCTATCGTAGTAAAGTCTGAATAGCGGAAGATATGTGTGTGGTTAGTATTATAGAGTTTCTTATGCTAATTGTGGATGATGAGTGATTTTTACATAATATGTTGTGATGAACAAGCATGATGAAGCTATTGAATCCCAAATCTTGATAAAACCTATCTCTTGTAATGATGATGCATTGATTAAAAGAAGGGCTTGAGAATTGAATAGATGAGATACGTAGGGATCGGAGAGTGTCACGTACCGGACACATAAATTTAGTGGGACGGGTGTCCCACGAACCCGACACGTAGATGTAGGGATCGGCCAAAGAGTGGCTCACGTACCCGGAAACATTGAATTGATGGGACGAGGTTGTTCACGAACCGACACGTAGATGTGGGGATCGGCATAAGTGTCAACATTACCGCCACATAGAATTAGGGGGACAGGGTGTCACGAACCGACCAAGTAGATGAGGGGATCGGGAGGTGGTCACGTCACGACACCTTGAATTAGGGGATGGAAGTTGTCACGTTCTGACACATAGTAGTAGGCGGATACGGAGTGTCACGTTCCGACACTAGTAGTAGAGGATCGAGTGTCACGTTACCGACACAAGAGGAATAAAGGATAATGAATCGAAAGATGATATATACTCATCTTAAAGAAACATGTTTCACAAACGAGTTGGATGGAGGCTTGGGTACTCACAGATATGTTCTGGTTGATGCTATAAATTGGATATAATTTATACTTGTTGCATTCACATGGTTAAGAATATTAGTTGATTTATGATGTTGTCGGAGATATATTTGCTTTCTAAGTTTGAGTGGCGATGATATCTACTCAGTACTTGTGGTTTGTACTGACCCCCCCCTTACTGTTAGGTTTTTTTCTTGGTTATTTGTGAAGTGCAAGCAAAGTGCCGTCGTCTCACACTCAATTGCAATTTAGCCAGTCTTCGTCACACCGGATCTTCAGGTGGGCAATTGCTTCTAGCTTGGACGGCATCTCCTCTCATGTTCTTATTGCCGTGAAGTTCCGGCCTAGACTAGCTTTTGTTATTTTAGCTTTAAGAATACTTTGAAGGTTTTTAGTAATTTGATCATAGATGTTCTTGTGGTGGATGACTTCCAGATTTTGGGGATAATAAGAGATGTGAATTTTAGAAGTTATTGAATGGTTTGGTATTAAGGAATTTAAGTCTTCCCGCATTTCTTCTGGTTGGTTATTACATTGAAATGTTACGGTTTAGATGGGTTGTACGCCACCATAGAGGATAAGTGTGGGTGCCAGTCGCGATCCGATTTGGGTCGTGACAAAAACTTTTTGAGAAAGAACCCATGGAAAGATTGGAAGATTCAAAACTTGATCATAAGATATCTTTGAAAAACATCGAGAAGAACTCTCCAAGTTGAAGGTTACTTGAATTTGAAGGATTTATATACCTTTGTATAGTTGAAAATCTCTTAAAATTGATGAATCTTCCATGGAAAACCCAAATAGAATCTGTTCTTGGAGTTCCCAAACACTGGTGTTTTAGGAGAGTATTTGGGAGGGAAAAAGTTCGATGTGTGAGAGGATTCTAGAATGGGGTGATCACGTTTTTGATGACTTATATACACCCAAAAACATCTAAATAGACCTAATATAGTTCGTTTAGGACGTGGGGTGAATTTTACATTAACCCCATTAATTGGCTGCAAACATGCGCAGGAGACTGTCGCGTGAGGGATAGGCCTTGACGGGGCGACACAGCAACAACGGAACATCACAGGCCCCGTCATTTGCTACAGTGGCTGCCCAAGGTTCCTCCCTTCACCCCTGTCTAAGTCCTTAACAACGGGACCCTTTGACGGGGCGTCACAGCCATGCCTAGTGGTTGACTGCTCCGTTTCCAGGGTCTGCCTGGGATAGCCTGCACACTAGTTTTTTATCCTTGTTTTGGGGCCTCTTGTGGGGCCCTTTGGAAGTAATATGAAAATGTTTACAACGTGATTATGAAACATAACAAGTTATAGACCTTACACATAAATTTCATCCAAAACAAACACCTATAAGACGTTCAAACACCCTTGGCCCCAACATGACATATGATGAACGTCTTAAGGGCTATCTTTCGAACGCCTTGTACGTTCTTTGACGTTTAACTTCCGAACTTCACTAAACTTCATATATAAATATTAAAAATTATTTTAAATAATTTTAAGACTTATTAATATCATTTATTATATATTTAGGAATGCATAGACACATGAGGACATAAACGACTAGTAATTGAACGTCTAGGTTTTCCCTTAATGTTCGACCTCCAAATAACTTCAAACTTTAAACAATGAATATAAACCATATAATAAGACATTTTATAACAATATATAATCATGAAACACCCATAAACACATAAAACCACATAGTAGGCATATAAGTGACTTATTCGTCGAACGTCTTAGTTGTCCCTTAACGTTTGACTTCCAATACCTATAATATTTTAGATACTGCGTATATACTATATTTTAATAATATTTAGTACATTATAACTTTAATAAAAATATTTTAGGATCTATACACCTTATCTCATTTTTGGGTTCTTATCGGTAAACTAGTAAAAATGCCATGTCGGCACATGGTTAAGGAATATCAAGTATAATTTTTTACTCTAGTCTCAAGTTAAGTAGAGTCACTCCCAAAGTATACTCATTCGGTGCTATTCTTTATTCTAATAGAGTTATTCAACCACAAGGTCATATGAAGAGGTACCATATTTTAGTCACTAATAAATCATGATAAACCTTACCAAGGATGGTCTACTAGAGCTACTACTCAATGTATTTCTTAGATATAGTTTCATGTTGTTCCAAGCAACCTACCCCTATATGAAGGATACCATTACAACTATCAACATTAAGTATATCAGAATATATTTTACAATTTCAAGGATCCAAATAAATTACGCTCTTAAGATTTTGAAGTTCATATTTCGATCCAACATACACCTACATGAGTGAGGTGATTTAGCCTACTAAGTCAAGAGTTCATATTCACAATATTGATGTATCAAGTAGGCGACATAGGTCTACAAAAACAATACACACAACTCATAATCTTATATCATATGCAATAAAAATTAACAAGCACATATGGACAATTACGTCTACTACAACTCACACTATTCACTCATATAAAAACATCAACATATTCATCATAAGTCTTATATAGTAATATAGGAAGAATTACAATTCAGCATCAAGTCTACACACATAAGGACATCTGAATAGTCTATCATGATCACCTTAAATAAATTAGGTGAACTCATGTATCTAGTATACACATATACATAAACATAATAATACTTCACAAGCTACAACATGATAATAGCACAATTCATAATGTAATACCGACAAATCCATGTTCTTCACAAGTATAACACATAAGCACCACAACCATAAGTGTACCATACAAATCAACACAATGCAAGACCTGCTCTACACAATATAGAAGAGGTAAGGTCAACAAACTACACTTTTATCAAGAGCACCTCCAATCCATAATCATTCTAACCAATACAATTCACAAAGGCTCTTACAAATCTCCATATACCTAAATTCAATACAACAATCAAATAATGCAAAAACGAACATGTAAAACATACAAAGGCATGCTTGAAAAACACCTGACTTTTTTCCTTTACTGTAGAGAGTATAGTAGTGATTCTTTTATTGAACATCACTCTCTGGAACACTTGACAAACTTGCTTAGCCTCTCTTATTCTAGTCGCCATAGTAGGACAACCAAATCAACCACCAGTACCGGCTAAACATTTCAAAATATGCTTCTTCCCACAAGTAATAAGTAGGCTTCACCACTTGGGAACTAATACCTCTCTCAATGTTTCACTTAGGAGCACTATATCCTCCTTGCATTAGAGCCCTCTTCTTCAACCTATGTTATTTTTTGTTATCCATCTTGCTCATTTGAAAATTCCTTCAGATCCTACTATGTTTGGACTCTTCAATGGATTGAGCTTACACCATAAGCTTAAACAAGTTCATGTTATTGTGGAGAATGGCCGTACAAACCTACTCATATCCTCCCTAGGGTAAGACACCAAGGATGGAGAATTCCTATACAACAAGTTAAATTTCAAAGAATATTCTTCAACACTCATATTACCTTGAGTAAGGTTAATGAACTCCACAACCTTTACCTCCCTCCTCTCACTAGGAAAGTATTTTTCTAAGAGAGATTCCTTAGACTCTTCCCACTCTATGGAACCCAACTCAACCATCCTATTATCTTTTCATTGCGTGTAAAACACTTGATCAACCTCCCTCAATTAGTACAAGGATAACTTCACATTCTCCTTAGGAGCACTAAGGGAGTCCAACCTATGTATTCTCCCATCTAATCGCGATGTCATTCATTGCTTCCTTGCCTTATCTTACATTCTCTTTCCCCTTTCCGCTATCCTGATGGCAATAAAACTTTGTATACACAATGTAGAAAATTTGGGGATCCTCTACCACCTTAGAGCAAAGAAATATAGGAGAATTAATCCTCACAAAGTCCCTCAATCTAGCGATCATAGTACTCTCAAGAATATTCACCCTAGGTTTAATACAACTATTCACATGAGTTTTCATGGCTCGAGCTTGGGCAAGGCGAGCCTATCTATTCTCCCCATTAGTCATGTCTGGGGAACCCACTGGAACCTCATCCCCTTGACATACAGTAGTGACTTTCTCACCTTAAGGAACTTGCACACCTTGTAGAACTTGTCCACCTTGAAGAACTTGTTCAGCTTGGGGAGTAACTCCCTCATTCACTTTTTCTTCTTCAACTCTACTTGCACCCAGCCTTCTAGTAGTCATCGCCTAAAAAACAAAGGAAAAGGATTAATGATGGAAACTCATCACTTTTAACTCTTCGGCACAACATATGAGTAGAGAAGAAGGGAAATTTGTTGTCCTATAGCCTCTAACTCATAAATATGTCGCGACTCACACTGATGAACAAGACTTTACTAGACGTGTCTTTAAAGAGACTCTGTGATTCCTAAAGACTACTTCATAACCTTATGCTCTAATACCATGTTTATTATGACCCGAGAGTATATCATAGAAAATATGGTTTTCTCAAATTGTGGCATGATGTATGTTTACTCTTGGAGATCCTCATACAAGACTTAGACAGATTTAGTGCGTAAATATATATGAAGTAGTGAGAAAATATAAACTTTTTCATTATATCTAAAAAATCACTTTACAGAAAATAGGACAATACTAAGTTCTCATTGTCCCATCTATTAGACACACAAATATCTTGGGTCACAGCCATACATACAAAAAATAGCAAACAATCTAAGTCTATTACAATATGTGTGAAAAGTAAATCTAAAAATATTTTTGTGTCTCAATAAAAATTGGGGATAGCCTTACAATTGCTTGATGGAATACGTATGAAAGCTTCACTTCGAAGGACTCCTATCAAATGCAATCCACCTTTAAATATGTGAAATTATATGGAATTAGTACATGAGGATGTAAGTATGGTGTAATGCAATAAAATAAATTTAAAAGGACATTTGCTTGAAGTATCTTTCATCTCTTGACAAGAAACTTCATGACAAAAGAATAACAACCACATTCACAAACCTCACATATAAGTAATATCTAAGTAATTACAAATAACAATTAATACTTCAAAAAACATAAGCATAGATATTTCATACCAAAAGGTTTTCCTCATATAAGATATTCCCATTTTAGCATTCAATTCCCACAGAAGGATACTCAGATTAAAACTGACTAAAACATGAAGAAATTTGCCCGTAAACCTCTTCAATGATCTAACTAAGAAAACCCTCAAGCAAACCCTAGATAGAAATACTTTTAGTCAACCTACTTTAAAAAAAGTCATAATCATCCATTATGTCAATTAATATACATGTAAGCATTTAGAAGGCTTCACATAATGGTCTTGGGACAACCTAGTGAATCTACACCCTAGCACCTTAAAAACATACTCGTGTAATGTCTTGATAGCGTCCTGTTCTACTATGTAAACGTTGTACAAATTATCAAATAATAGAATTTTTCCCGCATGATGAGAATAGGTAATAAGCGACATAGAAAATACTAGCTAGGTATGGAATCCGAAGTCTTTCCTACTCCGATGGCGGGTGTTCTGCTTGCCAAGGGTAGAACTAGGACACATCATATGTAGGCACATGGTTAAGGAATATCAAAGGTTTCATTGTACACTAGTCTCAACCAAGGTAGCGTGAATCTCCCAAGAATACCTCACTCGGTCTAGACTTTTTCCTCATATGTCATTTCATCCACCAAGGGCATATACGAAGGTACCATATTTTAGTCGGTACCAAATCATGATACACCTCACCAAGGATGGTTCCACTAGGGATACCACTCAATTATCAATTAGGATAGATCAATAAATTTCCTAGAGGTGGTTTCATGCCGCTCCGGCAAACCTATCTCTAAGTCTATCATTCACACAAGAAGGATACCAATACGACTTTAAACTTTAAGGATATCATAACCTTCTTTTTAGTTTCAAGGTTCCATGTAAATGACCCTCTTAACAATTTTAAGGTCATATTTCAATCCAATATACACATACGTGACTAAGGTGCTTTAGCCTACTAAGTTAAGAGTTCATATTCACAATGTTTATGTATAAAGTAGTGGGACATAAATCTACCAAAACAAGACACACAACTCATCATCTTATCATATATACATTAACATTCAAGAATAACATATGGACAATTAGGTCTACACAATCTTTACCTCCCTCCTCTCACTAGGAAAGTATTTTTCTAAGAGAGATTCCTTAGACTCTTCCCACTCTATGGAACCCAACACAACCGGCCTATTATCTTTTCATTGCGTGTAAAACACTTGATCAACCTCCCTCAATTAGTACAAGGATAACTTCACATTCTCCTTAGGAGGTACCTGATGGCACTCAACACTTTGTATACACAATGTAGAAAATTTGGGGATCCTCTACCACCTTAGAGCAAAGAAATATAGGAGAATTAATCCTCACAAAGTCCCTCAATCTAGCGGTCATAGTACTCTCAAGAATATTCACCCTAGGTTTAATACAACTATTCACATGAGTTTTCATGGCTCGAGCTTGGGCAAGGCGAGCCTATCTATTCTCCCCATTAGTCATGTCTGGGGAACCCACTGGAACCTCATCCCCTTGACATACAGTAGTGACTTTCTCACCTTAAGGAACTTGCACACCTTGTAAAACTTTTCCACCTTAAAGAACTTGTTCAGCTTGGGGAGTAACTCCCTCATTCACTTTTTCTTCTTCAACTGTACTTGCAGCCATCCTTCTAGTAGTCATCGCCTAAAAAACAAAGGAAAAGGATTAATGATGGAAACTCATCACTTTTAACTCTTCGGCACAACATACGAGTAGAGAAGAAGGGAAATTTGTTGTCCTATAGCCTCTAACTCATAAATATGTCGCGACTCACACTGATGAACAAGAATTTACTAGACGTGTATTTAAAGAGACTCTGTGATTCCTAAAGACTACTTCATAACCTTATGCTCTAATACCATGTTTATTATGACCCGAGAGTATATCCTAGAAAATATGGTTTTCTCAAATTGTGGCATGATGTATTTTACCTCTTGGAGATCTCATACAAGCCCTTAGACATAATTTATTGCATAAATATATATGAAAGTAGTGAGAAATATATAACTTTTTCATTATTATCTAAAAATCACTTTTACAGAAACATAGGAAATACTAAGTCTCATTGTCCCCATCTTATTAGACACACAAATATCTTGGGTCACAGCCCATACAATACAAAAATAGCGACAATCTAAGTCTATTACAATATGTTTGAATAAGTAAATCTAAAAATATTTTTGTGTCCTCAATAAAATTGGGGATAGACTACAACTTGCTTGAATGGAATACTAGTATGAAAGCTTCACTTCGAAGGAATCCTCTCAAATGCCACTACACCTTTAAATATGTGAAAATATATGGAATTAGTACATGAGGATGTAAATATGGTGTAATGAAATAAAATAAAGTTAAAAGGACATTTGCTTTGAAGTATCCTTTCATTCTCTTTTGAAAGAAACTTCATGACAAAAGAATAACAACCACATTCAACATAACCTTCACATATAAGTAATATTCTAAGTAATTTACATAATAACAATTTAATAATTCAAAAAACATAAGCATATATTTCTCCTACTAAAGGTTTTCCTCATATAAGATTATTCCCATTTTAGCATTCAACTCCCCACCGAAGGCTACTCTAAGATTAACTTGACTAAAACATGAAGAAATTGCCCATAAACCCTCTTCAAGTCTAACTAAGAAACCCTCAAAGCAACCCTAGATAGAAATACTTTTAGTCAACCTACTTTTAAAAAAAGTCATAATCATCCATTATGTCAATTAATATACATGTAAGCATTTAGAAGGCTTCACATAATGGTCTTGGGACAACCTAGTGAATCTACACCCTAGCCCATTTAAAAAACATACCGTTGTTGTTGTAATGTGTCTTGATAGGCCGTTCTTACTATGTAAACGTTGTACAACTTATCAAATAATAGAATTTTTCCCACATGATGAGAATAGGTAATAAGCGACATAGAAAATACTAGCTAGGTATGGAATCCGAAGTCTTTCCTACTCCGATGGCGGGTGTTCTGCTTGCCAAGGGTAGAACTAGGACACATCATATGTAGGCACATGGTTAAGGAATATCAAAAGGTTTCATTGTACACTAGTCTCAACCAAGGTAGAGTGACTCCCCAAGAATACTCACTCGGTGCTAGACTTTTTCCTCATATAGTAATTCAATCACAAGGGCATATGAAGAAGTACCATATTTTAGTCAGTACCAAATCATGATACACCTCACAAAGGATGGTTCCACTAGGGATACCACTCAATTATCAATTAGGATAGATCAATAAATTTCTTAGAGGTGATTTCATGCCGCTCCGGCAAACCTACCTCTAAGTCTATCATTCCACAAGGGGGGGGGGGGGGGGGGGGGGGAAAAAAAGGGGATACCAATAGACTTTAAACTTAAAGGATATCATAACCTTCTTTTTAGTTTAAGGTTCCATGTAAATGACCCTCTTAACAATTTTAAGGTCATATTTCAATCCAATATACACATACGTGACTAAGGTGCTTTAGCCTACTAAGTTAAGAGTTCATATTCACAATGTTTATGTATAAAGTAGTGGGACATAAATCTACCAAAACAGGACACACAACTCATCATTTTATCATATATACATTAACATTCAAGAATAACATATGGACAATTAGGTCTACAACAAGTCAACTCATTCACTCCTATAGCAATATCAACATAGTCGTTATAAGGCTAATATGGTCACTTACGAAAAATCACACTTCAATATCAAGTACAAACGCATAAGGACATCACTATAGTCTATCTTTTCCCCCTAAATTAATTAAGAGAACTCATGCCTTCATTTTATACATGTACATAACCAAAATGATACTTCACATAGATCAACTTAACAAGATATAAAATGGTAATATCACAATTCGTAAAGTAATGTCGACAAGGACATGTTCTTCTTCTACATTACTCATAAGCACCGCCACCATAAGTGGTCTATACACATAAACACAATTCAAGACCTACACTACACAATACAAAAGAGGATAGGTAAATATACTACCGTTTCATAATGAGAACCTCAAATCTATATCCTTTCCCAAAAATACATTCACAAAGGCTTACTATTAATCATATACCTCAATCCATTCAAATAGTTAAACCATTGTATGAATAAACATACTAAAATATGATAATTACAAAATTGAGGAAAACTATATACCATTCTAACATAACTCCTAGATAACTCAGTAGCCCAAAGTAATATACACAAGACTTCTTTATTATCAAGCCTTGATCAAATCACCCACAGGCTAGCCAAAAAAAAAGCAAATCATGATTTTCCCATGTTCATAGAGTTTTTTACTTAGAATTATCAAATTAACATCAATTCATTCTTAAAGATGTAACATTCATAAATATTTAACATTCCTGAAAAAATTAACATGCAGTGATGAAACCAATAGGTCTTAGGGAATGAGTATGTGGGTACATAGGAATCCCAATGACCAATTATTGAAAAATATTGAATTGTTTATTAACATGACCATGGGGGGTGTGAACAATTCTAGGATTTGCCCAATACGCATAACATGAATCCGAAGCTTGTTAGGATTGTACCTGCAATGCATAACTATAATAAAATTATGTAATTTTTTGGATCACAACCCAATTCATTAGGTACTAGGCATCCATGTGTCAAGCCTAGCACCATAGCACATAACCATTTAAAATGATCCTATAGATTAACAAGTTGCTCAAGGACATAGTGAGGATCCTTGGGACAATAAGTAAACATTACCAAATGAATAATAAATAATAGTTAGTTAGGAAAGTGCGAGTAACCCATGTGCAAGACATGTGAAGAAGCTGCAAAAGGAAGGACCACCCTAATTGAATTTGGTTAGGGTAGTTAGGGGGAAAAACGTGCACAAGGGACAACTCCATGTGGAGCCTACTCTCCCTACCAATTCTAGACTCTAACCTTCTTCACTAAATAGCTAAATAACCTAGTACTAACCGAATTGGACCCATTAGTGCACCCAACAACCTACGACCAAAACCGGGTTGACACTAACCTAGTACAAATTAAAGAGAAAACCTAGTACCTTACCTAAGATTGTCCAAAAGGTTACTTATGGTCCTAACAATTTAGGTGTACTTTATTATTCCAATAGGTTATGTAACGACCTGTTTAGTCGTTTTGAGCAACAGATTTTATTCTTGAATACTGGCAGAGGTGACGGAAGCCACGACGGACCGTCAAGGGCACGACGGACCGTCGTGAGGGATTGTCGTTTCAAAACACCTTAGAAAATCTGAAAATTGGTACTGAAATCGACTCTCTGACCGTCACGACGAAATGGCGGACGACAGTCCAGGGAGGAACGGAACCTTCATAGAGTCTTTTGATGGAAATTGTTCTCTAACGGTTGCGACGGAAGCAGGACGGACCGTCGCAGGCGCGACGGGCCCGTCATGGCTACGCAATCTGTTCGGGTCGGATTTCTTACAGTTTTAAGGGACGTTTTTGACTATTCATGCTTTTAATTATAAAGTATAGGGTTAATGTAATAAGTCTAACTTACTTGGGGTTAAAAGCAGGTAGGTAAACCTACGTTAAAGGGATTCTGAGTGCCATTCTTGTAAACATTAAATATATAATACTTAGGGTAAAAAGAAAGAGGGTTTGAATAAAGAAAATAGGAAAGAACAACAAGAGAGAGAGAGAATCGAATCCAAAGGGAGAACGAAGTTTGGGAGGTAGGCTTGTTGATCGCAATTCTTCGGTGAGGTAGGTTATGGTTGTTACACTATCGTAGTAAATCGTTAATAGCGAAGTATTTGTGTGGTAGTCGTATTATGACGTCTTCTATATGCTTTAATTGCGTGTATGCATGATGTGATCGATATATATATACATGATTGTGATAAAATTAAGCATGATAAAGCTATTGATCTTAAATTTTGAAGAAACCCTAATCTACTTGTTAATGCCCGATTTACGCCTTGGTATTTAAAAGAAGGCTTACTTGATACGAAAGAAGTGAGGATTGGGGATCGGGGGGAGCCACGTTCCGGTAACAGGATAGAATTGGAGCGACGGAGTGTCAGTTCCGACACCAGGATTAGAATATGAGGTCGGAGAGAGTCACGTTCGACACCAGGATAGTATATGGATCGGGTTGCCACGTTCCGGTACCAGGAAGAATATGAGGGATCGCGAAGGCCAGTGTCACGTTCCGACACCAGGAGAGTTAGATATGGATGCGGTGCAAGTTCTTCTCCGGTAACAGGATGAATATGAGGATCGGTAGTGTCAGTTCCGACACAGGATAGTATATGGATCGGGTTGCACGTTCCGGTACCGGATAGAAATGAGGTGGAGTGTCACGTTTCCGACACAGGCTAGTATATGGCTCGGAAGTGTCACGTTCCGACACTAGGATTAGATGAGGAGCGGAGGTGTCTCACGTACCGACACCAGAGATAGTATAGGGATCGGGTGCCACGTACGGTACAGGACTGATAGAATATGAGGATCGGAGTGTCACGATCCGACACAGGAGAGTATATGGATCGCGGTGGTGCCACGTTCCGGTACCGGATAGAAATATGAGGATCGGAGGTCACGTTCCGAACCAGGATAGTATATGGATTTGGGTGCCACCGTTCTGGTACAGGATTAGAATATGAGGATCGGAGGGTCACGTTCTGACACCAGGATAGAATATGAGGATCGGAGGTCACGGTACGACCCAGGATAAATGAGGAGTGGAGTTTAACGTACGACACGAGAGTAAAGAACATTAATGACATCTGAAAGATACTAATATACTCAACTAAAGAACATGTTTCCCAAACGAGGATGAGAGGAGGCCCGTGAGTCCTAATGGAGGTGCTGGTGTTGGTACCAAGGATTTATGGTACTTGTTAAATGCGCATGATAAGGATATTCGTTGATTTTTTGATGTACTCGATATATACTGTTTCTATTTTGAGTTGGCCGATGAACCTACTCAGTACTTGTGGGTGGTACTGACCCCCTTACCTTTTCTGTTTTCCTTGTTTATTTGTGGGAGGCAGCAAACGTGCCGTCATTCTTCGACTCACAGTATGTTCAAGCCAGTCTTAGTCACACGGATTTCAGGTGGGGTGAGCATGTTTCTAGCTTGAATGGATCTCCTCCTCAGTCTTGATGTTCCTTGAAGTTTGGTATAGATAGCTTTATTTGCCTTTTAGCTTCGCAGAATTACTCTAGTTTAGTAATTGATTTAGATGTTCTTGTGGTGATGATTCCAGATTTTGGGGGAATTATTATAGATGTTGATTTTAGAAGTTATGAATGTGTCTTTTATTTTGAGTTTAAGTCTTCCGCCATTGCTTATTATTAGTAAATTTGAAATGTGATAAGGTTCAGATTGGTTGGTTCGCATCACATAGGAGGGGTAAATTGGTCGGTGCCAGTCGAGGCTCGGTTTGGGTCGCTGACAAACTTGGTATATCAGAGGCATTAGGTTCGTTGGTATCACACACAAGAACAGGTCTAGTAGAGTCTTAAAGAAGCGGTAGGGGGGACGCCTTTACTTTTCTTTGAGAAAGCTTATAAAGACTTTAGGAAATTTCATT
Source organism: Solanum habrochaites (assembly GCA_027704765.1). NCBI lineage: Eukaryota > Viridiplantae > Streptophyta > Magnoliopsida > Solanales > Solanaceae > Solanum > Solanum habrochaites. Next base: position 42,615,978 of record JAKWJA010002493.1, on the reverse strand, counting down.
CTTTCTTTCTTTCTTTCTTTCGTGCTATCACTTATTTAATTAAATTATCTATTTAATTAACTAAATTAATGGGTTCAAACCGAAATTCTTACATTAACCTAGTACAACTCAAAACACATCCTAGTACATAACCTTAGGTGGTCCAAAAAGGTTAATTTTTGTTGCAATGATTTAGGGGAACTTTTTGAGTAACCCTAGGTACCTTAAGTAATTAAATTAGATTTTTCATGAATTAATTGAAAAGGGGTAAAACGAAATTCTTAGGAAAGGTTTTCTAATTTGACCAAGTATTGTGTTTTCCTAGTTCTAGTCAATCTAGGAGGGGATTTTTAGTAATTAGTTAATTAATTTATTTAATTGACTTACTAAACCCTAAGTTAAATGATTAAATATCAGTTCTTAAACCTAAAAATCATGTTCAATAACAATGAAAAGGCGATGCAAAAACAGTAAGCAACGAACGCAAGAAAAAGGTAGAAAAATTATCGATTTCTCTAGGGCGATTTCAAGGTTCCTTCAAAAAAAAATTCAAGCTGTCCTTGACTTCTTCATCCAAGAGAAATTTCTTTCGAATGATTCAAAGATCTTGAAAACTAGGGTTTTTTCCTGCGAAACTCCCGTCCCTAATTCCTGGTTCCGATTAAATGGAATAGTTAGAAATCATTTGTTGGTATGTGGTGCTGGATGATCTGATCTTTAATGTGTATGAATTGGATTTCAAATTAATGTGCTTAAACTATTTAATTGACTCGTTTGATGCTAAGTTTCATTGTGTGAATTAAATTAATGATACTCTATTAAAGATATGTCAGAATATTTTATGTATGAATATGTTACGGTCTGTTGTTCATGCTTGTTGTTAATATGACGTTATAAAGATGATATATTAATAAAATTCTAATATGATTATGTCCAAGATGGTTAAAAGTGTTACGCCTAAAGTTATGTTATAATGTTTGTTAAACAGATCTCCATGAAATCATAAGTTTAATGAATGTTTGGGTTACGCTAGTAGAATTGCTAACAATGTCTTGCCCAAAAGTTGAATGGAATCGGCTTACATTATTGCTTTTAAATAATTATGGAAAGCTTGTCTAATTAATAATGTATCCCAAATGGAGCATGATTAAATGAAACTTTTGGTTATACCAACAAAATAGTTATGAAATCTATAGCCAATTGCTTATGCCAATAAATTGGCTAACACTACATTATCAAACAAGTTGTATGGAATAGGATATAATATTATGTTAAATAACTAAAAGATTGTCCAATGTATAATGTATAAAAACTAAGAAAGTTAAACATGAAAATTGGCTTATGCCAAAAAATATTGTTATGAAATCTATGCCCAATTGTTTATGCCAATAATTATCGTATGCCAATAAATGGCTAACGATACATTGTCTAAAAGTGATGCATGTAAATGTATATAATATTATGTTAAAAAATTAAAAGATTGGCTATGGTTCATACATATTAAATTTAAATATCAACATATGTAAAATTGGCACATGCCAACAAAAATGGTTATGTAGTTTAATATTTAGAGGTTGAGGCCAAGACTAATCATATGCCAATATTGTGTAGTCAGAGTATCAAATGATAATTAAGCACTTATAAACTTATTTAATGAACCCATAATGAAGGGAATTCCACTTATTAGGACAACTCCCAACATGCTCTAAAAGAATGACATATTAACTCATGAAACTTATTGTATGAAGTGCTCATCGTCCATAAACAATGATACGTATCTACTACACTAAAGTAAGTAAGTAACATGATTTATAACATAATTAAAAGGGTCTAAAGTAAGTCAATGACAAGAATGGGGTGTTAAAGCTACTATGTTAAAAGAATACTCACGTATGAAGGTTTTAGAATGTGTGAGCCACTCTCATTAACACCAAATGATTATATGTAAGGAAAATTCACATTTCATCAATGTAATGTAAGGATGACCAGTCATCAATAGAGTAGGTAAATCTCAATATAGGATCCAGCCTCTATAATGTTTGAGTTAACACTTAAAGATAAAGAATAAATGAACATTCACGTAATGAGGTGAGTAATTATGTTAATATCTGATGCTAATGAAAATGGTGACAACATAATAAGATGCTAAGTTTAATTGTAAGACAAGTCTAAACAAAGCCGAAGTAAAGGTCACTAAAAATGCTCACCTAAGAGAGTGTTGAATATCAAGAAACAAGTCTCAATCATACTCTATATGTAAGTTTAAGGACAATTCACTCTTAATAATAGTGATGAGATGATAAATCATATAATGAGTAATGATTCCTATTTCTAGAGGCAGCTTCCATGATGTATGAGTTTAATGTAATGGAACTTTATACTAAGCACCAATAGGCTAGCTATGAGCGGTGATGCGTTCCTTTGGGAAGGCCGGAGGTTCACATTACTCTCATGAGATGAGACTATACGGCATGCTGCGTATGGATATCCTTATATCTCCTAGTCTTTGAACCTATACTGTCAATACAAAGATCTAGCAGGGTTCGACTGTCTATATAAGCTAGCATATTCGGGTCACTTTGGCCGGTGATTATACCTCTTTTCGGTGTTGGATACTGGATTTCACAATGCTCACAGGATATTTGTAAGTGAAGGTTAAAGTTCCCAAATAAAGAATCAGGCCAGCCTTAAAGTATGAAAGTTAATGAAATGAACTATATTGAACGTGTTTGTGTTAGACAATTAGTAGGTGGGATTAGATTCAAGTAATCACATTAGGTCATTCCTAGTCATTGCACATCATGATCCAGATGAGAGTATTAAAATTCATCCTAGGTATAGATGGTGTTTATATCATACTACGAATGAATGAAATGAATAATTTGAAGTAGGAATGAACGAATGAAGCAGACTCTGTGTTTGCTAAAGAAAGACCTCGGGTTGAGGTCCCATATGGTGGGCCCTCACTTGAGATGCCTTAATACTACATCCAAAATTCCAAGGTCTTCTACATATGAAATGTATAATATATAAAACATGAAAATGTTAACTGAATAACCCATAACTTTCTTAACATGAATCTAATTAAATCAAGGGAATGATCAATAGAGAATGCCTTATGAAATGTATTGAATATATAGTGTATTGAATGACTTGCTATAAGAATAATAAAAGCTTGTACAATGAAGTTTAAACTAATTAAAGGTTATAGCTAATAATGAATCTTCATGTCATGAAAATGTCCAAAGCAAAATAATATAGGCGTATAATGGCTTTCTTTATTAGGAACATACCAAAGACAATATTGAATTCAAATATGCTTATCCAAAATGATTAACTAATGTATTTAGACAATAAAGATTGACTTATAAATAATTCATACAAAAAGTAATCAATATCATAAGATTTCATGATAAGCCCCAAGAACTATGCACATTATGAAATCGACTAAAGAATTAGTATAGTCAATAAGTATTGACATATAAATATATTCATGCCCCAAATTGTAGTTAAATTATTTCCTTAATATCTTGAATTACTTACTTGTTTCATTGTGGGTATGGGACTACGATGAATCATTGCACTTGTAGGTAAAAGAAAGGAAAAAAAAGAGTTATTGAACTACACAACAACAAGAAGAAAAGACTGAAAAAAAATCTAAGTGTACAAAGATTAGCTCTCCGCCTAAGAGGATCAAAATCTCAAATCGTCGCCCGACTTGTTCTAATATTATGTTGATGATACTAATGTCTTGTAAACATATAGAAAATATATTGTGTGTTTTGAATTCATTAGAAAACATCATATTCATATCACATTTAAGAAGGAACAATTTTTTATAGTCTAGTGACTAGGCTTTCTAGAAATAGCATGTTGTTTAGGAAGAGCTTTCTTTGATCATGCATAGCCTTAAGTGTATCAGTTAATACACCAATACTTAGTAAAAATTGTGTACCAACCCCTACTATTTACTATTTTTTAGATGCACGTTAAGGGATAGATAGACGACTCTTGCAACGGTTCAGACATCAACGTTTGTCTAGACCATTTTGTAGGTCCTCTTGATTTCAATGATGCTACTGTTTTTGTCTAGCCTTAGTTTTAGAAAAATATAGTGGATATTGTCCCTAGAGTTTATATCGTACTTTCATTTCGAAGCTTTTGTAATAAGGTCGTGTTTGGAAAACGTATTTATGATATATTCTTATTATGTTTGAATTGATTCTTAATATAAATGGTTGTTACATTTACGTTGAGTTTAGTATATGATGAATTCATTAAATAGCTATATGAAGTTTATGTTTACTTCATACGTTTAAATATTTTAAATTTTCCGCTAAGACTAACCATATGAATGTGATGAATGCAGGATGAGGATTGTCTACGACCTCTAAGATCAACGACGCCGATTGCGCTTTTGGATTCTAGAATTTGGGTCATAACAAAATTATTCATTCAAAATGTTTTATGCAAGAACCTATGTCTAAAATACAATTTAAAATTCATTCTCTGAGAATGTCTTGAAAAGCCTTTTGGAGTTTTGCTCCTTAAAGAAATAGAGTTCAAGGATGAATCACCATAGCTTGATTGATGCAAATCCACGAAAATGATGAAGAATTTATGAAGAAATAAAGCTCCAAGGTACAATCTCGTATAAGGCTTCTTTGGGTTTTAATTTTGAAAGGTAAACTCCTTTTAAGGTTTAAGACTTATAAAACCACTTAAAATACAATAAAGTACCCTTAAGTAACTGCCGAATCTATTTTTAGAACACTAAGTGAAATACCCAAATAGACCCTCACTAGGTCAAGACCCTGTAAAACATCTACAGGTCACCAAACGGCGACAGGAACGATGGTTTATAGACCATAAGACGGCCCATGCTGGTACCTCATTGTTTTTGTCATAGACCAAATATTGGGGGCTTAAGACCCCCCTCCCCCACTATGTAGGGAGCAACCACCCAATTTATGGGGTTTCGATGGATGTAGGGACCGTTGATTTGCTCATTTGTATGGACTATTTTTTTTAACAATTTTAATTCACAAGTTGGGTCTTCCTTAAGGACCTTTTGGTTGGTCTTTTGGGAGTTGTTCCCGGACTTTTCCAACCTAAATACACTCCTATACGTGTTAGGAACCTCTCAAATCAAATTTAACCAAAAAAACACGTAAAACAGACAAAGGCACGCCAGAACTCACAAGCACAACTCAAAGCTATCGTTCAAACATCTCGGACGTTTAGCCTCCAAACTCTTTCAAACATTACATACTTCCTATAAACACTATTATTAAAATTTTTATGACTTTAAAACCTTAAGAATAATATGTTAGGCACTAGCTTCACCAAGTTTGTTTTAGGGAATTTACAATTAAATCAGCCATTGTTTTATTCTGATTGATGGAAATTGAAACGACCGCAGAGCAGCCCCTGGACCTCATCGGTGTACTTATCCTCAAAGATATATCATATAATCCTATTATAATAATCTTCATGAAATAATGTACTTGAAATAATATGGAAAATATAAAAAACTTTGTAAAACAACCCTTAATCATAGTGTAAGATTGTCTCACAACTTCATCTATTTTAAGAGATCAACAAAAGTTTGCAAGTAGGGTCCTCATCCGTTTAGACACAATAGTCTTTAGAACAAATGTACATAAGAGAAGATTACTACTTCTATTACATTGATATATAAAACATAAAGTGTCCAATAGTGCTTCTGTACTTGAAGCTTTGAGAACCTACCACAATGTATTTGAGATCAAAAATCCGTATTTTCTTAAATTATCAATAGGCGAACACCTAGACGAAACATATACTCATAATATAAGGGAGAAAATGGGTTAGTACAAAGAATTCACTAAGTATGGAGAAAAACAACCAAACCTTCAAAACATGAGAAAAGGACATTTCCATATAAATTATGCATACATGAGGTTTTTGAAAACCATTTGCATCATCAAGACATCATATGAGCCAATACTAACTTCAACACAACATGACTTTAACACTTACTAGGGGTCCACTTTTGAAATGTAGATTTAGCATCCTATACTAACAAACCTACGAGTATTCCCATGGAAATCACCTTGGTCACACATGTTACTTTGACATTCATTTAATAGACATATTATTCTAATCATTTCATCATTACAAGGAACAACTAACAATAAACCTTTAAGACTACTAGTGCAATGTACAAGTGAAGTCCAATACCCCCATTTATACTTGGTAAACTAATTAGGAGATTATGGATAAGTCCTTCTTATTCATTACTTTATTACATTACTATAACTTTATTACTTTAGGGAAGATCAAGATGACCGACATAGACAATGAGAGCTTTCCATTAAATCCGGTATCATAAAGCCCCACGCCCAAAAAAGGTGTTCTAATTTCCAAGGTAGAACCTACACATTAGCTACTATATGGATCCACTAGCTATCTTCTACGGGGGATCGCAACTAAGGGATATAGAGATTTCTTCTAAGGGCCCGACCTATTGCATTAGCGGGAGAGCCCCCATTTCATCGTATAACTACGATGACCTGGCCTATTGCATTAACGGGATGGTCTTTTCTTCATTTGCCATATCCTCTCGATGCCTAGTATACTTCCCACATTACTACCATTGTTCATTAAATTATATATCCATGTATGAAGAGTAATTCCTCCTTATTCAATTCAATTCTACAAAGAGCTCTTAGATTCATTAGGTGAGCATACACTTTCATCTTAGAATAATCATACATATGCAAGTGGTACTTTGAAAATCTCAGTTAGATTTTTTTCGTTAGAAATATTCTATAAATCAACACAAGAGAAAAAATTCATTATGCAAAATTTATACCACACATAAGAAAAGGTTTAAGACAATGCAAACCATCACAACTACCTTTTTTCTATCCTTCCACAAGTCATATAACCTGCAAGGAAATTCAAACTCTACTTACAGTATTATTCATCACATAAACAACCCAAGAATTTGCTCTCTTTTACAAGTTAGGAGTAAAGATCATGATAAATCCTATTCAAATAATAATAGGCATGGAAGACAAGATTATATTGTCATATCCGGGGAGCACCCCCTAGAAGTAACCAGTGTCGTCATCCTCAATGAGGACTAATACTAACCTCTCAACATTTATCATTACATTTCATAGGGTAAAAACATGAAAAATTTAAAACTTTTTATTTATTTCTACATTGAAATTTACATAGAACTCTCATCTACACACAATAATATTTAGGGATTTTACTTAGACTCCCCGCAAATGGAAGCACTACATAGTCTTCAATTTTTATTTTGCATACATAGTATATTTGGTTTACTTGATTATGTAGGGTTATGGTTCTTTGCTTGGTCATTGCACTTGTAGGCTAAATGATGGGTGATGGATAAAAGTATTTATTATATTTTGATGTTATGAACTCTTATACATGTTGACTTGGATGTACTTGATGATGTTGGTCTTGTGTTGTATATAGTATTGACTTAAGAGTTAGGTGTTCACTGGTTTGTATGGGCTCTTGGATGTGCATACAACTTTTAAAAGTGAAATAGCATGTTTTTAACAAAGATCCTCTTTAACATGGTTTCAATTGTTTTATGTGCATATATTCGTACTTAGTACAAGTCTTTACTAACCCAGTCCCATAAAAATGAGGTCCCGTAGGATTGCCTTAAATTTGTTAACAAGATAACTCAGTGATTTTCTTACGGTTGATTTCATGCCATTCCATCCAACAAACCTTAAGTCTACAATTCACACAAGAAGGATACCATTGTGACTTTTGAATTCAAGGATATGATAACCTTACTAGTAATAGTGAAGTTCTACGAAGTTTAGGTGGTGGTATGAGATTCTATTTAGACGTTGCACAATAGGCTTTGAAAGTGTTAGTTTTGAGCCTATGTATGTCCCAAGATCCAATACGAAGTCCTTAGTGATGCATGCGTCTTAATGAAACTAATGAATGTAATGGCTTAAGTTAACATAGTATGTTAAATTATTAAGTACATACCTAGAGTAGTTAAGTGTTTTCTAGTTAGGGTGTTAAGGGGGCATGAAAATAGTCATTGCGTATCTTACCTAGATAAGTCTTAAGAATGACTCTAGTTAGGGAAGATGGTTGATTGTGTAGACATGATATAATCTTTAGGTAGTCTAAAAGATTATTTAGGTAATCTTGAAGATGTCAATCATGGACGTAATGTTCTTTATTTACTTAAGAATGTATTTTGATAGCTTAAGGAAGGAGAATGTCATATTATCTATGTGTTGGTGTATTAAGTGAGAATGATTCAATAGTCTATAGGATCTCTTAAGTTTGTGTGTAAGGATTCTATGGGAGGTCCCTTCACAACTCACTTAAGTGAGACTTGGAATCACATTTTGTAGGAGGATCTCATGCTCATATGTTTATGTTCTTGGTGTGTATCTCATTATAGGTTGTCTTAAGGATAATTTTGTTGTTCCTAGAGAGGGTGTTTGGGTGGTCTCTCTTTGTCGTACTTAAGTGAGTCTTAGGATAGAGTTTAGTGAGAGGATTTTATTTTAGGAAGTTCTCTATGTGAAGTTGATAGGTTTCACTGTAAGAAGGAGTTCACTGTAATAGTGAACTTGCATACTATGAAGTTGTTTTAAAAATGTGAATAATTGCTTATATGATTTATTATGTGTTCCTAAGGTGTTAAATGTTGTTCTTATGCTAATAGTATAATGTTTTAATCAAAGTTCATGAAACACATGTTATTTACTAAATGTTCCTTTCTCATAGTTTTTGCATGACTTCCATACTTAGTGCAAATATTGCGCTAACCCCTTCTTTCCCCTTTTTCGCTACAGTGTAGGGAATTGGAAGTCTTGATATGCCATGGAGGACGAATAGGTTTCTATGGGTTGAAGATGAAGTATTGGTAAGTCCTCATTAATTCAAGGAAAATATCCACATCTTCCTTTATGTCTTAGTCTTTATTTTATGTCTTGTATGGGATTATTCCAAAGTCTTGTATACTCCAAAGTGTAGATGGTTCAATCAGATGTTGTAATGGTTTAATATGATAAATTGCAGTCTTCCGCTTATGTAATATTATGGAAGGAGTTCTTCGTGTGTGATGAAAGTTTAAAATTCTCACTCAGTTTAGAATTTTTATTATGCAATAAATGATACGAGAGGTTTTGATGATATATTGTTAAAGTTTCATTTGTCGTGTGGAGACACAATGACGCTGTAACTTCTAGGATATACATGTGGGTTGTTACATCTAGGATGAAGGTTACACATAAAGGACCTTCTTAGCAATGTTAAAGGTCACATGTCATTCATACATACAAGACAAAGAGGCTTTAGTATACTAAGTCAATAAGTCATATTCACAATAAACATGTATCAAGTAAGGGACACAAGTCTAATAAGACTAGACACACACATACATCTTATATAGAATATCATTCTAGAATCACATAGGCATAAGATAAATCATCTATAGGACACACTATTTAGTTCTATAATATCATAAATATAACCATTATAAGACTCACATAACCAAATAGGAAGAAAAATACATCAATTCTATGACTACACATATAAGGATATACTTATAGTCTAACATGATTATCTAATGGGAATAAAAGAACAGTTATTTTCACATTACTCACAAGTAGACATATATGATCATACTTAACATAAATCAACTACACAAATAATCGTAATACATCAAGTAATGCCACAAAGGTCATGATTATCATAATTCATAAAGTAACGCCAATGTGGCAACATAATTCACAATTAAAGCACATAGCACTGCCACCATAAGTGGACCATATCAATCACAACATAATTCAAGACCTAATTTTCATAAAATAAAGACAATTAACATGTTTTATTAACTTAAGTTATGACATTCCTTAATTCATTTAAGAAACATTCATCACATAAAAGACATTACGGTAATGGTCTTGGATAAGTACTAAGGACTATAACTAACATCTTCAAAGCCTATTGTGCAATGTCTACATAGCGTCCCACACCACCACCTTATCTTCATATAACTTATCAAATTCTAGTAGGTATACTATATGAATAGAATAGGCAATAATCAACATAGACCGTGGTAGCAAATCATGGAATCCGGACTTGTAACCAACTTTGATAGAGGGAGTTCTATTTGCCAATGGTAGAAATTGGACACATCCCATGTAGGCACATGATCAAGGAATATAAAGGGCTTACTTTGTACTTTAGCTATATATTAATTTAGAGCTACTGCCCAACCATACTTACTCGGTGCTAGAATTTATTCTCATAGAGTAATTCACATAAAGTATCACATGAAGAGGTTCCATATCTAGTTCATAACCCAATCACATCCACCTTATCAAAAGAGGTTTGTTAAGGTCTCATAACAATCGTTAACAGGACAACTCAATGATTTTCGTATGGATGATTTCATGCCGTTCAAGTCAATCAACTTTAAGTTCACCATTCCCACAACAAGGATGCCATTACGACTTTTGACTTCAAGGATATTATAACCTTACATATAGGATGAAGGTTCCACAAAAAGGACCTTCCTAGCAATGTTAAAGGCCACATGGCATTCATGCATACTAGACCAAGAGTCTTTATCACACTAAGTTAAGAATTCATATTCACATTATACATGTATCAAGTAAGGGACACAACTTTACAAAGAAAAGATACACACATACTTCTCATATAGCATATAATTCTAGAAACATATAGGCATAACAAACATCATATATAGGTCAAACTATTCACTACTATAATATCATCAATATAACCATTGTAAGACTCACATTAACAAATAGAAGGATTCATAAGTCAAATCTAAGACTAGACTCATAAGGACATAGTAATAGTCTAAAATGATCTCCTAATGTCAATATAAGAACAAATTTATCAATAGTCAAAAGTAGATATATAAAATTATACTTCACATAAATCAACTATACAAATCATCATAATACATGAAGTAATGCTGACAAGGCCATGATCCTCATAACTCATAAAGTAACGTCGATGAGGCCACATAGTTCTCAATTAAAGCACATAGTACCTTTACCATGAGTAGACCATACCCATCACAACATAATTTCAAACCTATTTTATATAAAACAAAGAGAATTAGGGCAGGGTACCACCAATCCACTTCAATCCATAGCCAAATCATCAAACACAACGCTCAAAGACCCTTACACATGGTCATGATCACCAACTCAATCTAATAATTACAATATACAATGTATAAAAGATAATTCAACATATACTTATTAATATATGGCATGATACTAACAACTTTAACATGTTTCTATCATAATTAAATAGCCCTACTTAAACTACATAAGAAGTCAATAGAATTGAGGCATGATCAAGTCATCCACAAAGTAGTCAAATCTATGGTTCATGAATGACATGGGTTCCTTGATTATAATTGACCCAAGAAATTTGGGTGAAAACCATGATAAATTCATCCTCCTCCTTGAAGCTTGAGGTGTCAACAACGGAGGAAATTTCTATAGAGAGAACTTAGGGGTTATGATTTGGGGTCTTGAATAATGAGTTAAAGGAATGTTTTACGGAATTAAAATATTATTATTAATCATATAAACCTTTTTAAATCAAACCAAATTAATAAAAAAGTCTAATATAATTAATTTGGAAATCAAATTTTTGACAACAAGCCTTGGGACCACGGCCACCTTAACAGACCGTGATGGTGGTTCACGGCCCGTATAACGGTCCGTGTTCCTTGGGTCAGCAGATTACTTGCCTTTCCAATCCCCCAAGTTGCTAAATAAGGTCCATTCCCATCTTAAATTACTGCGGTCCACTTCACAAAAAATTATGGACAGCCTGCCCCGTGACCACGACCACCTTTACGGACTGTGATGGTGGTTCCTGACTCTTATGACGGTCTGTGTTCCTTTGTGAAGTGAATTTCTTGTATTTAAAAGCCTCCAATTGTATAAGAAGGGTGCACTACCATCTTCATGGATCGTGGTCCATTCCAACATGAAGTGCTCCGTGAACATGAAGGCAGTAAGCTGCCAACTTGGGACATCTTCTGCCCACAAGTTGGGTCCTCCTCAAAGACACTTAGGTTGATCCTTGGGGAGTTTTTTCCAGACTCTTCAACCTCTAAAAAACTAATACAGATTTTATGAACCCCTCACAAAAATTTCAACAAAAAAAACACGTATAACTTGCCTAAATACATTAAGACGCACAAGTTCATTTCAAGGCAAACCTTTAAAAAGTCATGGGCGTTCTTGTACGTTCACTTCCGAATTTAACCAAACATAAAAAACTGCCTATAAACATCATTATAAAAATTTTTAGGAAAATATAACCTCATTAAATATGTGTTAGGATCTATTTTCACGTAAGTGGTTTTAGAGTTGCCACATTCTCCCCCACGTGGACAACATTCGTCCTCGAATGAGAGTTTCCACTCTTCGAACTTTTCCAAAAGTAGATGTTCTACTAAAATCTTATAATTACACCACATAGAACAAATATACAATACAAAATGTAACAGAAACATCAATTTCACATAATAAGGAGACTCACAACACAACAAGAAGCTAGAAGCAATTCTACGACTCATTATGCCATAAGACTTATATTCTTCATTTCAAATAGCATGAAATCCTTTTAAATTTATTATCATGCTCCTATACATCAATTCTATACAGATTAAAACAATATTCAAACAAAGAATAATTTAGTCAAACTTCGAAAATTTTACAGTAAGCTGCCAGATGCTATAGTGAACATGCTTTAAAATTTCAAAAATGCAACTTTTAGACAATTGAATATAAAAACATGATAATAATATAGATAAAACCATATAAACTCAATTTAAAACATAATCATAACTTCAGGAAATGCAAATTTCAAGGAATCAATGAAATTTAATTCCAACAACACTCCAAACAATGCAACATGCAACAAACTACTATGTGTTTTAATTTTTACTTGATGCTATCTTTTGATATGGAAGATATATGGGAATTATACTGAAGTCACTGTAATGTTACTGTAAGTTCATTGTTAATTGATATAATTTGTATGTTAATTGGAATGTGTTATAAATGGGATGTTTTGTGTTTAAATGTGATTCTTATACTTTTAATAAGAATTGTTTAAAAAAAATGCATATTTCTCATTGCTTTCCATTTCTCGTGATTGTAAGCATTATTCCATGCTCAATACATTCATTGTAACTAATTCCATATATTTTTTCTATATTAAGTTGTGGTGAAGGTGAGAAGCGCTTGACAGTAACGTTGGAGATAGGATGTAACGACCGTTTTAGTCGTCTTGGAGGGTGAGTTTATTTCTTGTAATAACTGTCTGGAGTCGACGGAATCCCAACGGACGGACCGTCATGGGCACTGATGGAACCGTCGAGGGGGTCTCTTTCAAAAAAACACTTAGATCTGGATATTGGGTATGAGAAAACTCTCTGAACTTCGGACGATTATATGGAAGCACGGACCGTCGTGGGATGCGACGACGGACCGTCACAGGCCTTGTGAAAACAGTTTTAGTTCTGACTTCTGCGACGAACTCAGCAGGAAGGACCGTATAGGCACGATGGCCGTCAAAGGCTGCGTACCGTAACCCTACTGGTCGGATTTTTGTTAAATATTTTGAGGGTTAATTTTGACTATTCCTGTTTATAATTATGAAGTAGTGGTTGAATGTTAATAATTCAATTACTTGGGGGTTTAAAGGAGACAACCATGGAATAAATAGTGGGTTACTTTTACATCTTTATACTTACTTGATATGGTTAATTAGGGTAAAAGAAAAAGGGTTGGAATACGAAAAAAAAATAAAAACAGAGAGGCAAGGAGAAGAAGAAACGACTCGTATAAAGAGGAGAGAAAAGAAGAAGATAAAGCAAAAGCATTGGAAAAGTAGATTTCTTGGAATACAATTTCTTCGGTGGGGAGTTAGGTTAGCTTTTTCATAGTAACCATGATAGCGACATGATATGTATTGGGTAGTTTTGTAAGTCTTCTATATGCTTAATTGTATTGCTGTGCATGAGTGATTATATAATTGCGATAAAAAAAGCATGATAAGGCTATTGAATCCTAGAACCTTGAATCATCTTTGGTAATGGAAGATGCCTTGGTATAAAAGGAGGTGCTTGATTGAACTAAAGCATGAGGTTAGTGGAATCGATGTCACGTTCCGACACCAGGATAGTAATAGGGATCGGGTGTCAATTTCCAACACCAGGATAGTATAATGGATCGCGGTGGTCACGTTCTGACACTAGGATAGTATAAATGGGAATAGGGGTGTCACGTATCCGACACAAGGATATAATAGTGGCGGGTTTGTCACGCTCCTACACCAAGATAGTAAAGAATGGCGATCCGGGGTGTATTGTTCCGACACACGATAGTAATAGTGGATCGGGTGTATGTTCCGTCACAAGGATAGTTATGATGAGGATCGGAGTGTCCCGTTCGACCACCGGTAGTAAAGAGACAACAAAGAATCTCGAAATATGTTAATTATGACTCAATTATGAACCTATTTACAAAATGAGTATGGTATGGAGGCTTGAGTCCTATGGTGTACTTGGCGTATTTATCATGATTTCGGACTGGTGTTGCTACCTTTTGAGTATTGTAGTTGATTTTATGATATTATCTGATATATACTTTTTTCTATTTTTGTGTTGGCCATGATATATAATAAGTACCCGTGTTTTGTACTGACCCCTAATTGCAGTTTTCTTTGTATTATTTGTGGAGTGCGCAGCAAACGTACCGTCGTCTTTCAACTCAACTGCAAACTCTAGAACCAGTCTTCGTCAAACAACAGATTTCAGGGTGAGCTAAAGCTTCTAGCCTTGGACTGGATCTTCTTCTTCATGTCTGGATGCCTTTGCAAGTTTGGCCTAGACTAGCATGTAATTTTATGTTTAGTTTCTTAGATACTATTAGCTTTAGGAATTTAGAATAGAGTTTTGTGATGAACTTACAGATTTTTTGGGATAATGATAAGTTTGAGTTTTAGAAGTTGATTATTGATTCGTTTAATGAAGTTTTAAGTCTTTCCGCATTATTTTTATGTTTATAGTTGAAATGTTGGGGTTTAGATTGGTTGGTTCGCTCACATAGTAGATAAGTGTGGGGTGCCATGCGGCTCCGCGTTTGGGGTCGCTGACAAACTTGGTATAAAAGCATTAGTTCGTTGGTCTCATCACACAAGAACGAGTCTAGTGATGAGTCTTGAGGACGGTAGGGGGGACGCTTTACTGTCTTTGAGGGAGGCTATAATACTTTAGGAAAATTCCATTCTTTTCGTCTTTTGTGCTATTATTTGGATCCAATGGTATCTAGGTGATTACAAAATTGTATCTGACCATCTTCAATCGCCTTTCGCACAGGATGGCTAGGACAATAGAGAAAAACCGAGCCAACACAACATCGGCAAGACAAGATGCGTCTGAGGAGCCACTGGGATGTAGTCGAAGAGGGGCCCAGTGGCAAGAGGCCGTGGTAGAGGTCGAGGAGGAGGCACCTCCTCTAGGGAGAGGACAACACCTGGCTATGAGTACTAGGGCGGGTGACTTCCTCCCCCACCGACTGAGGAAGTAAGTAAGAGGAGGGGAGGAAGGGATAATGAGCACGTGCAGAATGAGGAATTACCAACCCAACCTACCTAGAGATGGATTAATCAGGTTTTCTTTATCTAGCGGGTATCTGATCAGGGCCAGACACCTCCAGGTTCTTCTGACCAGCACCTCATGTTCCGGAGTTGAGTACAAACATGCAACTGCCGGGCTACCGCATGGATTGTTCAATTGAAATAGGCACCATTTCCTCGTTTGACTACATGAATATAATGGACTAGGATCAGCATGAACTTTTCAGTAAGTTCTTCAAATTGAAACCTTCGGTCTTCAAGGGTGCTGAATCTGAGGATGCCTACGAGTTTCTGGTTAATCATGAGTTAATATCAGATGGGACCTAAGTTAGAACGATTGGCCGGGTCAAGTTGTGACCTATCAATTTCAGGGGGAACGACAAAATGTGGTGGGGTTCAAATGTGGAGTGTCAACCAAACATAGGCACCAACTATGGAAATGTGCATCAGTCTCTAGATTTATTTATGGAGAAGTATATCCCTCGTACTTTGAGGCGATAGAGGAGAGATGAGTTTCTAAGCCTAGAGAAGGCATAGGATGTCGGTTTACTACTTATGAGGCAAGTTTTGGCACTCTCAGATAGGTGCACCAGCTGTGCTTCAGTCACAAGAGAGGATCGCCATTTTGTGAAGGGGTTGAGGTCAGATTTGCGGATACTCAGGCCTTACAGGTAGCGGCCTACAGCAAAAAATCCTTTCAGGAAATTGTAGATTTGTGATAGATGTGGAGGGGGAAAGTGAAGCCACATGATTCACCCATGCATCAACATACTAAGAAGTTTCGTAAGGAGGTGAGATTAGTGGTTCATTACTCCAAAGGTCAGAGTTCTAGAGGTTTATACAGCCCGACCTATTCAGTACTTCACGCAGGCTATAGCTGGGGGTCCCACCGCAGACGGTTCAACCTTTCTCTGAGTTTGGAAGGAGTTTATACCAAGACTCGTAGTTCTCACAGAGAATATTGCTTGAAACCGAGAGAGTGTTATTGGATGTGGGGCAAAATTGGACATATTAAGCGATAGTGTCAAAACAGAGTTGACAGACCTCCAATAGTCAGATGGTAGAGGGGGGGGGTTGGGTTTTGTGGTCATGGAAGAGGCCACTATTCTGGAGAACGTGGTTGGCCGAATGGTAATGGTGGTCACCCAAATCAAACGGTGGTGGTGGGGCGGGCAAATGGAGCCACTCTAAATCACAACATGAGGGGCGCGGGCATTGATAGGACGATAGGAGGATCCATTGTTACGCTTTCCCCGGGGCGGTCGGAAGCGGAGGACAGCGATTGATGTTATCACAGTAATTATTTTGGTTTGTGATTGCAAGGCTTCCGTATTATTTGAGCCGGATCCACATTTTCCTATGTATTCTTCTTCATTTGATATGCGTATTAATCTCATTGTGAATTGCTTTGACATGCCTATTCGGGTTTTACTCCGGTGGGTGAGTCTTGATAGTTGACAAGTGTTAAGGTATTGTCTTGTGAACGTTGTGGGGAGCTATACTCATTGTAGACCTGGTTTATCATAGAAAATGGTTAATTTCGATGTAATTCTGGTATGACTTGGCTTCTCCAACTTTGCAATCTTAGATTGTAATGCTAAAAACTGTGGCATAGCCAAAGCCTGGGACAGATCCGGTAGTGTGAGACGGTGAAATTACACTTCCACTTCAGTCGTATCATCTCCTTCTTCGCGCTAAGAGAATGGTTAGCAAGGGGGTTTAGCTTTCTTCGGAAGCACCTCAGGGGATGATATACCCAGTACCTTCAATTGAGTTCGGTTCAATAGTCGTGCAGTTTCAGGATGTGTTTCTGCAGACCTTCTGGTATGCCGTCCGATAGGGATATCGACTTTTGTATTGATATGAGCCGAGTAAGCGCCCCATTTCCCTTGCACCCTTATAGGATGGCTCCGCCAGGAGTTAATTGAGAGTTAAAGCCACACACCCACTTCAAGAGTTTTTAAGCAAAGGCTTTACTTAGACCAGGGTGCATGTCCTTGGTGTGCTACCATTTTGTTTGTGAAGAAAAAGGATGGAAGTTTTAAAATGTGCATTACTATTAATACAGACAACTGAATAAAAGTAACGTTAGAACAGTATCCTCTTCCTCGAATCGATGATTTGTTCGATAAGGTACAAGGTTGCTGGTTACCTTCTCAAAAATACGATTTGAGATGTGGTTATCATCAATGAAAAATACGGCAAAACGGATGTGCCCAAAGACTGCTTTTCGACCAGGTATGGACATTATGAGTTCTTAGTTTAAAAAATGTCTTTTGGCGCTTACGAATGCCCCTGCTGCGTTCTGCAGGTTGATGAACGGGATTTTTAAGCCTATCTGGATCTCTTTGTCATCGTATGCATTGCTGATATACTGGTATACTCAAAAAGCAAGAAAGAACCTGAGGCGCACTTGAGAATTGTATTGGAAATGTTAGGGAGAAAAAGGTTTATGCCAAAATTCTCGACGAGTGTGAATTTTGGCTAGATTCGTGTCCTTCTTGGGGCATGTGGTGTTCCTAAGGATTGGAGTGATGGTGGATGCCTTCTAGATCGAAGCAGCGAAGAATTTGGGTAACGGTAAGACCCACTAATGTTACAGAGGTAAGGAGCTTGATTTGTTTAGCTAGCTACTACCATTTCGGGTGTCAAGAGATTTGCTTTCTATTGCCTTCCCAATTGACAAAACTTGACTCAGCAGAGTGTCCATTTGTTATGGTCGGACGAGGTGAAGAAAGCTTCAGAAGTCAACACTTTGTTTTGACTATGCACCAATCCTCACCTTGCCAGTGGAATGGTAGGAATCGTTGTTTATTGTGAGCATCTTATTCTTGTTTGGATGCAGGCTTATGCAAGAGAAGAATGAATTGCTTATGCTTCGAGCAATTAAAAGGTGCTTATTGAACGTAATTATCCGACCCATTGATTGGAGTTGGCTGCTGCGGTGGTAGGTTTGCATTAAAGCAATGGAGGAACATCTATATGGGGTAAGTGTGAAAGTTTCTACAGATCCGTAGTTTTTTCGTAGTTTACAGATCGTCTTTAATCAGAAGGATTGAATTTAGACAAGAGGAGGGGGGAAGGTGGGATGGAACTAATGACAGACTATGAACATCACTATCTTGTATCATCCAAGAAAAGCAACATTGTGGAAGATGCTTTAAATAGAAAGGCAGGAGCATGGGATGTCTAGACTCACTTGCAGGTTGTAGACACCCATGGGCTAGAAACAGTGACAGACAGATGGCTAATTAACTTTATGATGGCTAGAAGTAAGTAAATGACGAAGGAGGATTTTTGGACTTGTGTGTAGGCCAAGATCTTCCTTTCTTGACAAGATTAAGAGCCAAGCAATTAATGATGAGAAAATGATCCGGATCCGAGGATAATGTGGTGCGAGGAGAGGCTAAGAAGCAAAAAAAATCGATGAGGAAGGTGTTTTGAGCTAAGAAAAAGGGTTATGTGTACCCGAACAGTCGATGTGTTGATCCCACATAGTCTTACAGAGGCTCATAGTTCAAGGTATTTATACATTTCACGTGCACCAAAAATGTACCGTGACCTAACAAGAAACCATTTTTGGGGAGGGAATGGACAGTAAATGAAGCGTTGACATTGTTGAACTTTGTGCTCAATGCCCAAATTATAGCCAAGTAAAGTCTAGGGAATAGCAGAGGCTTTGAGGGACACTCCAGAGAATCCCCATCTCCTGAGGAAGTGGGAGAGAATCAATGGACTTCGGGTGGTCTTTCCAAAGACAAGGCGGAAGTATGACTCCTTTGGATATTGTGATATGTTAAGTAAGTAGTCTTCTCATTTCATCCGGTCAAGGTGACTTATCTGATAATGCAAAGAAGTTAAGAGTTAGCCAAAAATTTACATCTCAGAAATTTTTCGATTGCATGGAGTTCCACTTCTCATCATATCAGCAGATGGTACTAGATTGATATGGCTCTGGATTCACCCTCAGACGAGGTTCAGTCTGAGGCGAACGATCAGGTTTAGGGATATTGATTCGCGAATCGTGTGATAGAGTTGGTGGTCATTGGGATAACTCATACCCAGCAGAGTTCTCAATACAACAATAGCTATCACTCAAGTATTGATATGGCCCCATTGAGCATGGTATGGGAGAAGATGTAGGTATTCCAATTGGGTGGTTCGATGCATTTGAGGGTTAGGGACCATGGGGTACTGACCTTCTAAGGGAATCATAATAAAGTGAAATGCATTCAAGAAAAGTTTCTAGCGGCTCAAAGTAGGCAGAGTAATATGCATGATCGGAAGGTAGAGACTTGGAGTTTATGGAGGGTGAGCCAGTCTACTAAGGGTTTCTCCCTGAAAGGGGTGATGCGGTTAATAAGTGGGTAAGATTAGTAAAGGTTAATTGGTCCGTTTGAAGTCTGAAGCGCCGTGGGGGAGTGCCTTATGAATTAGACTGCCCCAGGGCTGTCAGGAGGAGTGCACCCGGTATTTCATGTCTCTATGTTTGAAAAAGATACTCATGGTATGGAAACGGACATAATTATTGGATTCGGGTCCGTCTTGATGAGAATTTGTCTTATGAGGAGGAGCCTGCGCTGTTGCTAGTTTAGATTAGAGAAGTCTGCAAGTGGATCAGAGAGATGCAGCCATCAAAGTTCAATGGAAGAATCGCCGTTGAGAGTCCATTGGGAGAAGGAGGACCCCGATATCATGCCAGGAAAGCATACCCACACTGTTTACAGATGTTCAGGTACCTCCTTTCGTCTTGTTTTATTATTGTGAGATTTTTTGGTTTGGGGAGAGCGATGGGTACAATGGTATCTATTGTACACGACATGTTTAGTCGTTTTGAGTTGTTAGAGTTTATTTATGTAGTAACTGTCTAAGTCGACGGGTCACACGACGGACCGTCGAGGGGTGCGCGTATCGTTCAAAACATTAGATTCTGATATGGAAATTTGGGTACTGAGAACAACTCTCTGAACTTCGCGACAATATGGCAGGACGGATCGTCGTGGGCACGACGGACCTTCATAGGCCCTTAGTGAAAAGTTAGTCTCTGAATTCTGTGACGACTCAGCAGGACGGACCGTCACAGGCACGACGGCCTGTCACAGGCTGCGTAACCCTGACTGGGTCGGATTTCGTTAAATATTTTAAGGGGTGTTTTGGACTATTCCTATTTATAATTATAAAATTAGTGGTTGAATGTTAATACTTCAATTACTTGGGGATTAAAGGAGACAACCTTGGAATAAATAGTGGGTTACTTTTACCATCTTTTATACTTAATTATATGGTAATTAGGGTACAAAGAAAAAGGGTTGGAAAAAGAAAAAAAAAAGGACAGAGAGAGGGAGAAGAAAGAAGAAACGATAGATCAAGAGACGAAACGAAGAACGAAAAAAGCAAAGCATTGGGAACGTGATTCTTGACTTCAATTTCTTCGGTGGAGGAGGTATGGTTGGTTATGCTTTTTCTATAAACTCTTGATAGCGAGATATGTATTGGTAGTTTTTTACGTATTCTATTGCTTAATGCTGCTTGCATGAGGATTATAAATTGCGATAAAATAAGCATGATAAGGCCTATTGAATCCGAAACCTGAAACCTCTTTGGTAATGATGATTCTTGTATAACAAGCAGCGGGTGATAAACTAACAGAATGAGGTAGTGGATCGGTTGTTCACGTTCCAACACATGATAGTAAAGAGGATCGTTGGGTGCAAGTTCCGACAAAAGGATATATTAATGGATAGGGTGTCCGGTTCTGACACAGGCTTAGTATGAATAGGATAGGGGGTCACGTTCCGACACCAGGATAGTAAAGTGGACTCGGGTGTCACGTTCCGGACACCCGGATAGTAAAAAATGGGATCGCCGGTGTCATGTCCTGTCCGAACCAGGATAGTAATAGTGGATCGGGGTTGTAACCGTTTCGACAAAGGGATAGTATGATGAGGATCGGAGTGTCACGTCCCGACACCAGGATAGTAAAAAGAAAATGAATTTCGAAATATGTTAATATGATAAATTTAATGCAACCTATTTACCAAGATGAGTATGGTATGGAGCTTGAGTCCTAATGGGTTACTTGGCGTTATTTACATGATTCTCGTACTTGTGTTGCTACGTTTAAGTATTGTAGTTGATTTTATGATATTATCTGATAGATTAGGTTTGCATGTTAAGTTGGACGATGATACCTATAAGTACTGTGTTTATAATGGGGACCCCAATGGTATGTTTCTTTTTATTATGTGGAGTGCAAGCAAACGTAACGTCGTCTTTCAACCAACCGCAACTCTAGCCACTATCGTCACACCGATTTATTCAGGGTGAGCTAAGTTCAGCTTCGACGGGGATTTCTTCTTAAGTCTGGGATGCCTTTAAGTTCTGGCGTAGACTAGCTTGTTATTTATGTTTTGGGTTTTTTTTTCTTTTAGATTTCTAGCTTAAGGAATTTGAGAATAGATGGTTTGTGATGATGACTTCCAGATTTTGGGGATAATGATAAGTTTGAGTTTTAGAAGTTTATTATTGATTTCGTTAATGAGTTTTAAGTCTTCTGCATTATTTTTATGTTTATTATGTTTGAAATGTTGGGGTTTAGATTGGTTGGTTCGCTCACATAGTAGGATAAGTGTGGGTGCCACTCGCGGCTCGTTTTGGGTCCTGTCACTAGAAGTCTTTCAAGAAAAGTCGGGGTATATCCTTACTTGATTCGAGGACATTGCTATCTTATACTTCATTTATTCAAATTACCATAATAGACTAAGTATATTTATATTTCGATTGTATGTGTTGTGTCCCATGTATTCTTTTTTCTAATATTGGCATATGTTGATACTTAATATTTTCTATAGTTTTATATGAAAGATGTTATAAGATATTAGTCTTGTGAAATTTTTTATTCCGCACTACTTTTCATATATGTATGCAATAAATGATGTCTAAGGGCTTGTACAAGACCTCCGAGAGGTCAATTACGCCATATTGCGTACCTTTGAATGCCCTAACTTCTAGCGTGTACATGCGGGTTATATGACATCTTTCTTCTTAAATTATACATTCGGTACACATAACCTTCCTTGGTAACTAAGCACACCATCCGCCCTTGGGAAAAAGATTCATTGAGATTTGTAAGAACCGATTCATTTAACTCCGAATAGAGGATCAAGATAATGCTTAGAATTTACCTCAACCACTACAAACGACTCAGAGTTATGATGAAATATAAAACCCCCTTTTGGATAATCTTTTAACTGAACACAAAACCGGGCCAATCTATGAATATCCTTCACTAGTTATTCCTTACTATCTTCAACATGAGCCACACTACCCATATTCGTTCGACTCAAGGCATCCACCACCACATTTGCCTTTCCGAGGTGGTAGAGGACACTCATGTCATAGTACTCAAAAGTTCCAACAACCTTTTTATCATAAGGTTCAACTCCTTTTGGCTGAAGACATATTGAAGACTCTTATTGTCGGTGAACACATCTACATGTAACCCGTATAGGTAGTGTCTCAATAATCTTAAACGAATACTACCGCCGCAAATTTAAGATCATGGGTTGGATGATTATTCTCATGAACCTTGCGTTCCTTAGAATCATATGTTATAACCTTCCCATGTTGCATGAAGACAAATCCAAAACCTATTTGAGAGGCACCGCAATACATATTCAACTAGTGCAATGCACGAATGAAGTCCCAAAGGCCGGAGAATCCCCCTAAGGCAATATGACGACTCCTTATAAGAATTGCTCTATCTTTTAACTGCGTGCGTCTGTAGGATATAGATAATGAATCCACGTAGTAGATAATTTATAGGTTCTACCTCGTAGAACACCCTTTTTCTGTGTGGGGCTTCGTGACACCGGATTTCCTTGAAAGCTCTCATTTTCTAAGTCTATTATAGTTGATCTTCCCTAAAGTAATGAAGTAATGAAGTAATGAAGAAGTTCTATAGGTGATTCTAAGTGTCACTTGAGTGAGTTGTTAAGTGACTGCCCATTTAATCCCTTACACTCACAATTAAGAGATCATATAGAGTACCTAAGATAATATCATTCTCACATTATACATCAACACATAGATAATATGACATTTTCCATTCAAAGGCTATCAAAACAGTTACTTAAGTAAATCAAGAATATAATTTCCATGATTGACCTCTTCAAGATTACCTAAATAATCCTTGATACTACCTAAGGCTTTGATAATGTCTATATAATCAATCATCTTCCCTAACAAGAGTAATTCTTAAGACTTATCTACGTATAATACGCAATGACTATTCCCATACCCCCTTAACACCCTAACTAGACAACCCTTAACTACTCTAGCTAAGGTCATTTGTTTATTTAAACATTACTATGTTAACTGGTATTACATCATAGTGCATTTAAGACTATCAAATAACATAAGGAAATTCAAGTAATGGTCTTGGACAAGACATACAGACTCTAACTAACACCTTCAAATCCTATTGTGCAATGTCTAGATAGCGTCCCATACCACCACCTACACTTCATAGAATTTTTCTAATACTAGTAAGGTTATGATATCCTTGAATTCAAAAGTCTCAATGGTATGCTTCTTGTGTGAATGGTGGACTTACGGTTTGTTGGATTGAATAGCATGAAATCAACCGTAAGAAAATCATTGAGCTATCTTGTTAACCAATTTAAGGTAAACCTAGGGGACCTCGTTTTTATGGGACTTTACCTATGCCTTGCACTAGTTTTCCTTGATGGAAGACTTAGGAGATTGTTCTTATGTTCTTATGATCTTATAAAATGACTATTATGTATATATTGACTTTACACATTATTGATCCTATATGATATTAGTGTACTGGTGAACATGTTGTGGGTCTATATTGATAAAGTATTAGAGGATTACTTTTGATGCTATGCTATGTGAAGTTAGGTTTTACTTATAGTCCTTTATTTGGTTTACTCAATTAAGTAGGGTTATGGGGCTTCACTTTGTCATTGCACTTGTAGGCTAAATGATGGGTTATAGGTAAGAGTATTGTTTATATTATGATATTATAAACTCTTAAATATGGTTACTTATGTATACATGATGATGTTTGTCTTGTGTTGTATATTGTCTTAACTTATGAGTAATGTGTTCATTGGCTTATATGGGCTCTTGGATGTGCATAATGCTTTTCAAAGTACAATAGCATGTTTTGAACAATGTCCTCTTTAACCTGGTTTCAATTGTTTTATGTGCATATACTCGTAATTAGTACAAGTAAGTACTAACCCATGTGTTATGTTTACTAAAAAATGTTGGGTCCGGCCATTGAGCTTATAGAAAACCGTTGAAGAATATTTGGATATTCCCAAAGTGTCCGGTAGGTCCTCGACTTCCAAGGACGATGCCACTATCAAGCTATTGATGTTTTTCTAATAATAAGACTTCTCGTTAATTCATATTCATTTGGAGACGGTTGCTATATAATCATATATGAGGCTCGTTGTTAAAACTGAGTATTGGTTAAGCACAAAATGTTATATTCATTTCAGTTGGCTCTAATATGAGACATACCAATGAAATTATGTTCCTATACTATGAAAGTGAAATAAAAGTAGAAGCCTATCTAGTGCTTCCTCTTGTGAGGAGTCCAAGTAATGTGCCTAAATAAATATTGTGTGTTTGTTAGAGTTCTATGTAAATCTCAATGTAAAAGTAGTTCAAATGTTTTAAATTTTCCATTTTTTAACCTATGAAATGTAATTATGAATGCTAATAGATTAGTCTTAGTCCTCTTTGAGGATGACGACACAAGTTACTTCTAGGGGGTGCTCCGCGGATGTGACAATATAATCTTGTATTCCATGCCTATTATTATTTCAATAAGATTTATAATTATTCTTTAATCATAACTTTGAAAAGAAGGTAAATTCTATTGTAGTTTATGTGATGAAGAATATTGTACATAGACTTCAAACTTGCTTTCAAGGTATGTAACTTATAGTAGGATACAAGAAAGGTAGTTGGGATGATTTGCATTATCTTAAATTCTATTATGTGTTATAATTTATGCATAATGAATTTTGTCTCTTGTGTTTATTAAAAGAATAGTTCTCATGAGAAAACCATAACCGAGATTATGAAAGTACCACTTGCGTATGTATGAGTATTGTAAAATTAAAGTGTATTCTCACCTAATGAATCTAAGAGCTCTTTGTAGGATTGAATTGAATAAGAAGGAATTAATCTTCACACATGTATATATAATTAAAGGAATAATGGTAGTAATGTGGAAGTATACTACGCACCGAAAGGATATGGAAAATGAGGAAAAGACCCTCCCCTTAATACAATAGGACAGGTCATCCTAGTTATTAAATGAAATTGGGGATCTCCTGCTAATGAAATAGATGGGGTCCTTAGAAGCAATCTCTAAACCCCTTAACAGCGACCCTCGTAGGAGATAGCTAGTGGATCCATATAGTAGCTAATTTGTAGGTTCGAGCTTGGAAATTAGAACACCTTTTTCGGTGTGGGGCTTTATGATACAGTATTTCACGGAAAGTTCTCATTGTCTATGTGGGTTATAGTTGATCTTCCCTAAAGTATTAAAGTTATAGGAATGTATTAAAGTAATGAAGAATTAAGGAATAATCCATAATATCCTAATTAGTTTACTAAGTAGAAGTGAGGGTATGGAACTTCACTTGTACATTGCACTATTAGGCTTAAAGGGTTATTGTAGGTTGTTCAATGTAATGACGAAATTATTAGAATAATATGTCTATTATATGAATGTAAAGGTAACATGTGTGACCAAGGTGATATATATTTGAATACTTGGTAGGGTTGGTAGTATGGGATGCTTACTCTACATTTATAAAGATGGCCCCTAAATGTTAAAGTCATGTTGTTTTGAAGTTAGTATTGGCTCATATGTTGTGTTGATAATGCAAATGGTTTTCAAAAATCTCATATATGCATACTTTATATGTCATTGTCCTTTTCTCATGTTTTAAAGGTTTTTATGCATTTCTCCAGACATAGTGCATTATTTGTACTAACCCATTTTCTCCATTATACTATGTGTATAGGTTCTGGCTAGGTGTTCACTTCTGCATCTTTGAACAAACCCATGAATTTCTTATCTCCAAAACAATGTGGTAGATCCTCAAAGATTCGACCACATATGCACTATTGGACACATTATGTTTTCACTATTGATGTGATATAAGTAGTTATCTTCTGTTATGAACATTTGTTCTAAAGACTCTTGTGTCTAAAGGGATAAGGACCCTATTTTCAGCCTTTTGATGAACTTTTATAATTGATGGTGTTGTTAGAAAATATTAGACTACGATCAAAATTTTCCGCATTTTTCAAGTAGATTATGCCATGACGATTATGCTAACAGGCTTGTATGAGATATTTTTGAGGTCGAGTACGCCGGTGATGTGTAGTAGGTGATCCCTTATTGTTACAAACTTTGTATCAGAGCATAAGGTCTTGAGATGATAGTAGGCTTAATGTCACTAACCACGTCAAGTAGAGTCTTATTCAAGCATGCCTCCTTTAAGAATTGGAAGCTATGAGATGATTAAGCACATTCATTTCTTTATTATTCTATGATTGTTCTTGGAGTCCTAATACTCTCTAATTCATTCCTTCTAATCCTTTTCTTGTGCTTATATGAGATGAATACATTAAGGAATAGTGCTAGAATGGAGGAAGAGGATAATACTAATGTCACATACCGAGGCACACCTTATAAGATATGGCACTCTCGAAGGGCAACCGGTGTAGTTGACATCTATAAGCTCTTGTACAAGCCCATTCGTATTTTTTATCACATATATACATATGAAAAGTAGTGCGAAAATACAACTTTTCACAAAAACTTCATAGTCTTTCAAATCTCTTTCAAATAAAACTCATATGAAATCCTAAGTCTCATTTCATAAAATTCTCGACACATGACTACTAGGGACACAACCCATACAATAGAAATATAATACTACTATTTCTATTACAATACTTCAATAAGAAAATTAAAAGACATCTATTCCCGAAAGTCAAATGAGGATATACTTCAAGTTTCATGCATGATCCTTTAATACAAACATAGATCTCAAAATCACCTACACCTATGAGTCACTTTAGCGATCGATAAAAGAATGAAATTATTATAAACATATGTACTAAGTATGTCAAAATGCATAAAAAAAATGAAAACGGACATTTATAGGAAATATGCATTTTTTAATTTAAATGTCATACTATAATAGTAAGAAATTTTTTATAAACCTTAGAAACACATAAGAAGTCACTTCATAAATTTATCACATTTTTGGAAAACTTTATAGTGAACTCCTCACTGTTACATTGAAGTTTCTTAATTTTACCTTAGACACTTTATAGTATGTCATTCTCTCACTAAATTCTATCCTACGAGTCACTTAAATAAGACAAAGATAGACCGCCATACACCCTCTCTAGGCACACCTAAATGGTCATTAAGACCACCTATAATGATATACACACACTAAGAATACACCAAACATATGAACATGATATTCTCCTACCAAAGGTTATTCTAAGGTTCACTGGAGTGACTTGTGAAGCGACCGTCCATACAATCTCTTTCACACACACATAAGAGATCCTTTAGGATACCTACTATAAGATCGTTCTCACTTATCACCATAGCAATCATAGAATATGACATTCACCTCCCAAAGGTTATCAAAATACCTACTCAAGTAAATCAATAAGAGAATATCAAAGTTTGACCTCTTCAAAATTACCTAAGTAATCCTTAAGACTACCTCAGTTTGGATCATGTCTAAAAATCAACCAACTTCTCTAACTAAAGTCATTCTTAAGACTTATCTAGGTAACAAACGATGTAACCATTCCTATGACCTCTTCACACCTTAACTAGATAACCTTGAGATCAGTACATATTCATTTAATATGATTAATTAACTTAAGTCATTACATTCCTTTATTCAATTAAGAGACATTCATCCCAAAAAATACATTAAAGTAATGGTCTTGGATCAACACTAAGGACTATAACTAACATCTTAAAAGCCTATTGTGCAATTTCTAGATATCATCCCTCACCACCACCTTAACTTCATAGAACTTATAAAATTCTAGTAGGTATACAATATGATTAGAATATGCAATAACCTACACAGAACATGGTAGTAAAGCATGAAATTCGTAGTTGTAACCTACTCCGATAGAGGGTAATCTACTTGCCAATGGTAGAACTTGGACACATTCCATGAACTCACATGGTCAATGAATATGAAGGTCTTACTTTGTACTCTAGCTATATATTTATTTAGAGCTACTGCCCAACCATACTCACTCAATGCTAGCCTTTGTTCTCATAGAGTAATTCACATAAAGTATGACATGAAGAGGTTCCATATCTAGTTTATAACCCAATCATATTCACCTTACCAAAAAACGTCTCCTAAGGTTGCCTAAAAATGGTTAAGCGGATAGAAAATAATTTTCCTATAGATGATTTGATGCCATTAAAGCCAACCAACCTTAAGTTTACTATTCACACAAGAAGGATACCATTACAGCTTTCGACTTCAAGGATATCATAACCCTACATCTAGGATGAAGGTTCCATAAAAAAAGATCTTCCTAGAATGTTCAAGGTCACATGTCGTTCATTCATACTAGATAAGAGTCTTTAGCATACGAAGTCAACAAGTCATATTCAAATTATACATGTATCAAGTAAGGGACACAAGTGTACCAAGACAAGACACACACATACTTCTCATATAGCATATTATTCTAGAAGCATATAGGCATAACAAAAATCATCTATAGGTCACGCTATTCAGTACTATAATATCATCAATATAACCATCGTAAGACTCACATACACAAATAGAAGGAATTATAAGTTAAATATAAGACTAGACACATAAGGACATAGTAATAGTCTAACATGATCACCTAATGTCAATATAAGAAAACATTTCTCAATACTCACAAGTAGATATATAGAATCATACTTCACATAAATCAACTATAAAAATCATCATAGTACATCAAGTAATGCAAACAAGTCCATGATCCTCATAACTCATAAGTTAACGCCGATGAGGCCACATAATTCAATATTAAAGCACATATCACCGTTAACATAAGTAGACTATACCCATCACAAAATAATTCAAGACCTAGTTTACATTAAAACAAAGAGAATTAGGTCAGCGTACAACCAATCCACTTCAATCCATAGTTAAATCATCAAACACAATGCTCAAAGGCCCTTACCCATGGCCATGATCACCAACACAATCTAATACATACAATAGCCAATGTATCAAAGATAATTAAACATAGATTTGTAAATATAGGGCATCATACTAACAATTCTAACATGTTTCTGTCATAATTAAATAGCCCTACTAAAACTACATATGAATTCAATAGAATTAAGGCATGATCAAGTCATCCACCAAGTAGTTAAATCTAAGGTTCATGAATAACATGGGTTCATTGAGTAATTAGGTTAAAACCATCAAATTAACATAAATTAAAGCAATACATAATGATTCAAAATGTTTCATTCAAGAACACATGGATATATATCAAAATTTGATAAGTTCATGTTTGAATGATTTTGGAAATCACTTTGAAGTTTATATCCTCGAAGAAAAAGTTACAATGATCAAGAACCATACCTTGATTAAAAGTTACCCGCGAAATTTGGGAGAAAACATTGATAAATTGGACCTCTTTCTTCAATCTTGAGGTTTTAACAACGAAGGAAATTTCTAGAGAGAGAACTTTGGGGTTTTGTTTAACGTCTTGAATAATGAGTAAAGGAATGTTTTGAGGATTTAACTATTTATATTAATCGTATAAACCTCTTAAACTAAACCCCAATTAATAAAAAGTAAAATTGAATAAATTTGGAAATTAATTTTTTAACAGCCTGCCTAGTGACCACATGCACCTTCATGGACCGTGATGGTGGTTCACGACCCTTTTGATGGTCCGTGGTCCTTCAGGCAGTCAATTACTCGCCTTTCCAAGCTCCCAAGTTGCTAAGGAAGGCTCAATACCCTTTAAAAGGACCGTCGTCCACTCCACTGTCCGTGAAGTGGTCTATGAACATTAAGGCGATGAGCTTCAAACTTGGGAGAGCTTCTGCCCACAAGTTGGGTTCTCCTGAAAGACATTTATGTTGGTCCTTGGGGAGTTTTGCCACTTTTCCAAAACATACAGTCATACACATTCTATGAAAACCTAACATGAATTTCTACCAAAAAGAACACATAAAATTTTCCGAAATACACAAAGACGCACAAGCATATTTCTAGGAAAACCTTTCGAACTTCATGGACGTTTGACCTCCAAAATTCACCAATCATTATAAACTGCATATAAAGATCATTATAAACAATTTTAGGACTTTAGAACCTCATGAAACAAATTTTAGTATCTATTTTAAACTAAGTTGTTTTAGATATATCACATCCCCAAACGACAAGATCCCCACATACGCCCCTGTAAGTCCGTCGTCGGTCCTGTACTGTACAAACATCGTTTGGATCAGAGATTTTTATTTTGGAACATTTTGCTAGTTATTATAAATTTCAACCTACAGAACAATCGAAGTTGTAACATTCAATAAAATATACTTGTCTAGTGAAGATTCGATTAGATTTTAGGAATATATAGGGGTACATAGTCATCCCAATGCCCAATATTGAATAATATTTGGTATGTTAAAGAATATTTGATTAAGTGTGTTAGCCAATTCCTATGTATAAACAAGTAACTTAAGATATATTTTGATGTTCAAATACTCCAAACCATGCTTCTTTAGGAATTGTACCTTCAATGAAGACCCTAAGCTTAAAATTTTAATTTCATAGCTTACACGCGTTAGGTACTAGGCATCCAAGTGTCAAGCCGAGATACCATTAAACATGCTCATTTAAATTGATCATGTAGATTAAGCATCGCCCAATGACGTAGTGAGGATGCTTGGGATAGGAAGTGGACAAGAGGGGAACAAAAAGTGTGCAGCAACACATGTGCAAGCACATGTTATAACAGCCAAGTGACCAAGCACCAAGCCCAACCAAATTCGGTCAAGGCAGTTAGGGGGTAGGCGTGCGTCGTGTAAAGCAACGTGGGGCCTAGATTCCTAAAAAATACAAGGATCTAACTAACTTACCTACCTATCGAACTAACCTAGGACCTCAAATAAACTAACTAGTGTTCCCGAAATCCAAAGACCTAACCAGGTGACACTAGTCGAGTAACTAACTAAAGAAACATCTTAGTACTGAACATAGGATGGTCCAAAAGGATGTTATATTGTCCTAGAGACTTAGGGGTACTTTAGTTATTACCCTAGGTCACTTAATTAATTTAATTATAAACATAATTAAATAATTATAAATAATGGTCAAACCCAAACCCTTACAAAATTTTCAGAATTTGGCTAAGTCAAATGCTCTCCTATGTTCAGTCAATGTAGGAGGGGTGTTTTGGTAATTATGTAATTGGTTTATGTAATTAAGTTATTTATCCCAAATTGAATTAGTCAGTATTTTGTTCGTAAGGCCTAGACTCAGGTTTATCTAATAGAAAATCACGATTAAAAAAAAGTGAACAAACGTAAGAAAAACATATCCGTTCTTCTCAAGCTATTTCAAGGCTTTTCTCTCAGATTTTTGTTGAAAGTACAAGGTTATCATCATAGATTGAATTCTACAGTATGGTATGGGTTTTCTTTGTTAGATTCCTTTCCCCAGGAAGCTTGTCAAATGTTTTTAATTCAAGAAAATTAAACTATTAAGAAAGCTTGTTCGTCTAAATGTTTGTATTTGATTAGACTATTAAGACTGTTTATATGTTGGTATTGTCTCATGATTAGGTAGACCTTGTTGTTCATACTTTATATATAAATGTTAAATGTGGTATTCTAGAGTATATCTTGAAACGGTAGACAGAAGAATGGTTCCCATTATGTATGAGTCTACAAGCCTATGTTAATTCGCTAACCTTAAATATGTAAATAAGGTTTATAATCAAGTGAATAAGATAGACCTAGTATGGTACCTATTTCATCAATGATCTATGCTAATGAACCTTGACCGTTAGACCTGTATCATGCCTTAAATCTCATTAGGAGGGACACGCACGCGATGCCCTAAGTGTCCGAGAGAGCCAACATGAAATTTGTTCTTACTATGCATATAACTATTACAATCGTGACAAGTTCACAAAGGTCACAACGACAAAAACCAACATAAGGAGACCCAAAAATTTATATACACGACTTGGTCATTGAGGCCAGAACTCCTTAAGACACAACTAAATCATGTACATATGTCTACAAAAGCCTCTAAAATTTTCTAGAAGACCTAGAGTAGGTCGGGTAAGACCCCTCCTTACCCTTAACTACGATGCAATACCAAAATGATTTTACAAAGAACTCAATAAAGTACTGAATCAACCTGGAACTGACCAAAAGTATATGAATATCGTATGCTCTTACTAAGGAGGTCTACAAGCTAGAGTACCTATTCCTGCAACATTAAATGCAGTGTCCCCATTGAGGGACGCGAGTACAAAAATGTATTGAATATGTAAGGACATAAATCATATGTAATAAAAGGTCTCAAATGAAATCAAGTATCGAACTATACTGGCTAGATCAAGGAGATAAGACACGCATTGGCGTACTCTTTGTGAGATCGGGTAAGTTAGCATATTTTCTTTACTTTTAATTTAGCATTATAATCTTTATAGGGGCGGTAATACAAGGTGACCACTGATCATTGTAAAATATAATGACCCATGGCAGGCATATAAACCCGCTGTTATGGCTGTCCTCATACTCCACATTTGGATCGGCGCATGCTAGGCTTTTGCCCAGAGCATATTTCCACCCTGATTACCAGTTGGGATTCTAAACCACGCTAGACCAAAGCTTTCACGTCCTGGTCCGCAACTATAATATAAAGATCTTGCACTTAGATTCTTCTTCATCTTTGAGCATTGTGTTTAACATTCCCATAAATCTTTTGGATTGTTCTTCTTGATAATAATAACTCTTTTTGAGATGTTACTTTTTGATGGTCATAATCCATTTTGAGATATGGAAGTATGAACCCGTAATAGAAACATGAAAAATAATACTGTCAAGGCATAAAAATGACATAAGGATCTATGTACATCAACCCATTACTTTAAGAGATAATGATACAATTTACTTCAAACAACAAAAAGAGGAGGATTCCCCTGACTTCCGTTTGCAAAAACATTTCTATACCAGCACATGGGGATAATTACACATATAAATAGTGACATTACTTATTTTATTTTTATGCACTATTAGGGCGAGAGGAAATTGTTCGCTATTTTGGAGATAGTACTTTGTCACTATTTGTCCTTTTCTGGAAAAAACTTATGAGTTAACTCAAGTAATTAATCGAAAGTATTTGATTTCGGTTTTAATCTACAATTTGTTCATTGTATTCTAAAATTAGCAGCTATCACACCGTGAGCCTTGTAAAAGAGTAGCTAACTTTGACATATTTTGAACCCATCAAGCCCTTAACATAATGGGTATCACCACACCCTCATTGTATGTCCACTACATACATTATATATCCTTTCCCCAAGATCAACAAAGCTACACCAACAATAATACACACAGAACAACCCTAAATATTCTTTATGATACAATTAATTATTGAAGTCACCACTCCCTTGAGTTCTTTATTACAGTAGAACCCTAATTCCTCAGTCACACTCATACACAAGGAAAAAAAAAGGGGCAGCTACCTAACCTCAATTTATGCAACTTTTACTAATATCTTCTTCTAGAACGTTATCTTCCCTTCCCTCTTAAACCAAAAAAGAAGAAAAAGGTTTCTTAATAACTCAGGAAGTGAGCATTAGCTTCTTGAAATTTTATGCTTTTGTATTATAATTGAGCATGAATAACATGTTTGTGCTAATAATTCATGGAAGAATTAAGAAAAATCCATGTGTTTTCACTTACCTTGGTTTGCAGATATGAGGGTTTCTTGAAGATCGCTAGAACAAAAAGAAAATTGTTGTTTTTATCTTCAAGATAAAAGAGATAGAGTGCTGGAGATTATTCTCATTATTATGTGTTAAAATGGGTGAAGAATATCTACTCATATTTGATATATATGGAACTTTATTAATTAGAAAAATATCCTCTAGAACCTCCTTTTTCTAGGGTCCATTTACAGCCACTAATTGGCCAAGTAGGTGATGCATCTGCTTATGCACATCAAGCAGCTCAAAAGGACAAACTAGGTGATGCACCTAGTTGCTTTCACTTGGGCTTTATCTATATCGGGTCATGCCAGATTTGGCTGCTGGCTTTCTATCATTTTTTTTTATTTGGTTTGTGCTTCAAGTAAGAACATTATAATAATTCTTAATTTGGTCCATCAACTTTGACCCTTTATCAATATCCATATATCTCAAGTTTGTGATAGATCTTCTAGCTTGATAAAGACAAGTAAGCAGCTCAATTATTATATTCCATTTTATGAATATTACATTCTTTTGCTTCAACTTAGAAATCAACTTCCAAATTTAAGCTTAATGAACACCTTACTATCTCTAGTTTTAATACACCCGGTGGAGTTAACTTACATTAAACACGCTGAAACATGCATGATATAATACATCACTTTCCAGCAAATTTAAACCAACACTAATCATATAAGCAACATGGTCCCTCCCCTATACGATATGGTCAACAGTATCACAGTAATAGAACAAGCATATGTGTAAGACGGGCTGTCACATCATCCCCCCCCCCCCCCGCCTTAAAACATACGTCCTCGAATATTACCATAGTTATCCAGCCCAAACAGATTCAAGCCTAAGTTAGTACTACTATTAATCACATAATACATATAGACGTATACTTGTTTGTCACCATATAAACAAATCATTTTCATCTTTCTCTTGTACCTAAAAGAGATGAGGATACTTCAATTTCAGTGCTTCTTTCGCTTCCCATGTAACTTCTTCTACTTGTTGGATCATCCATAACACTTTTACATAAGCTACCTTTTTATTTCTTAAGTTCTGAACTTGTCGTTCCAGAATAACAATGGGTACTTATTCATAAGTGAGATCTCCCTTACCTGTAAATTATTAGTATGAGTAATACGAGATAGGTCACCTACGCATTTCTGTAGAATTGACACATGATACACCGGAAGAAATAATAAAATCCCTTGTGGTAGCTCTAAATTATAGGCTACTTGGACAAATTTTCGATAATCTTATATGATCCTTTATAGCATGGACTCAAATTTACATTTTTAACCAGACCCCATTACCCCTTTCATTGAAGACACATTTAAGAACACCCAATCCCTATAGAAAATTCTAGTCCACTACTTCTAATATCCGCATAAGATTTATTTCGACATTGATCTGTTTCTAGACGCTTCAGTATGACTTTGACTTTTTCCATAGCTTGATGAACAATATCTGGCCCAAGTAAGGCAGTTTCACCTATTTTGAACAACCTAATTGGTGATCTACACTTTCGACCATATAAGGCTTCGTAAGGTGTCATTTTAATGACCGAATGGTAGCTATTTTTATAAGCAAATTCAATAAGTGGTAGATAATTATCTAAGCTATCCTTGAAATCTTATATACAAGCTCGCAATATATCCTCAAGTGTCTGAATAGTACATTCTGCCTGGCCATCCATTCAAGGGTGAATGACTTTACTTAAATTCACTTGTTTTCTGAAACTCTTTAGAAATGACTTCCAAAAATTTGTAGTGAACTGAGATCCCCTATCACATATATTAGATATTGGCACTCCATGAAGTCAAACTATCGCTTTAATGTACAACCTCGCATACTATTCAGCTGGATAATTAAGTAGTCTTCACCGGCATGAAGTGCGCTTCTTTGGTGAGTCTGTCCACTATTACCCACATATAGTCAAACTTCCTGAATAAGTGAGGAAAACCACTGACAAAATCTATGTTGATCATGTCCATTTTCAAAATCGAAAGTTCAACACTATTCAAATAACCTCTAGTCCTCTAGTATTATACTTTTACCTATTGAATTTGGACATTGATCCACCAATTCTGCATTGCTCCTCTTCATGTCCTCACAACAATAAATATCTTTCAAGTTATGGTACATTTTAGTTGACCCCGAATGAACAGAGTATCTTGAATGATGTGCTTCCATCATGATCCTCTCTTTTGGTTAATCTACATTAGGTACACACAATATATTTTGACATCAAAGTACTTTCTCTTGGGAAATGTAAAATTCCTTTGTTATACCATGTTTTAACTTCTTACTCATCTTTAAAGAGAAAAACTGTACAAGAATAGGAAATATTTACCTCTTATCTTCGGTAGGAATGGTTCAGCTTCCACTACTAATGAGGATTCTACCACATTTTGCACAATTACCACTCCGTCTTGAGATTCAAGAAGGTGAACCCCCATTCTAGCTAGTTGGAACATTTTCTTAGTTATTCATTGTCATTCCACAAACTTTCCATAAGTACTTGCTAGTATTTTACGGCTGAAAGCATCATCTACTAAATTTTCTTAACCTAGATGATACAACATTTAAATAGCATAATCTTTTAATAGCTATATGCAACTTTGCTTCCTCATATTTATGTCCTTTTGCTTAAATATATATTGCAAAATCTTGTGATCAGTGTGTATGTCAACATGAACTCTATACAAGTTGTGGAACTATATCTTCAAAGCAAACATAACTGCTGCTAGATCTAGATCATAGGTTAGATATTTTTTCTCAAGTGGCCAGAGTTGCCTCGATACATAAGCTATAACTTTTCCATGCTGCATCAGTACACAATCTAAGAGCACTCCAAAAGAATCACAATACACTGCATAGCTTTCGGTGCCTTCTTGAAGTACCAATATAGGTGTAGAAGTTAATTTATTCTTCAACTATTGTAAGATTCTTTCACATTCATAACTCCACTGAAAATTGGTTTCTTTGTGTGTTAGATTTGTTAAAGGTGCACCAATGGAAGAGAATACTTCAATGAACATTGAGTAGTAACCCGCCAATCAAATAAACCTACGGATTTCCATAGGCGTTGTAGGTTTTGGTAAGTGTTTCATGACTTCAATCTTGTAGTTATCAACCCTTATTCCTTTATCAGATACAATATGACATAAGAATGCCACATTTTAAAACCATAACTCACATTTAGAGAACTTTGCATACAGTTTACGATCACGAAGAAGTTTTAAAACGTGTCACAAGTGGTTAGCATGATCCTCTTCCAATCTTGAATGAACCAAAATGTCATTTACGAACACTAACAAAAATACATCTAAAAATGTCTTGAACACCCTATTCATCAAATCCATAAAAACTGTTGGTGCATTTTTTAGTCTGCATCACATGACTAAGAACTCAAAATGACCATCTCATGTTCATAAAGATGTCTTTGGCATATCTTTATCCTTGACCCTCATATGGTGATAACCTGACCTCAGGTTAATCTTTTAGAAACACCTAGAACAAACTGATCAAACAAATCATCAATTATAGGGAAATGATATTTGCTATTAATTTTTACCTTATTCAACTACTTGTAGTCGATACACATTTCTTAACGATCCATCTTTCATGCGTAGAAATAAAACAGGTACTCCGTATGGGGACATAATAGGCCCTATGAATCCTTTTTCTAATATGTTTTTAATTGCTCATTCACCTCCCTAGTTTTGTCAAATCCATTATATATGCAGGAATTGAGATAGGTTGAGTATTTAGAAGCACATCAACACAAAACTCTACCTTCTCGTTCCATTGGAAAACATAGAAAACCCCGAGGAAACACATCGGGAATTAATATACCATTGGAATGTATTGAAGGAATGGTGGATCTTCATCTACATTTTAACTCTGACCTGGTGACAGATGTATAATTTTGAAATAATCTTCTTTTCCTTAATATAATAAATAAATATACATCTTGGCCCCCAATATTAACTTTCCATTCGAGGATTTCCTTTTTTGGAAACTTCAAAATTCACTATTTTATATTGGCAATCTATTGTGGCATAACAAGAATCTAACCAATCAATACCCATTATAACATCAAAATATACCACGTCTAGATCAACAAAGTCATCCAATTTGTAGCGATCACAAACAGTTACAACGCAATAATGATAATCTGTTTTAGCTATTATAAACTCACCAATCGGTGTAGACATATCAATTGGCTTAACCAATAATTCTAGTGTTCTTTTGAACTTTCCATATATCAATGATGTAACAGATGATATTGAAGACACCGGATCAATAAATGCATATAAAATATGTGAAAAGATGGACAATGTACCTGCAACCACACCGGCGAGGATTCTGAATTTTGTCGATCCCCTATTGCATATTTGCGATTCTGGCCTCCACTAGAACTAACTACTCCCCTAGCTCCTCTACCATGATTTGTAGGCATCTGTATCGCCCAACCCAAATAAGGTGTTGATGAGTTTGATACAATAATTGAACTAGTTGCCTTTGCAACGCCAGCCACACCCTTATGAGGGTAGTTTACCATCATATGCCCTGGTGTCCCATACCAAAAGCAAACTTCTATACTTAAACGGTATGCACCTAGATTATTCCTCCCATACTGTTTAAAAGGCTATCGAGCAGGCCTTGATTGTCTCATACTTCCCTGCGCTTGATGACCCACTATTTGTTAGCCTTGTCTTTCAGTTTTTTTCCCAAACAAATTGAACACTTGAAATTGTGGTGGAGCGCTAGTTTTAGAGTAGAAAGATGATGGCCTAGGTGGTCTGTTAGAGAACCGAGGCCTAAACACACCTTACAATGGTTTAAACTACCCCATGGATCTAGGCGTCTTAGAATGACCTATTTCCGACTCTTGTGTCCTTTTTCTTTGACTTTGATCCTTCAACTTTTGCGCAAGGCCTGCATCCTTTCTATATACATATCTTTATTAATTAAGCAATGATACAATATCTAACTAAATATAGGTCTAATCTATCCACATATCGATGAACTCTATCCTCTATGATATCTACTACATTAGGAGCATAACTTGCCAAGGAATTGAATTTGACACTGTACTCTCTCACTCACTCTCATACATACATGAAGGAGATTTAAGAACTTATCCTCACAGGCATATCGAATAAATAATGGAATATAATGGTCAAAGAATGGTTTTTTGAACAAGTTCCACGTAGCTGAAGGTAAGTTTGTTCCCTAGTTTGCTTCAAAGCTTCATACCTCAATATAGCCACATCCTTTAATAAATATATTGCTACATCAAGTGCTTCATTACAACTTGCATACATAATATCCAAATTGTGTTTGATCTGATCTATAAAGTATTGCGTTAGGATCTGACCCGATGAATGATGGAGGGTCAAAGTTAAGAAAATCACGTATCCGTGTTCCAACTGATCTATCTACACCACTACTACCTGCAACTGGAGCTTCTTGCCTTTGGCCATGACCAGCAACTATACGAGACAATAATTTATTTACATTCCTCAAATCATGATCAATAGCATTTATAGGGGGTTTCTGAGGTTCATCCTCCCTCCTTCGTTCTTCAATAGATGGAGTTGTAAGGGAAGTCTGTGATAGAGACTCATCTTGAGACCCACTTTGAACAACTTCACTTGATTGTGGTTGGATGGTCCCTTCTTGGGAAGCCACATCTACTCGCTTACCAATACTTTTACTCCTTCTCGTAACCGGCATCTTTTCTATAATAAAATAATCTACAAATTAAGTATGATTCACCTACAATATTGGTTCTATAGCCTGATCTAAAAAATTAAACAAATGAGATAATTCCTATATATGTCCCGTAACCTATTATTTATTGATGTAGTGCACAACACATTTATAAGAAAGACTCTACAAAGACACGGCTTTGTATACTCACTAGGATGACCTGCTCTGGTACAACTTTTGTCATGTTTCAAATCCCCTTAAGAAAAACAGGCACCTGATGCCCGAAGGGCCCAATAGAATCAAACTAAATTTTTTTCTTACTATGCATAAAACTAGAAAAATTGTGACAAGTTCACAAAGGAAGCAACGATTAATACCGACATAAGTAGACCAAAAAATTTATATACAAGACTTGGTCGTTGAGGCCACAACTCCTTAATACATAAGTGAATCATGTACATATGTCTACAAATACTCTTAAAAAAACCTAGAGTAGGTCGGAACAGACCCCGCCATACCCTTAACTAAATACAGTACCAAAATGAATAAACTAGAGCTCACCAAAAGTATCTAAGTGTCGTACGCTCCTAATGAGGAGGTCTACTAGCTAGAGTACCTATACCTGCAGAATGAAATACAGCGTCCCCAGCGAGGGACGTGAATATAAAAAAATGTACTCAATATGTAAGGCAATTTGACATATATAATAGGAGGGCTCAAATAAATTCATATATTAACGTATGAATGCATAGATAAGGAGAGAAGACCACCTTTACTTACTCTTGTGAGATCATATAAGTTACATTGTTTTCATTATTTTTATGTACATTATAATTTTTTTAGGGCATGTAATACAATTGACCATCTCATCAGCGGTACTAGAGGATGACCCATGTTAGGCATATTAACCCCTGAAATGCGGTCCTCAGAATTACACAATTTGGGATTAACCCCTTCTAGGCTTTCGCCGCTGAGCTTCAACCCTTCTATACCAATAGGGATCAGCCCATGTAAGGTTTTCGCCCCTGAGTTTCCACCCTTACGCACTTGGATCGAACCATGCTAGGATTTCGTCCCTAGGCTGCCACCCGTAATTATATATATTTCTTTACTTAGATTCTTTAATCTTTGAGATTGATTTTTATAAGTTCATAACTCTTTTGGGATTGATCATTGGATAATCAAAACTCTTTTGAGATGTTATTTTGGTGGTCATAATCACTTTGAAGATATAGAAGTACGGACCCGTATTAGAAGACATGAAAATAATACTTCAAGGAAATAACAATGACATAAGGAGTTATGTAACATCAATATATTACTTTAAGAGCATAATGACACAATTGACTTCAAATAACAAAGAGGAGGATTCACCAGACTTACTTTTACAAATAACATTT
Source organism: Solanum habrochaites (assembly GCA_027704765.1). Taxonomy (NCBI): domain Eukaryota; kingdom Viridiplantae; phylum Streptophyta; class Magnoliopsida; order Solanales; family Solanaceae; genus Solanum; species Solanum habrochaites. The sequence continues at coordinate 42,574,105 of JAKWJA010002493.1, read as the reverse complement.
CTGTACAAGAACAAGGGGGGATAATTACACAAGAATCAAATAGTGAACATATAATGAAATAGTTCTATGCACTACAGAGAGGAGAAAATACTGTTAGCTACTTGGAGATAGTACGCTGCCACTACATTTCCTTTTCTAGGAATAGAACTTATGAGATTCACTTCTTAGGTATTAATCACAAATATCAGATTTCATGTCATAGGGATATAGAATCGAATAGCCTTAGATATCTTATTCTAGGACCGATAAAACTATCTAGATTCAGCCTCCCCTTTTCGGTTTTAATATACAATTTAAGTCATGGTAAACAAAAATTAGCAGCTATCACACCGTGAGCCTCGTAAAACAATATCTAAATTTTAAATATAATGAACCCATCCATTCCTTAACATAATGTGTATCATTATACCCTTATTCTATGTCCAATGCATACATTATATATCCTTTCCCCATGATCAACCAAGTTTCACCAACAATAATACACATAGAAAGACCCTAAATATTCTTTATCACAAAAACAATTATTGAATACCCCACTCCCTTGAGTTTTTCATTACAATAAACCCCTAGTTCCTTATTCAAACTCCCATTGAAGGAAGAAAAAAAAGTGGGCAGTCACCTTACCTCAATTTCTGCATCTTGTCCTTATAATTTGAATTTTTCTAGAACTTTAGCTTCTCTTCACACTTGAACCGAAGAATAAAAAATATGTCTCTTAATAACTAAAGAAGTGAGCATTAGCTTCTTGAAAATTTTTATTTAAGTACTTATACTTGAGAATGACTAACATGTTTTACTAATCATCCTGCGCTGAATTAAGCAAAATCCAAGTGTTTTCACTTAGCTTTGTTTGCAGATATGAGGGTTTCTTCAAGAACCCTAAAACAACTAAAAAGTGCTATTTTAATCTTAAACAGAAAAGAGAGAGAAAGAGAAGTGGAGATAATTCTTAATATTATATATCAAATGGGTGAATAATATCTGCTCATATTGAATATATATGGAGCTTCATTGAAAACAAAAATATCTTTTAAAACCTCTTTTTTTTGGGGTCTATTTTTAGCCACTAATTGGTCAAGTAGGTGATGCACCTGCTTATACACATCAGGGAGTCCAAATGGTCAAACAAGGTGATGCACCTAGTTACTTTAGTTTGGGCATTATCTTTATTGGTTCTTGGTAGATTTGGTTGTTGGGCATTATTTCATTTTTATTGTCTTTTAATTTGTTTGGGCTTCAAGTGAGCCCATTGCTATAATTCTATGTCAGGTCCATCCATCCTGGGGAACTTTAACAATATCCATATAATTCAATTAGGTGATGCAGCTGCTAGCTTAATAAATCCAACAAGCAGCTCAATTAATTTATTCCATTTTTCAAAATTACATACTTTTGCTTCAATTTAGAATTTAACTTTCAAATTTAAGCTCAATTACCACCTTACTATCTCTTGTATAAATACATCGGGTGGAGTCAACTTTTAGTAAACACGCTGAAACGTGCATGACATGATACCTCTTTACGTCTAGTTTAAACCAACAGTAATCATATAAGGAACATGGTACCTCACCTTTACTATAAGGCCAGTAGTATCATAAGAATAGAACAAACATATGTGTAAGATGGGTTGTTACAACCTATCACATCCGGGAAGTACCCCCTAGACGTAACCGGTGTCCTCATCCTCGGAGAGGAATAAGCCTATCCTCTTAGAATTCATCATAATATTCATAGGTTAAAATTTTGAAAAATTTAAAAATTTTCATCTACACTTCTACATGACGTTTATATAGCTCTAACTTACACATAATACATTCATATCGCGTATACATATACCCTTCGTATAAGTATATATATATATATATATATCTTAAAAACCAAGAAGACAAAATATATCATCTAATATATAAAAATAGTATAATAATAAACATAGTCAAAAAGAGATGTCTCATATTAAACCATCTAAATAGAATAGATCAATATGGGCAAACCCCTTACAAATATATAAATATGCAACTTACAACTTAAAACAATATCTTGTAACACCATGAATGAGATTATTGTGTTTACACTATAAGAAAGAACCATAGGTGGAGTAATACCAAGGAAATATCCTCGGATGTGAGGACGAACCCACACTTGGAGAATGATCTAAGCATTCCTTCAAAAGTATTCAGGATTACTACAATGACAGCAACCTAAAATGTTGGGGCAAAAAAGAAAAATGAGGTTAGCACATCACTTGTACTATGTATGGAATCACAATTACATACAACATAGAAATCATGCTAATAAGGGACATTTCATTAGAGAATGCTAATTTACTTTGAAAAAACCTTTATGCACATTAAAGAACCAATACCAATTAATAAGCACATATTCCCTAAGTCAAGACCATGTACATCACAAGACCAACAATACTATGTCTAGTAAAGTCAACATGTATATCCACGTATTGGATCACATAATCAAGACAACTCTATCATCAAGTTATAATAGCAACAATCATGCATAAGAGTTCATAACAACATAACAAAAGAAAAGCCATTACTCATGAACCCCTATTAAATCTACTAGTGCAATGACTAAGTAAGGCCCATAACCTCACTCAACCAAGTAAACCCATCAAGAATCATAAGGAATGACTACTTTACATACTATATCATTAAGAGTAAAAATCATCATCATTTAGCAATTGAGACCAACTACATGTGCAAAACTGAAACCAATACTACATAGTATCATCAACATGTAAGATAAACATATACGTATCATTTAAATTTATAGTAATATAAGCACATAAGAAAATCCTTCCAAGACTTCCCTTAAGACTAACTAGTGCAATGAATTGGTAGAGTCCACACCCCTTCCTAGACTAAGTAAAACCCTTAGGTTATTTTTGTTAGAGTTCACTTTATTACTTCTTTTTACCTTTTAAAAACATCATGACTTAACTAGCTACACTAAAATAAGGCAGACTGCATTATACTCTATGTGAATCCACTAGGTAGTATTCCTATGGAGGCTACACAGCTCGAGAACTAGGAGATGTGGTTAGGACCGTCTTTATAGTGTATGAATTATACTCTCCAATATAATGACTACATTAGTGATCCTTCTTTACCTATGTGCGAAAGGACGCTCCTCACTTCTAGTTTGCTAGGTGCTAAGCTAGAACCCATTTAGAAATGTCTTTAAGCCTTTATTAATCATCATAGTTTAGTTTTGGTCATAGGATCTACTTCTTATATAGTCATAATCATAGCTCAATAGGAATTGCATGAGTATTGTCCTTTGATTCAAATTCACACATGTAAGGTTAGAACATTTACATAATCCCATTATGATAAGGCACATAGTTAAGTCATCGCCATCCTTATATCATTACATCGCCAACAACTCACTAGTCATATTTCAAGACATTCCAATTCAACATCATACCCACCCTAATCAATATAATCATAAGATTTAATTAAATATAAATTCATAAATAAACACAAGTAATCATAATTGAAGTAAATGATTGAGATCACAAGATGTACCCCAACCTCCTTCATAAGCCGTCATGAAGGTGTTACCATCACTCATCCAATTAGACCCAATAATGTCTTTAATATCGTCACACAATGATAATTAACACAATAATAAATTCAATTATGTCATCACTATCCAAATTAACTGCATTTCATAACCTAGGGTTAGGGGCAAAAGGATTCATCATGAATTTTTCAAGAAATACATCCAATCCGAACAAGACATTAACCTACGCATTCCATAAATGAATTAGAATAGTTAATACAAGTCGAACAATCAACACATTCATCAAGTCAAATAAATTTATCATAAAGATAAAAAATTTAAGGAATTTGGGGATAGGGACATTATGCACATGAAATTCCCTCAACTATCATCAATTACTCGACAATCTACACTCAATTAGCCATTGGTAATTTAACACCAATAAAATATGACCTAGGTGAATGTAGAGTCTAAAGTGGTTGTAATGATCGTCTAAGATCCTAAATTGTTCTATAATGTTGTATGGAGGGAGTTTCTAAGAGTTTAGGTGCATTGGAAGTCAAATGTCAAGGGACGATCAAGATGTCTGACGACTAAATCACCTATGTACTTGTATGTGGTTATTTGCATAATTGTGTATTAAATAAGTGAATGAAGTCATTATACGAGGTATTATGGTGTTTATAGTTTGTGTTTCTAGTTTCGTTAAGTTTGGATGTCAAGCGTCCAAGAACGTCCATGATATTCGAAAGGTTTGCCTTGAAACAATCTTTTGTGTCTATGCATGTCTCGTCGAGTTTTATATGTTTGTTTAGGATGAAATTGATATGGTAGGTCCTAAACTCATATATAAACATATTTGGGTTTGAAATGTACAGTTTTAACTCCATGTAGGACCCATAACGGGCCCTAGAAGGAGGACCCCAACTTGGAGCTCAACACTATCTTGCAGTGGCTATCGACTGACACAAACGAGGGATAATTGACAAGGAGACGACGTGACGATGGATGGCGTTGATGGAGTCTTGTCGCCTGCAGTTTTAGTAGTTGAAGGAGAAACCAACGAGACCTCATCGATGAGGCGTGGGTGAGATTATAAACCGTCGATGGTGCTAAAAACAAGCAGCTTCTATTAAAACTTCAAGGTTTTGGGAACTTCATACCAAGTCTTATCAAATAGGATAACGGTTATTTTGGGTGTTTAAGGGTATTTTATAAGTATATAAGTCATAAAACTCTCAATTAAACCCTAGTACCTAAATCAAAACTCATTCCCTCCCATAGTTTCTTCAAAAACCTCCACGAGAACTTAAGGTGAAGATAGTTATTGAAGATGGATCTCCGATGGAGTTTCTTCTTAAATAATCATTGTATTCTTATAATAAGTTATGGGAGTTCTTGAAATATGTCTTTCTATTACATTAGAGCAAATTTCACAGAAGATTTTCATAGATTTCAGAAATATGAAAAAGTCCAATTTCTACTCTAATTCTTGGGTTCTTGCAAGAAAAGTTTTCAAACATTAAGATATAATATAATATTAGTATAATTGATGTTTACTAATAATATTCTCCATGAACCCTTTACCCTCGACAAAACGCTCTCAATTTTGAGACTAAAATTGGGTTATAATATCATGCATTCTGATTATGATGAATTCAAGTGTAGATCGTTCTGGTCTATTTGACTTATGTATATCTTATGGTGATTGAGTGGTTATAACTCTTTTTGAGTTTTTCTCCCGACATATTGAGTATTGTATATTCTTAGATATATTAAATATTAAGCTTATTAAATTGACATTCACTTAATGCTTATGAATTCTAGTGTAGTTTTCTATGGGTTGTTAATGATGTAAGAATTGTATTCAATTGATGTCTAATTGGTCTTAGATTTATAATTATTAATTTAATTTACCTAGTTTCATTGATTATTATTGTTTATGTCTTGATCTGATGTTCATCGCCATGGATAAGGGTCTTATGTTATTTAATTGGATCGTTTAGCATTAGATTGAAGTGTTGAGGATTGAGTGGGTGTATGCTGCCCTGATTCCATTTATTTTATGTTAATTACACTCCAATTATGTTGTGATTTTTATGGTCAATTTATGGTTTTAGTGCTATGTTAATTGATAAGGCCTTGTCGGTGTTACTTTATGCAATATGATGACATGTCCTTGTCGGCACTACGTGAAGTATTATGATGATTTATGTAGTTGATTTATGTGAAGTAGTAGCATATATATACATATGATGTAATGTGAATGTATTTGTACTTTCTATGTATGCCTGGAAAACATACAGACTATGACTATGTGCTTACATGTGTAGTCTTAGGGTTGATGCATGGTTGTTCTTACCTAACTATACGAGTCTATAATTATTATATTGATGATGATATGGTAGTGTATAGGATTACTTAAAGATGATAATGATTGTTTCTATGTGCTTCTACAATGGCATGTAATATGGGTTAAAGTAAAGTATGTTGTGTCTTGTCTTGCTTTACTTGAGTCCCGTACTTGATGCATGTATGAAAGTGAATATGTGATGTCTTTACTTATGATGCGATAGCGTCATTTTCTTGTATGCATAAATTAGATGTGACCTTGAGTGATGTTAATAGGGTCTTTATGTGAAACCTTGAACCTAGTGGTAAGGTTATGAATGTTGAAGTCGAATGTCGTATGGAATACTTAAAGTAAAGGAATGATAGAATTAAGTTTGATTGGTTGGAAATACATCATATCAAACCATAGGAAAGTCATGATGAGCTTCTTGTCGCCATTGGAAGGTTTCCCTAGAGGACCTCTTTTGTAGGGTAAATGTGATTGGGGTATAAACTTGATATGGAACCCCTTTATATGAACCTTTTTTGTAAATTACTCTATGAGAACATATGCTATTCCCTAATGAGTATGGTAAGGGAAGTTTTTCTAGTTAAAGGATGAGAGAATATAAAGCACGCCCTTCATATACCTTAACCATGTGCCGACATGGAATGTGTCAAAGTTTTACCATTGGAAAATAAAGCACCTTAATTGGAGTAGGTTAGAACGCCGGATTCAATGCTTTGCTACAATGGTCTCTCTCTGTTATTGCCTAGTCTCATCATATGGATACCTACTAGCATTAGAGAAGATCTATGAGGTGTAGGTGGTGGTATGGGACGCTCTATAGACATTGCCCAATAGGCGTTGAAGGTTTTAGTTAGAGTCTGTAGGTCTTGTGCAAGACCATTACTTGAATTTCCTTACGTGATGAATGAGTCATAAATTAACTAATGATTGTTAAGGATTAAGTTAAGAAAGTATGTTAAATGAATAAGTACTTATCTAGAGTAGTTAAGGGTTGTCTAGATAGGGTGTGAAGGGGGCATAGGAATGGTCATTTCGTATCTTACCTAGATAATTCTTAAGGATGATTCTAGTTATGAAAGATGTTGATTATTTAGACATGATCCAAATTTAGTTAGTCTCAAGGATTATATAGGTAATCTTGAAGGGGTCAATCATTGACGTTATCTTCTTTATTTACTTAAGTAAGTCTTTATGTAACCTTTATAGTGAAGAATGTCATTATATATGTATGTTAATTTATTAAGTGAGAATGATTCTATCTTAGATAATGTATAAGATCTCTTAAGCGTGTGTGTGTAAGGTATTGTATGGGCGGTCGCTTCACAACTCACTCAAGTAAACCTTCGAATCACCTTTGGTAGGAGGATCCCATGTGCATGTGCTTGATGTGTTGTAAGTCTATGTACCTCATTATAGGTGTTCTTAAGGATCATTTAGGTGTGTCTAGAGAGGGTGTATGGACAATCTCTCTTTCTTTTACTTAAGAGAGCCTTAGTATTACCCTTAGTGAGGGGATTATATACTAGAAGGTGTTTGAAACGAAGTTGAGAAACTTCACTATAATAATGAAGAAGTTCACTGTACAATGAAGTACCTCATTGTAATATTTAACTAAACTGTGCATAATTTGCTTAAATAATTTCTTATTTCTTTCTAAGTTATTAAATGTTGTTCTTATGATGATAGTATGATGTTTTACTCAAAATTCATGAAAAACATGTTAATTACTACATGTCCCCTTTTCATGGTTTTTGCATGACTTCCATACTTAGAGAATCCAATGTGCTAACCCCTTCTTTTCCCTTTTTGACTAGAGTGTAGGGAATTGGAAGTGTTGATATGCCATGGAGCATTGATAGGTTTCTAAGGGTTGATGATGATGTATTGGTGAGTCCTTATTGGTTCAATGACGATATCCACGTGTTTCTTTACGTCGTAGTCTTTATTTTATGTATTGTGTGGTCTCAATCCCAGGTATTCTATACTCTAACGTTTAGATTGTTCAAGAAGATTTTGTAAAGGTTTAATGTTTTAAATGAAAGTTTTCCGCTTGTGCAATGTTTATTGAAAGAATTCTACGTGTGTGAAGAAAGGTTTTAATTCTTATTCATTTTAGTAGGTTTACTATGCAATGAATGATATTAGTGGCTTAGATGAGACTTCTTGAAGTCTCATTTTCCGTGTGGCGACACATGGATGCTCTAATTTCTAGGGTGTACTTGTGGGTTGTTGCAGGTAATCACTATTAAACATAATCGAACATCAATTTCAAGTTTAGAAGAAATCCAATTAGAAAAGGACAGCCCTTCGAATTTTTTTATTTAGAAATCAACTTTGAGAGGACATCTTGTAAAAAAGAAATCCCAAAAGTGAAAAAAACCCATACCTTAATTGAGATTAATCCAAAAAATTCAAGTGAAATCAAAGACAAATTGTCCTTCTTATTCAAGCTTTCTTCTTCCTTCAATGGAGGTGTATTAGAGAGATAATGTAGAGAGAGATGAGAGATTTTAGGTTTTCATTTGGGGACTGAAATGAGTGGCAAAAATGTATGGGGAACTGATCTAAAATAAATAGATGGACCTCCCATGAAATAAACAAAAGATCATCACATAAGTTTCACCCTTTAATGAAGTCAAACTTAAATTCAAAACTTCAGATTTACGTCGGAGAACAAGCTCGCCACGCGGAGCTTTTCCCGCATGATTTTCTAAATTAATTTTCAAAACAGTTGAGTCCGCGGCCTTCCCAGTATGCAGACTTGATTTATTACCATGGGCCAACCAGTCCGCGACACGGATACAATTCATCCATGTGTATTTTTGTTGCTGCTTTGGCAGCTTGCTTGGCCATGTTTGGGGTTCTTTCGTGGACCCTAGGGCGACTTTTCGGGGGTGCATACCTTTATCTACATACTATATACATGTTTTTACTTATTTATAGTTTTTTACAAGTTTTAGACCTCATACAACATATCTAAACCTATCCAAAACCTTAGGACGTTTCACTAGTTAAATTTGACTAGCTTCCATATGTTTTGGACGTTTCTATACGTCTAGACTATAAAACTTCCTAGATAGTTTTCAATCATCATTTTAGGCTTATAAAAAATGTTTTAAGGTTTAGTTAATCATTTGACACTCTAGTTTAGATCATGGACTTTCGGATTGTTACAAAACCCTTGGGGATCCCTTCTTGGTATTGGTATTCTAAATTGGAAGGCTTAGGAATTGTACCTTCTTTAATATTCTTTTGTGACTGAACTTACTCTATTGAGAACAAAGGGAAAAATGAGTGGATATGCTTAACGTTGGAGCTCTACTTGATTTTGAGATTACAGTACAAAGAATACTTTTTATATCCCTTAAATCATTGTTCCACATGGGATGTGTCCTAGTACAACCTTTGGCAAGTAGAATACCTTCCACGGTATGGGGTCTTATGACATCGAATTCCATGGAACTTTTCACGACCAGGCAGAACTCCCTAGATGTAATATGGAATACTTGACCTTTCGGAGATCTTATACAAGCCTATAGACATCATTCATCATATTGATAATGAAATTTAGTGGAAACTTTGAAACTTTTCATAGAATATAAAATGCTAGAACATCACTTCATATATAATAAAATATCTTAAATACATAGTTAATATTTTAAATATATTTCGCAATCGTAGACTCATCTTCCATAGAATAGAATAGGGACACGACCCTTAAAAACATAAAATAATATCTAAGATATTACATAATTTTTAATAATATCTAGACATAGGAAATCCTTGATTCTAAAGGACTCCATTTTTTACCTTGGGAAACATCTAGCAAGCTCTTCACTTAAAGAGACATATTATCACCACCTACACTTTGTGCAAAAGAGGAATAAGAATGGTATTAGTAAAAGAATGCATTAATTATGGAAACCATGCAAGAACTGCACTTGAAGAGGACATTTATTTAGAAACCATGCATCATATCATTTAGTAAAACTTCATGAATAATTCGTACATCAAGAACCATATATATCACATACTTCATAGAGACCTAGACAATACTCATAACATAATAGAAATCCACATATTACATTTAAGGAACATTAATCATATTCATAGCATTACCTTCCTTTTACCTAACGCCTTTACCCAAAAATAAATCTTTGGTAATACTATGTCCAATGCATTAATAGTGTCCCATTCCACGATCCAAAGTCAAGCATCACCTTAAGGTCACCACGTTGAACATTCATACAACATTCATAAACTCAAACATATACATCAGAGAAACATTGCATATCATGATACACTTATTTCACATGTTAGCCGACATACTTCATGAACCTCATATACGACTCATTCCAAGACAACATGCAATCAATACTACCAATATTATCAAAATGAGGCAATAATCAACAAATGCATATTTGAACTTCATCTAACTAATATATCATAAGACCTTATATTCCAAATCTAAGCCTACTAGTTCAATGCATATGTGAAGCACCATAACCTCACACATACTAAATAAATCCAAAAAAAGACCACAAACATTACCATTTACTTCATACATCAACTTGACAAATATAGCTAACTACATGCATATCAAGTAAGACCTTAATCATATTGATAATAAGGCCAACATCACGAATTTTATCATACAAGTAGGTCAATACTACATTGTCATGTATATGAAAATTATACATATATATATATATATATATATGCATATAAAACTCCCTCCTAGATCTAATTTCAAGAGATAATTGTGCAATGCATATGTAAAGTCACATGCCGTCACCTATAGTAAGAAAAATCCTTTAGGTGATCCCAGTTAAGGTTCATCCTCCTACATCCATTGTTCATTTTACATTAAGGGAAATTTTACCTCAACTAACACTAGACCATGTGAGCTAATCATGAAATTCGATGTCATACCACCCCACACCGAAAAGAGGTGCTCTACATGCCATGGTAGAACCATACATAATAGCTATCTATGTGGATTCACTAGGTAAAACCTGTGGGAGCACATAGTTAAAGGAACTAGGATATGTATAATTTAAACCCTCTTTATGCCATTCGACATTGTAGTTTCAACCTTATGAGAACATTGGTGAAACTGTATTCCTTCTTTGGAAGGGACACCTCTCATTGCCAAGTTCACTCGGTTCTAAGTTAACTTTTCCATTTTTGAAATATACATTAAGTCTTTATTAACATTACTTAAAAAAATTGGCTTTAAGAGATTAACCCTGCATATGCATAGGTCATAGATTAATGATGAGAATGTTCTTCCCTCAAAACCTAAATCATGTGAGAATATCCTTTCATATGCGCATGGTATATTCATAACATAGTCTATTTTATAGTACAATTGAGCAAAATCATTCAAAAGACCCTACTTTACTAGATTATAATAACATGCTTCATCCATTCATTCATGTGTGTGTATCTATACATATATGAGGAAACCTTTTCACATAAACACATATAGACAACACATGTTCATACTTCATCATTCATATACATTACTTAATAACATAATACAAAGATTCATAAGAGATTACTTTTAATGCCTCACAATCATACATCATCATCATTTCATATTTATCATGTTCATAGCTTAATCATACATTCACACTCATCTACATAAAAAGATAACCCTAGGAATTATCTTATCAAGGTACACAATTGCAATGTATACGTAACGTCCCATACCCTTTCCTATACTAGTACACCCATAAATTCATCCTAGTCAAGATACATTTTCATACATTCATGATAATACAACACTTATATTCATGCATGAGATGTGTGTGTACATTGGTCAACATGATCACATTAAGGCAACAACATGGTATTAAGGAATCAACCATCTAAATATCAAAACACATATATAACATCCCTAAAGTCTTAAGTCATACACATATAGAGTATTAAGGAATATAGACTACACACACTCACAATACATCATAGGAGACAAGAACACATTCAATCTTTACATAGAAGACTCCTACTCATTGATATAAGACCATACAACCATATGGGGGAATATATGCAGTGTTCATTCTACACAAATGTATCTAATCATAAACATGTAGACCATATTTAGTCCTAACAGCATCATTCATATGTTCATAACAATATAAATACACCCTAGATTATAAACTGGAATGAAAGACTAGGCATGTGATATAATAGGTATGACCATTATAACTACACTACACAAAATATCAATTTCCTTCAAGGACATGATCACATCATATATCACTATACAAGAATGTCAACACCGCCAACATAAGTGGACCTTACAAATCAAATAATTCGATGTCAATTCTATATTAGATAGAGGAATCTCGGTCAACCTCACCAAATCTCAAATCTATGTGTAACGACCCGTAGGTAAAACCTAGAAGTTAGAGAACTCTTGAGTCGTCACACAACATGCTTGACCTTACAGAGGTCTTGCACATGACATTTAGCTATAATTCATTAAATAAAGTATTAAAAGTAGTGCGGAATTAAAACTTTCAATTACAATATAATCAACAAATTCTTTTATAAAACCAAAGAAATTAGTATCATAGTCACAAGACAACTTAAAGACACATCTTAAATATCTTAGGGTAACCCTTTTACATTGAAAGAAATACAAAAGTAGTCTTATACAAGTCTTCAAGAATAAACTAAAGAAACAAAGACTATGTTCTCGAATATATGAGGACATACCAAATCTTGAGAGAGTTTACTTCCAAAGATTTACCTCCTAACACTTCTACTTGCCGTCCACCTATACTTCTAGAAATATAGAATAGTATAGGGTTGGTATAAATATTGTACCAAGTATAAAATTATGCAAAATCATGCAAAAAGGACAATTTAGTTGAAACATACAACTCATGTTATTTTTTGAAAGATCTTCATGAATAAAGTTATAAAACATCATATAATCATAAATTAGAACATAAGGTGAAACTTCCATATTTTTAAACATAAGAGCATAGTTATAGTAAACCAAAATATAATATGAACTACTCCTAAATAAAGTTATCTTAAGTCTCACCAAAGTAAGAGATAATTAGATCGCCCATACACAACCTCTCCAATGCATACCTAAGTGATCTTTAACAAGTCAACATCATTATTGAGATATGAGAACAATATACATACATTAAAGACATCACATAAAACAATCCTCCAAGACAACTCCCAAGTTACACGTAGTGCAATATGGAAGTACATCCCGTACCACTACTTCCACTTAATGCTCCTAATTAATCATCCTATATTAGGAACATCACATTCATAACTTTATCTACATATCTTTAATTATACAAGACATAATATCAACATACTTCTTTAACATTAGACATAAGACATTCATCCTTTATGTAAATTATGAATAAAATCAACATTCTTCTAAACGTTAAGAATAAAGTCAACTTACTTCATTTCATCATATAGTGACCCATTCATATATTTTCATAAAAGGAGAAACCAAGAATACCTCCAAAGGTTTAGTTGTGAAATGAATCGATACTGTCCCATACCGCCACCAACCCTAAGTAGTACACCCTTAAGAAGACATAGTTTATTTACTTAAGTTTGTGGGGGCAAGCTTTAGTCGACATAGACCATCAGAGCTAGACATGGAATCCTGATATTAACCCCTACCTGATGAGGGATCCCTACTTGCCTAAGATAGGGTCATTATCTTTAGCCTTTATATGGAATCTCCAATAGCTACACCTACGCGGGAACATAGTTAAGGGATAAGGAGACTACTAAAAAGTAACTCATTCTCTACACACGAGGAGCACACATCTCAAAAGGTATATTGGATACAACATCTCTACTCACAAAGTGTACCCACCCCTTCTTCAAATTTTTTTGGTGGTAAGCATCACCACACCTCAAAGTCTTAAACATTCATTGACTATAGGTTAGAGGATAACTATTTAGAACCACATGTCAACTAACGAAGAGTACTTATATGTAGAGGTTACTTTTGAATATCACATATATAATCATGAAGGGAATCGAACACCAACCTATCATGGAATGCAAATTGGGAATAGTGAGGTTGCTACTCAACGCATCATCTAAACTCACGAAGAGTGTTCACCCCAAAATACCTTTTTTCATAGAATAGGGATAGTAAGGATGGTTTAGACACATCATCTGTACTCATGAAGAGTGTCTACCCTAAAATCCCCCATTTACATTCTTTAGAGTCTTATCGAGAAAACCATTCAATAAGATCCCACTCATACATTTACATCAACTTCATTCATTCAATCATTCTAGGTGTTTTTGTGAGTAAATTTTATAACACCTTATACACAACCTCTATTATGCATGACAATAGATTCTAATCATGACCACCTTCAATTAATCATAAACATACACTATCATGCTTTACATATACATATACTTCATTTGCACATAATCGTTTCATGATACACTTCGTAATACATATCATGCATATACATGATAATCATCACCTTCTTCACATACTATGCCTTTAATGTCATAATCACTATACACATACTTAAACATATTCATATACTTCAAATAAACACCACTACCAAAGGTGGACCATACCATTTAACATAATTTCACAGTATGAACTAAGAAAGATAGATCAAATTACCTTTCATCCATAGACTTTAACACCTTTTCTCAATATTTTGTGAAATAATCATAATAAAGCACATTAAGGCAGCCAAAAATTAACAATATGCATAAGAACGGTATCATGTGGGATTTTACCTTAAAATCATCAACTAACATTGAAAATAACATATTTCATCCATTAAAATTTTTTGATTCAAAGACCCATGCATATAATTAAAAATTGAAGAAGTTGTAGTTTGAACTTTTGAAAGTCTTTGACATGGATCGTTGAATTAAAGAAGGTTCAAGGATTAACTAACATACCTAAATTTGAATAAAACCACGAGAATTTGAGTATAAATCCGTTGGCATCCATATCCCAAGATCCAAGACCTTGTCCTTCAATGGAGGCTTGACAGAATTTTGGAATAGAAGAACTTTTAAAGATTTTTGACATTTTTATTTCTAATTGAGAGATTAGGCTTTTTGATAGGGGAATTTGTGTTTAATGACCTAAAATTAGTATACAATACACCCCAAAACACCCTTACATAAATTGGACATTTTTAGACAAGTCAAACTTTGCTTAAATTTTTAGAATTATCAGCGGAAAACAAGTCCGAGATGCGGAGCTGTTCCCGCAAGATATTTGTAAATAAATTTTGAGATAGTGGAGTCCTTGACGTGTCCGCGTTGTTGACCAAGAATATTGTCCCTTGGTGAACAAAGTCTGTGACGCAGATTGGTTTCTCCTAAGTGAAAATCTTGCTACCTGGGGTAGCTTATTTGGACAATGCTTGAGTCCTCCTCAAGGACCCTTCGGTTGGTCCTTAGAGAGTCATGCCTGCAAGCTTCGACCTTGACAATTTACCTCTAGGTTTTAGGGTCATCCTCACTACTTTTAGACTCCAAATAACAAATTAAAACAGATAAAATATACAAGGACGAACTAGCACACACACAAGGCTATTTTCCAAACGCCTTGATTGTCCTATGATGTTTGATTTTGAACTTACAAAAATGACCTCAAATCAAAAGTTCACTATTTTAACACATTATTAACTCATTGAAAACATGTGAAGCTCTAGTTTGACCTATTTCTCTTTTAGGATTGTTAAATCTCCCCCACTTAGAACAACATTCGTCCTCGAATGACACTAATCACTTTCCAAGGACAACAAGGACAAAAATAGAAGCATGACACACATAACATCAAGGTCATAACAGTCATAGACGAATAACCAAGTTGTCAAGGAACAACAACTTCATATCATTAAGCATTTTAAGCAATATATGCATTTGTGGAATAAATTCCACAATTCAAAGCATACACTTAGTTTGTAATTTTCATTTAATTTATGGAGGAACTACCTTCTCCAACATTTTTAGACAAAATCATCACATTATTTCAAGGCTCAACATTAAATAAAATTCAATCACACATTGACACATAATTATAAAAACATTGAAGCAATTAAGAAAATATCATTAGCTACACATTAACATGAAAATTATATTGACTATTAATCTACTTATGTAACTAAAATATCATCTAGAGCATGCAAAACATCACATCATCAATTTAATTAATAACATAAGGAGACATGCAAATCATATTTATGCAATACTCCAAAAAAAAAAAACGACTAAGGATTTGGTCTAATGTTTGAGTGAAAATAGAAGAGAGATAAGGATATCAACTATCTTTCTGCTCAACTCATTTTCCCCCACTTAGGGTAAACTACTCTAAAGCAAGTCAAAACAACCATAAGAACTATAATTTACCAAGGACTTTATTCCGAATTATCTCTTTAGCCCATTCTCATCAATTCTTGTAATGACCCTTACCAAGAATCTTCAACGTCGCATACTTCAAAATACCACTACATGTCTCATAAGGTGGAAACTCATACTTACATTATGAACATTAAGACTTCTATCAACCTTACTAGTCAAGCATAACACCCTCCTCTTATGATTCAAGCTTAGAAAAATCCACTTAAATATAGTCTCATTAAACTCTTAGGGACCACATAACTCAAACTCATGGAGTAAGAATTTCCACTTTCTTTTTCCACCCATTAAGGTAGGTTCATTTCGAGACGAATATTCTAGATATATGGATTCCACGATTTGCTAGTATAACCTCACAATTGCCTTGCTACGCTAACATACTATCTTCCCCACCTTATTATGAATAATCCTGCACAAGTACATCAATCCAACACTAGGACAACCATAAAATGTTACTCATTGCATATCCTTCGTCGCATATACATAATAAAAAGTAGTGCGGAATTATAACTTTAAACATTTCATACTCTTTAAAAACTCTTTCGTAAAAAATCATAGAAATACTAAATCTCAATATCATTAACCTTATGACATGAGAATACTTTTGGATACGACCCATACTCAATACTAATATAGAAATACTTAGTCTATTACAATACTGCAACATGAAACATAAAAGACATCTATGTATGTCCTCGAATCAATTGAAGACATGTTTCAACTTCACTTGAATGATGCTACGATCAAAGTTTTGCTTCCCAAATGCTCCTCACCTACAAACAACTATAAGGATAGATAATAGCACGGATTAGTATAGCCTGATGTACTAAGTATGACATAATGCATGAAAATCATAAAAACCACACTTTTATTAGAAATACACATTTTTTCATTTTAGAATCACATTATAATCATAAGAACAACATTTATAAACTTTGAAAAACATAAGATACCATTTAATCTTTTTAACACCTTTTTTGAAAGCACATTACAGTAGATTCATTTCATTGTTAAGTCAAGTTCTTTCACTTCCCTTTTAACACTTCCTAGAATGTAGTCCTTTCACTTAAAGTTATCCTAAGACTTGCTTAAGATACACAAAGAGAGAAAACTAATACAACCTTCGTAAGCATACCTAAATAACCCTCAAGAATACTTATGCGATGATACATACACACTTACAAGACATCAACACATAAAGATATAGATAATATGACATTCTCATACCAATGGCTAAAATAGACTTATTTAAGTAAATCAAGATGATAAAGTCTATGATATACCTCTTAAAGACTACCTAAATAATCTTTATGACTATTAAGTTTAGATCATGTCCAAATAATCAAAATATTCCCTAAATAAAGTCATTCTTAAGACTCATCTAGCTAACATAGGAAGTTAGACAACCCTTAACTACTTTATATAAGTACTTATTTATTTTGCATACTTTCAAATTTAAGGCATTACATTCATTAGTTAATTTAGGAGACATTCACCACATAAAGGACTTTCAAGTAATGGTCTTGGACAAGACCTAGGAACTACAACTAACACCTTCAAATCCTGTAGTACAATGTCTAGATAGTGTCCCATACCACAACCTAAACTTCAAAGAACTTCTCTAATGCTAGTGGGTATCACATATGATGAGAATAGGCAGTAACAAACATAGACCATGATAGAAAATCATGGAATTTGAAGGTCTAACCTACTCTGATTAGGGTGTTCTACTTGCAAATGGTAGAACTTAGACACATCCCATGTAGACACATGGTTAAGGAATATGAAAAGCATTCTATGTAATGTAGTCTCATTCATTAAGTTGAACTACTTCCCTTACCATAATAACTCAGTGCTAGCCTACGTTCTAATAGAGTAATTTACACTTAAGGTTCATATAAAGGGGTTCCATATCAAGTTCATAACCAAATAACATTTACCCTACAAGGGAAAGGCCGACTAGGGCTAACTCGTAATGGGGAAAAGAAGCTCATAATGAATTTCCTAAGGACTAATATGATGTCGTCCATCCGATTACCCGTAAGACTATCATTGCATTACTTGAGGGATACCATTACTGCTGTTAACTTCAACATTCACAAACTTACCACTAGGTTCAATGTTTCACAAAAAGGACACTCTTAACATCATTTAAGATCTCATAGCATTAATAGATTCAATACTAAGGGACTTTAATATCCTATGTCAAGACATATAATATTCAAAGTCATAGATGTATCACGTAAGGGACCAAAGAAACAACATACTTCACCTTAACACATATTACACGTCATTCTAGAAGAACATAGAATTAGCCATTATCATCTTTTAGTCATCCTATACACTATAATATCATCATTAATATGATCATCGTAGACTAATATAATAAAGTAGGAATAACCACGCATCAACCCTAAGATTGGACACATAAACCCAAAGTCATAGTCTAACATGATTGCCTAAATAATATCAAAAGAAGAACACATACACTTTCACATTACTTATAATGTAGATATATATCATCATACTTAACATAAACATTATAATACATCAAGTATTTTCCTACAAGGTCATGATAATCATATTACTTTACATAACGCCGACAAGGCCATATCCATTGCAAGTAAAGCACATAATATCGCCACAAGAAGTTGACCATACCAATCACAATGTAATTGAAGTCTAATTAATATAAAATAAGGAAACAAGGAAGTGTAACACCACTCACTCCTCCATACCTTAATCCAATGCCAAATCATTCAATTTGATATCACATCACCCTTACCCATGGCCATAACCAACAAATCAATAATATTATAATAATATTAATGAAATTAGGTCAATTTACTATATATAAATCATTCTAATACAATATAGATATAAATTTTTTACAATTATTACATCAATCAATATCCTAGATGAAACTACAACAGAATTCATCAGCATTAGATCAATCTCAAGTAACCCATAACTTAGTCGAAACTAGCGTTCATCAAATTCATTGGTTCATAGGTTATTTTAGTTTAATATCATCAATAAAATAACAATTCAATCTTTCATCCATGTTTAAAAACTATTAATGCAAGAACCAATAGATAGATTATGAAATTGGATAATTCAACTTTGAAAACTTTAAGAAACATCATTGAAAGTTGAAATCCTTCATGAAGAGAGGTACAAGGATCAAAACCTATACCTGAATTATGTTTATTGTTCAATTTGATGAAGAATATCTACTCAATTCTCCAATCCAAGCCCTTCCTTGATCTTTGGCTCCACCGCAGTTTTGGGAAATTTCTAAGGGAATCTTCTAAGTGTTTTAGGCTTATATACACATTTAAAACATAAAAAAGAACCTTGAGGAACCACTAATACACTTATTTATAATTAGTGTTAATTTTTAAGTTCACCCCTCATTTGGTAGTGAATTGCACGAAGAGACAGTGCCCATCGATTGTTGGCAGTCCATGGACCGTTTTTCCATAAACAAATTGACTTGTCCATCCGTCGATTGGTTCAGAAACTCGACATTGGTCTCTTATCTCCCAATAGTAAGTACCAATATAACATAAACCACTAAAAGGGTGACGATTGACCCACTAGGCTTCGATTACTTTCCGATGGTAGGCTGGCTTGGGCAGTCTTGGACACCAACTTTTGGTCCTTCATCAAGGACCTGTTGATGGTCCTTGGGGATGTTAGCCAAGACGTTTCAAACCCAATCATGATGTTATACGAGTTTATCACCTCTCACGTGAATTTCATCAAAAAATAACACGGAAAACTCGACGAAACATCCCTAGAAAAATAAGGTAGTTTTAGAGGGAAACTTTCGAACGTCATGTACGTTTGACCGCCAAACATCACGAAACCTCACAAACTACCTATATGCACCATATTAACTAATTTAAGGACCTTTTAAGCTCTTGAATAACACATAAACACATAAATCCATAAATAAGGCACAAAGGTGACTTAGTCGTCAAATGTCTTAGTTGTCCCTCAAAATAGCCTAATCTCTTAAACACTGCATCAATACCTCATTATAGTGCTATTTAGTAACTTGGACCTTAATTTCAACGATGTTAGTCTCTAGTTCACCTAAGACATCTTATATATCTTACATTCTCCCCCAATTTGACAACATTCGTCCTTGAATGTCACTTGCCAATCTCTGAACACTGCCAAGAAAATATTTTAAATTAACAACTCATAACCATACCATATAACACATAATAAACAAGAAAACATCAATTTTACATAATCAAGTGGTTGACAACACAAAAAGAAACAAAAAAACATTATATAACTCATTATGTTATAAAAATCACATGGTTCATTCCATATAACTAAAACTCATTTTATATTCTATATAATAATCATGTACATAATTTATAACCATTTTACAAAAGTTTTAGACCAAAGAATGAATTAGTCAAATTTCCAAAATTTTAACAGTGAGCAGTACAATGTTAGAATAATTTTGGCATTCTTTTTTAAAAATGCATCTTTTAAGCAATTCATAATAGAAGCATGTTAATATGTAAGGTAACATAATGTAAAACATGTTACAACATAATCATGACATCATAAAATACACAATACAAGAAGTTAATGAAATTCAATTGCAATAAAACTCCTAAACACCATGCACATGCAACATGCTTCTATGACTTTCCATCCCATCTACTAATCATGTTTCCACACTTAGAAGGAACTAATATAACTATAAAATTTACTATTACTTACAAACATCATAATCATCATTCTCATCCGGCTTTGATCCTCTTTCCCGCAATGCGTAGAAACGAGCATTAGCCTTTTGAACACCCTTTTTTGAAACATTAGGAGAAACTGGCTTACCCTACTTTCCTATAGAAGCAATGTTAGGACAATAACTCACCTTTTGTCCTTCTTTACCACAACCATAGAAAATCATGGTACCGCTTCTACACTCACAACAATGCCTCTTTCCACAAGTGACACATGTAGGTTTTGACATTTTGAGAATTACCTCCTTTTCGAGTTTCACCTTAGCACTCCTAGGCTCTTCTTGATTTTGATCCCTATTCTTAAACCTTGATTGCTCTTGGTCGTTATAACCACTCCTTTTCAAGTTTCTAGACATCTTCTTAATTTTTTACTCTTCAATTGATTGGGAATACACATTGAGTCTAGCTAGGTACATCTAATCATGTAACATCACCATACGACATTCCTCGCTCACTACGTCGGTGACACCCGTCATAAAACGCTTATTTCATCCAATGGATTAGACACAAGGGATGGGAAATATATAAATAACATTGATATGCATCCCGTTAATCATTTAACCTCAGATGTCTATATCTTTAAAATAGTGCTTTGATTTCACTTCTTTGAGCCGAGGGTTTGTCAGAAACAATCTCTCTACTTTCACAAAGGTATGATAAGATCTCTGTAAATTCTACTCTCCAGACCTCACTTGTGGAATCATGCGAGGTATGTTATTGTGCATATTTTGTGTGCTTGTGATATGGTGATTTAGTGTTTCTTTTTTTGTGTTACTCTAGTTATTTATTTAGTGCATATAAAGGGGAAGGGAAACTTTGTTACTCTGTTTCTTCTTTAGTTATTACTCATTCTTTAAGAACTTCATTCAAGTTTTAATATGCTAAGGATTTGGTTTTTTACCAATAGCAGAAATCATTTTACTTTGTTCAATTGTGAAGTAATAATACACATTGTCAACCATATACTTGAATAAGAGTGCGTAAAATGAGGAAGTTCTCTGTTTGTCACTTGTTTAGTTATCCAACTTTGATTATTTATTCTTTCGTAATGATTAGTTTTTAAAACAAAATAAAGTAGTAGTTTACAATAAAGTTTTTATGGTTAGAATTCAGAAGGGGGATTTAGATATACTTATTTATTGATTCCCACCTATAGTAGTAGACTTGATTTTGAGTATATTCTTATTATTGTTCTTCGTTTGTCATAATTCTAAGGTCATTTCGATCCTTTTTTGTGTGATTTCTATTTATTTTTTCACCTGTAAGAGTTGGCCAAATAGTGGAATGGATTGAGTTGATTGATATAAGGCACTTAAAATATTCTAATGTATGTCGAATGACATGCTTTAAACTATGCATTGTATGTTCAGATTTTATCATCTGATGAAATAAAAGATCTTGAGATCCATAATTTACTTAGGGGCTGCTAATAAATACCCCTCCCCTAGATGTAGGTCCTAATTTTGTTATATATTATGTTCCATTATTTTCTCCGTACAGAGAGCCTGAGCTAAAATTAGGAGCACAAAGGATTCATCCAAATCTTATTTGTCGGAAGTTTTATATATATCTAGGGTAAGATCAATAGAGTAGTTATTAGACTAGTAGTGTCGGTGTTAAGGAGGAGGTGCGCGAATCCATTAGTAAGGAAGGGTCAGAGGTTGGTTGTAGCAACAAGGGTTACGAGAGGTAGATGTAGGCTAAAAAAGAAGTTGGCATGATGTGACACAACTTCAACTTACTAAGGATATGACCATAAATATGAAGATATGGAGGTCGCAGATCACTGTTGAAGATTAGCAAGTGATAAAGTGTGGGCACTCGTTAGGTGGGAGAGGCAAGGGCTTGCCTCGTATCCTCTACTCCTAGTAGTAGTATTTAGAAATCATGCAATCCTTCTATCAATAACCTCCTTCAGTGAAGTTATATCCAGAAAACAACCCTCTCTTATCAACGGGTAGTGTAAAATTTGCATTCAGATCACACGTTGTATTACCCTGATTATGTTAATTATAATATATATATATATATATATCTATATATCTATATATTAAATTCTTTCGTGTATTTATTTCATTATATTATATGCCGGTCTAAGGACCAGTGGACCACTAAGAATGCGTGTGTGCGAGGTCATTTCCTTTTTTATTCTCATTGTTGTCTTGAAAATTACATGCACGAGGCTTTGCATTTGTTAATTAATATAGAATTAGTTAAGACTCATATAAAAAGAAACATGACTTAATTACTATTCAACTGTGATATTAAGAATCCAATTTTGGTCTTTGAGTCAATGGATTGTACCTTAGAAGTTTAGGTACATGACAATAACTTGAACGAAATAAATATTTTTTCCGTTCATCTTTACTTGTTTATTAAATATTTTATTTGACACACCTTTAGAAAACAATAAATTATAGGTTATTTTATTACGTTATCCCAATCAACTACAATTCATCGAAATGTTGAAAAATGAATAATGGGTGTAAGCTATCTCCCTCGCAAACAATGAAGGGAAATGTGTCACTGGGTTCCTGAAAATGAATATATTCTCTCGATTTTGTACCCCAAGGGCAATTATTAGTGATGGGGGATTCCACTTTTGCAACAAATTGTTCAAGGGATCATTAGATATATATGGGGTTTGCCATAATGTGGGCACTCCATACCATTTTCAAACTAGTGGGCAAGTTGAAGTATCAAATAGAGAGATCAAAAAGATATTGTCAAAAAATAGTGAACTCTAGTAAAACGGATTGGTCAAGGAGGCTTGATGATGCTCTTTGATCCTAGCGGACAGCGTATAAGACTCCAATAGGTATGTCACCATACAAATTTTTATATGGGAAATCTTGTCATCTTCTAATTGAATTAGAGCACAAAGACATGCGGGGATATAAAATAGCTGAAAATGGATTGGAAAGAAGCGACATAACAACATTAAAATGGGTTGAACGAACTCGATGAATTTCTCCTGAATCTAACCTTGTGTACAAAGAAAAGAGAAGAAGAAGGTTACCCATGACCTCTCAAAAATTACAAAACGAGAGTTTATCGGTTAGGCATTTGTGTTTTATTCAATTCTAGGTTGCGCTTGATCTGGGCTAAGCTCAAGTCCAAATTGCCTGACTTACTGGTTACCCAAACTATTCCCCATGACGCAATTGAGTTTGGAAACCAAGAGGCGGTGCAGTTTAGGTGAATGGACAACGAATAAAAATCTATTTCGGGTATGTTGAATCGGCGAATGAAGTGTTTGAGGCATACCATCTTGATGAAGTCTGAGTAATCAAGTGTCTTCAGTCGTGCTGTGACGTTAATTAAGGAGGTTGTTGGAAGGCTACCCAATACGTATAGTTGTCTTTCTAGTAATAGTAGCATTTAATATACTAATGGGTTTTTAGTTTTAAGGTACATCACCAGGAAATTCTGCAGAAAATCAGTCTGCAACATTCACTGTCGGATACATCGACAGACCGTCACGCATGCGACGGTCCGTCGCATGAATCCGTCATGCCAGGTACCTCTTTCATTTATTTTAAAGTTAATGGAAAAGCAACGGAACCTACGATGGGCCGCCACATCTGCGAAGGACCATTGTCGGTGACTCGTTGCGTCATTAACCCGCAACCCGACCCGACAAGGCTTGGGAATTTAACATTTTCTCAACACTCAAAAAAACCCACCCTTAATTTCACTCCTTCCCTCTTTCTTTCATTTCTCTTCCTTTAAAACTTCCAAATTCCTACCTCTCTTCTCTATCAACTGATCACTTCCCCAAATCCCCAATTACGGAAATCTCCTTTCTACTGGTCGGAGACTGTTGTTGTGGTTCTACTCTTGATAACCAAGTGCCTCATTTGCTTGTTTTTCTCCTCTTCTCAGGTAGTGTCTCTAATATCCACCCATTTACATTGCATTTTTTTTATTTTTAATTAGTATTAGCCTATTTCTTTTTGGTGGGTCTTCATTCTTCGATTCAATTTCGTCTGACCTAGGTTAGAATCCTCGAATTTCCTTGTTAAAATTCGGAGAAAACAGGTGATAGCTGCTAAGTTAGTTTCAGGCATTTGGGTTACGGAAACAGGATAGGTAACACTTAATATTCCATTATTGAGTCACATGGGATGATTGTGTCATGCTCAGTTCTATCGCTGAATGACAGAACGAGACCCCGATAATGGACAATCGTACCTATGCGGACCATGATAGGGTTTTTTCCAACACCCCACTGTCTGTTTTCTCTATGTGTCCACCAACGGACACAAGCGACTGACCGTCGTTCCCACGAAGTTCCATTTGGCAAAACCGTTCTTGATGTTAGAGACCATATTCCTTAGGGACTTTATTTTTTTTCCAAGCGTTCTCTAACAGATATCTACAATGGACCATCATACTTTCGACGGTCCGTCCTGCACATCCATTCTGGTTTTCAGAGACCCTATTTGTAAGGGTCTAAAAATTTTCCTAAGTGTCCTCTAACAGACATCTATGACGGAACGTCATTAAAAAGACGGTCCGTGCTGCATAACCGTCATGGTTGTCAGAGACTCTTGTCCTAAGGGTTTGAATTTTTTTCCAAGTGTCCTATGAAGGACATCTACGATGGACCGCCAAACCCACGATGGTCCGTCCTGCACAACCTTCATTACGGTCAGAGACCTCTCTCCTAAGGGTTTCCATACTTTTTCTAAGTTCCCCACGACAGACATCGGCGACGTACCGCCATTATCACTATGGTCCGTCCTGCTGATCCGTCAGAACATTAAGATACCTTCCTTCAGGGTTCTCCACATAAATATAGTTAAAGTAAGACATGACAGACCACATGACGGTCAGTCGTACTCATGACGAGCCATCACCAGGTCCGTCGGTTTCACATCTACTATAGAGATATCATTATAGCTTTTTACTTATATTTATTTTGTGTCATTTTTGCTTGTGTGGTTTGCTCCTTGTAGTACTAATATTAATCCTTTATAGGTACTATCTCTAATGTCACGAAACAAGATAGAGTTTATGCAGGTGGGCGTTTAAAATCTGGCGCCCCATCTGCCTTACTGGTTATAGGCTTTGATAATGAGCATGATCCCGAGTAAGTGACCCTAGGAACTGCCACTCTATCACGAGCTGCACGTGCAACATGAGATACACCCAAAAATGTGGCATCCGGCGTAGTCACTCCATTCTAGTCTGATGAGGAGCGCACAAAGACCTGCACACATAAGAAGAAGGAGCGTCTGGTTCCTTAGGAGAATCGTGGTCAGAGGAAGCCTATGAGTCTGCATAAGTCCCTGCACCCGCCACTGCTGCACAGTCCTTATTCCACTCTAGGCTCACCGACTGGTGCTCTCACCTCGGTTGACGACCAGCCAAACCTGTGGTGTATCGACGAGCAATACCAAGCGTATTCAGTTGAAATATTTCTAAATGATAAAGGCGTCATGAAACGGACCCTTACCCTTGAGAGGCGGCCCTTCAAAAAGTCTCCCTACCATGCCTTATTTCCATAATCTCTTCACTATACACCAGCTAGAGTGGACCGCTCGTTCTTTGGGCCGCTACAGCGAGGAGTAGGTCTAAGATTTTTATGCCTCTTATGTGGATACTCTCCGATCAGAGATCAATAGGCGGTATGCCCCCGCCAAAAAGGCCCCACATGAGCACGTAAGAGTACGCAGCATACTGGTCGACATCTCCCTGCCAGCCATCTGCCGGTATCTGTATGGTGAGGATGTTGATGCCACCAGGACCCTTCTCACCACGGATTTTGAATACCGGTTTCAAATAGTTAAAGATGTCCAATTCTTGCGAGAGCCATTGCTGAGAGAGACCACCAAGAGGTGGATTACTCTGCAATTATCTTTTGATGGATATGGTGCCGATTGAGTCATTGAGCCGAAAGGACCCATCAGGAAGGCTTACATGACCTTCATAGCTAGATTTTTATGGTTGATTGATTACCACTGCCTCTCCCCCACGGCTGCTGATAATATAGTTTCATGCGATCGCGCATTTCTGATGGCGGCGATGATAGAAGGGTTTGAGGTGGACTTCTCTTGGCTTCTATAAATGGTCATGCACGAGAGGTCTTTCAAGGTCACAACTACTTACCCTTTTCCGTGCATGATATTTTCATTAAGCAGGTCCGCAGGTGTGCCAATCAGGCACATAGATAAACACAGGACTCTTACTGTTTGTATCGGCCTCATCAGGAATGAGGCAAATGAGTTGGCTCCATGCAGATGTCCCCGTCAAGAGTTGCCTCCACTTGGTGAAAATCTTGCTGATACAGTAGCACATGATCGAACGGCTACACAAGCTGCTTCCGAACAAATTGACACTACCCCGATCTAAACTATCCCGGGAAGTACCACTATGCCTAGCTCCTATCGCTCAGCCCCTTTCCCCGCTCTAGTCCCGCTTGCTAGGGTCCATAAACTAGAGGCACAAACAGCCACACTTCTGCATCACATCCATCCTTGGATGCAAATGTCTGTTGCTAAGGCGGAGGAGCGCTTGGTGCGTAAAATGGTCTATCACACAGAGCGGAAGATCGTTGAGGTTCATCAGCATTTGGACGCTTTTGAGTTGTGGGTGCTAGCCCGGCCAACCGCTCAGGTCGACCTGTCGACCCCTTAGGCTACAGTTGAGAGTTTGCGAACAGATATTGATATTATACTAGAGGCTAGGGTGCCTCAGACTGACACCCTTCTACAGAGCCTGCTGAGGACACAATGATGGCTACCTTATTCGCCACTTCTAAGATTCCACCAGCTTCCCCAAGAGATCATACCAAGAGGCGCAAGGGTCTAGAGAAGGATGAGGCTAGAGAACAGAAAAAGGAGCACCGTAAGATGGAGGCTACGAGGAAAGCGTCACTTCTACGAGGAGGCACGTCGGATCAAGGCTGTAGAGTAAGTTGCTGGGGCATCTATCTCTAGAGATGTGGACACTGCCGAAGGCACTACTGATAGTGATGTTTCTAATGAGGAGACTACTGAGGGTGTCAAGACTACATAGGCAGTGAGTTCCGAGGAATCGGACCCATCAGCTTGCTGATCGTCGGTGCTTTGCGCCCTAGATTTGCTTCACCTATCACCCTAGTACTTTATTTTTTTTTATGCATTAGGAATAATAGCAAATCTTTTTGTTAGAGATGGGGTCAATGGAAAGTGAGTGCTAGGGTGAAGTCTGAGTAGCCCAATTCACGATCCTCTTTTGGGGTTTTCTTGCAAGTGTTCTTTTTCCCCAAGGGACTGATTATTTTTATTGTTGAACTGGCATATCTATATCTTGTATATATAGTATAACTCTAAATCTTAATGACTAAAAAAATGATATTATGATGTAATGAAAATGAGCATGCTTAGGCACAGTAATTTGATAACTGTGTGTTCTAAGAAGACCTAAAGATTACACCACTGCAGGACCCTAAGTTAAGACGCGACCGAGAGGTGTCTGATAATTGGTAGAGTAATGCGATGTAAGTGAGTGTGAGGAAGGTTTGATAGTCCACTATTTGTAATGACTAGAACTTGTTTGTTAGTCTGCTAAAACTAAGTTGTCATAGTAAAGTAGGAAGGATCATAGTTCCTGTCACTATAGCCAATTTTTAGACTAAATTGATAAAAAAAAACTAATGTAATTAATCCCTCTTTGATCCAAATGATTTAAGCTTAAAATAGACCTTTTTATTTTACCCGAAGTGATCTTTCATGGGAATAATGTGTTGTCCCTTGTCTCTCCTTGGCTAATTCAGTAAACAACCTTTTCATGGCCCTGATCTAACTTTTTGAATTGTGTACTTTGACTCATGGAAAATCCCTGAGTTGAGAGCGATTATTATGATGAATGCTCTTGAAGGTGGGGTTGAAAGAACAAAAGTAAAGTGACTCAAGCAAGAATAGAAAAGAGTATCTTACACAAATGAAGAAAGAAGGGAAAATAGCAATGTGAAAGAATATGAAAAATTGGGAGAAACAAAATGATAAAAAGTGGAACGCTTATCCGATATGTCAAGGAGGGAAAAAAGTCACTAAAGTGTACCTAGATATACCCTACATGAACCTAAGACTATGTTACAAGCTAAGAAATTCCTATCGAGATCCTATGAATTGTATGGAAAACTTAAAGCAGTGAAAATAAGGGCAAGCTTATGGAAATATGAATGAATGAGTTGTGAATTTGTTTTGAGATTGGAATCGTTGAAATAATTTTATATCAACATGCAAATCATGGTTGTGAAAAAAATGAGGATGTTGTTTGAAGTGAAGCAATAGTTGTATCCGAAAAATTAGCACTTCCAGTGAGCAAATGAAAGAGGATAGGTATCAGTGCGGTGTGAGTCTGTGTCATGGTCTGAGTCAACATAATTCAAGCCTAGAAGTAATAACATGCATAAACATTATGAAACTAATCGGGAATTATAGCCAAATTATTGTGAAAGAAAAAATATGGATACTATTGTACAAAGATTTTTCAGGGAGTCACAGCGCGTCGCTTGAGTAAAGACAACAAATTTAAGTAAGGGTGTTGATAAATCGTGATTTCAAGGTATTCTTAATGTTTTTTCCTTAAGTTTAGTGAGTGTCCAAGAGACTTTTTGTATTGATTTTTACGTAAGTTTTTCTTTATTTGCAGGAAATCTGTCCAAATATGAATGCGGAAGTTTTTGAGTGA
Source organism: Solanum habrochaites (assembly GCA_027704765.1). Classification (NCBI taxonomy): domain Eukaryota; kingdom Viridiplantae; phylum Streptophyta; class Magnoliopsida; order Solanales; family Solanaceae; genus Solanum; species Solanum habrochaites. The sequence goes on along the minus strand of JAKWJA010002493.1, from coordinate 42,544,363 downwards.
GAAATGTAGAAGAGACCACCTACGGAGCATGTGACGGTCGTCGAGCTTGTGACGGTTCGTAGGTGGAAACGTAGAGAAGATGCTGAATTAAGATTGAGAAGTCTGACCCAGTTTGGGATTAAAGAAGTTTATGATGGACTGTCATATCCACGACGGTCCATCCTGCTGGTTTGTCGCAATGATCAGAGAGTAGTCCCTGTATTTAATTTCCAAGAAATTTAAGTATTATGGAACGGAGACTCTCGACATACCGTCGTTCTTGGAATGGTCCGTCCTACCTGTTGTTGAGTGTAATAAAGAAAACAACAGAAGAATTTTTCAAGTATGGGTCGACGAAGGCCATTAGGGCTCGTCATGACCACAACGATCCGTCACGAGGTTTGTCGACCCACGCGCGTTTTGATAGATTTTCATTAATTATAATCCTTCTTTTATTAGATTTTGTTCTTATTATAAATAGTTTCAAAAACTTTATTTTTGGGGTTATACACTTTTATAGTAGACTCCTTGATATTATGACTTTTTGATAGTTAGACTTGGTGATAATCTTTAGTTCTCTTGTTCAGTATTGAAGGATTAATTTCAGACAATGTTCTACACTTGTTATGGAATTGATGTGGTGATTTTTATTGATTTAATCAAGTAATTTCTGAATTTTATTTTTCACATGCAAGTTAGGGATGCATTCTAATTACTAAATCATAAGTTTGTGAGTATGTCTTAGGGAACTAAATCATAACTAGGGGTCTGTCGGAACCATGGGTGAATAATTATGGATCTCTAACCAAATAACAATTTGATAATCGCGTCTTTCAGTATTAATCATTCTTTCGTTTAGAAGGTCTTTTAACGGACCCCAGGGACAACATTAGAAACTCACCTTAATGTTACTTGACGGACAAAGGAGGTTAAATATCGGAAAGAATTATCAACATACTGTCGTGTGTATACTATCTAATAGGGATAGGGAATTTGTAAGATGTAATAACCTAATCAAATATCAAATACAATGCTTAATATGGGGTAAAGGCAAGGGGTTAGTATAGCTAGAGGTAGCTGGACCAAGGTGACGGAGTTAAATTTTCTAGATGCCGGGACCAAGGATTAGAAAATACATAACTTATTACTGGCATGCAAAAAATAATAGGAAAGAATTGTTATAGTTAAAATTATCAGTTAGACACGTTTGGGGAAACACTTAAACCATAGTTTACTTGTATTAATTATAATTTAACTACAAAATTTGGAAACTGTTAGTGTTGACTTTCCAATTTAGTTAGTATTTTCTTTATTTAGAAATAAAAATACCCTTTTATTGTCTTTGTTTTCTATGGAAATAATTGACTAAATAATAGTAATAATAGATTAAAGTTAATTCATAACTATTTTCTTCGTGGGAAAGATCCAAACATCATTAGTTGTGTTCTTTACTTTATACGAACGCTTTACTTCTTATTCGAGAAGTAAGTTTGAGAGTATCAAGGAGGTCTATTTTAAGTGATATCTACTTTAACCTTTACTCGAGCTTGACTACCCCTAGTGTTATTAATAGAAGTTAAATCTAAATAAAGAACTATCCCTATAGGTGAAAGAAAAATAGTGATGAATTCATTATAATAATAGTGTCGTGGTAGCTCAGGTAGTGAAACCAAAATTTGAACAAAAGGTGTTTCTTCAACTGTTTTGAATTATGTGTCCAAGACAACATCCTCATAACTTGCCAGCTATAGTTATTTTTTTTTGGTCCAAACCAAATTTTAATCTAGCTCATTATCAATACAAATGTAAACATGTCCAGAATTGAACTGTGCTATTTTAACTACTCTCGATAGTTAAGTTTGAAAAACAAAATTCTTCCTATTAAGTTTCACTCGGTCAAATCTGGGTTTACCCCCTAGACTTAACCGGTGTTGTCGTCCTATTTGAGGACTAAGACTAGCTTATTAGTTTACATGACTACATTCCTATGTAAAATTTAGCGGAAAAATTAAAACATTTCATTTCTTCTACTTGGAGGTTTACATAGACCTCTACATACACATAATATATATAAAAGAGAGAGTATACATAGAACCTTCATATAGGAAAGTAACATAGCCTTCTACTTTTATTGCACATAAATATATATAAGATAGAACATAGTCTTCAAAGATTGTCTAATCTCATAACCATCTAACACAATTAGAAATTTGGGGATAGCCCATCCATCAATGAAAAGGTTGCGACTTTATATAATCCGCACTCAAATAAAAGGAGATAGAATATGAGAGTCGTAGAACTAAAACACCAACATAAGCTCGATATTTGCATTTCCCTCGGACAATGAGGACCTACCCTACTAGTATGATCAATGTATCCAAGACTTCTTTAAGTCACCTTCCATAAAACATCAACCTCCGGAACCTATAATGTTGGGGAAAAAGAAAGAAATGGGGAGAGTTCGCCACTTGTATTAAGTATGAAACCATATGCACACATATTTTGAAATCATACTAAGAAATGTACATTTCATAAACTATGTACTTTTCATTTACAACTTTTATACACCTTCATAAAGACCATACCAATAAATATTTCATATTCATTGAGTCATAGGCATGTACCTTACAAGAACTACATCATCAAATTTATTCAAGTCAACCATACATGTCATATAAGTAATAACATACTCAATGTAACTCTATCATCAAGTAATATTAACTATAAGCACAAATAAGAGTACATTTAAACATAAAAAAAGCAAGTCAATTATCCACGAACCCCTATCAATTCAACAAGTGAAATGACTAAGTAAAGCCCCCTAACCTTACTCAATCAACTAACTCAATAAGAATCATGACTAATATCCTACTCCATATAATGTAGCATTTAAGAGAAAATATATTATTACTTTAACCATTTAAACCAACATATATACATAAGTGAACCAAATCATCATATAGTATCATTAATATGCAAGTTTATCATATATATGTCATATAGCATTATAAGCATATTCGTACATAAGAACATCCTCTCAAGTCTCCCCTCATGTCTAACTAGTGCAATACTTAGTTAGAGTCCCATAACCTTACCTAGACTAAAGAATACCCCTTAGGTCATCTAAGTTAGAGTTCAATCCTTTAGTCCATTTTACCATTAGGAAACATCTTGCCCTAACCGATATAGATCACACGAGCTAGTGTGGAACCCAATCTCATAAGACCCTACACAAAAAGTAGGCGGACTACTTTCTAATGTAGTACAAAACTATCAAACATAGGAACTACGTGGATCCACTAAATAGTATTCCTATGGGGGCAACATAGTTCATGAACTAGGAGATATTATTCGGACCCTCTCTACGCTACATGCATTGTAGTCTCTGATCTCGAGAGTACATTAGTGATCCTACCTTCCCTATGCAGGAACGAATACTTCTCAATCTATTTCGATTTGTGCTAAGCAAGAGTCTCTTTGGGAAATATCTTTAAGGTTGTAATAACAATCATAGCTTAGTTTAGGTCATAGGGTCTCCAACCCTTGTATAACATTATCATCATCATAGATCAATAAGAATTGCATGATTATATTTCCTTTCATCACAATTAATATACGTGAGGTTAGCATATTAACATTTCATATCATAATAAGGCACATTGGTAGTCATCAATAGCCTTATAAAATTTCATCTTAATTAACCTCACAACCATAGTAAAGACATTTCAATTCAACATCATACCACCCTATAAATCCTAAACAAGGCATACTTCAACACCACATCATGACTTAATCATAATTAAGCATAGTTTGAAGTAAAGTATCGGGATTAGAAGACTTACCAAGTCTCCTTTATTGTTCAACATCAATATCAAACCATCAACCCATAACTCAACCCAATAAGGGGAGTAACATCATCATACAATGATATACAATAGAATAACAAGGCCAATTACATAACTATAACCCAATTCAACACTAGATCATAAGTTATAAAAAGAAACTTAGGTAAATTTTCAGAATATACTTCATTTCCTAAATCGACATATAAAGAACTAGCTTAATTGTCCAAGATATCATCTCAATCTATTCTTAATTGATACAAAAACATCATAGTATATTATTTTAATCAATAACCAAGTCAATTGAATGAACCTTACACGATACATGTAATATTCACAATCTAGGGTAAGGGTTGAGGATCATGTTCTACAATTTAGACAAAACCATCAATAAATATAATAATCAATCAATAATACATGTTAATATATTAAGTATATCCTAAATAAATAATACACAAATTAGTTCATAACATCAATTTCAAGATTAGATGAAACCCACTTGAAAACATAACTTTTAGAAATACATTAAAGGAACCATTTGAGGATAGAGGTCTCAAAGGTTAATTAGATGCCATACCTCAATGTTTGATGAACATTGGATTGTTAAAGTGTCGCTTTTCATCCTCCAAATCCCTCCCCTAGTTTGTCTTCAATGGTTTCTTCCAATATAGAAAGAAAGAAGAGAGAAGGAAATGGATTTGTTCTGTGAGTTTAGTTTAGTTTAATGGGATTCATGCCTTTATATTTGGGTTAATTAACTGAATTAGACTCACTTAAACACCTAATAAAAACCTAAAACTGTAACTAATTAAATGCAACTAAGTTAAAACGTGCATGAAATTCGCACTACCATCGACGACACCACGATCGAAAGATCATGGGTAAGTCGACGGACCGGCCACCTCCAGGTTGCACATCTGTTGCCCTTGTCAGATAATGTGCTTGTGAGGTCTTTCAATTGTGAGAACCTTAAAACGACTATGTTATGTAAGGCCTAAACATACATAGAATGCCAAGGTCAGACAGGGTTCACACAGATTCATGAACATGGAACCAGACCTCTAAACCTATGCACCAGCCAAGCCATCCAACTTGGTGAGTTTGTTGAGCTAGGCAGGGTTTATTCCAATTATGTAATACTAGGATTTACCCAAATGAGTCTTAACCGAGGAGTACAGATCATGTTGGTCGTAGCATGATTAGGGGCTCATTTATAGTCCAGAACAGAACTAATTTCATGAGATATTCAGGTAATTCTACTATTTAAGAAATGCGAATGACAAAGAGAACGAGTTTTGTCCAAAAAAGGGCAATGATTGGAACGTTCAGCGAAAAAGCAAGATTTGTGGTAAATGTTTAAGTCCACGTGGAGGTGAGTGTTTAATTGGTAATAACACCTGCTTTGGGTGTGGCAAGACTGTACACATGGTCCGAGATTGTCCTCAGACGATGGATAATGCCAAGTCAAATGCTCATCCTTGGCCGAATGCTAATGCTGCAGAGAAACATCTTTAGTAGAACAGATGTTATGCACTCTAAGGTAGCAAAGAGCAAGAGAAGTCAGATGATGTTGTCACGGGTATGTTGCATGTCTTTACTTTCACAGTGTATGCATTGTTAGATCCTGGATCTTCTCTATCATTTGTTACTTTTTTGGTTACTAGTAGATTTGATATCTTTCCTGACATCCTGCATGACAAGATTTTAGTACGTACTCCCATAGGAGACGACATTAGGTAGAAATACTGTATAAAAATTTCCAAATTCAAATCCTTTATAGAGTCACTAATGCTGATCTGTGGAATTTTCCATGCTCGGTTTTTATATAATGTTTGGTATAGATTTGCTCCATAAGTTTTATGCCACCATATTTTTTTATAGAGGGTAGTGAGGTTTAAGTTTCCAAATGAGTTAGAGCGGGAATGGGAATGGCATGGTTCAAGTCCATTCGGACAAATTGTTTCATACTTGAAGGACAACAAGATGATAACTAAGGGGTACTTGTAACACTTAATTAGAGTGAATGACTAAGATCAAGAAGTTCCTTCCATAGAGTCAGTGTAAATAGGGAATAAGTTCCCAAATGTCTTTCCTGATTATGTACTAGGAATTCCTTCTTAACGTGAGAATCACTTTTGTTTTGATTTTGATCCTAACACCAAGCAAAATTCTATTCCCTTATTTAGAATGTCAACAGATGAACTCAAAAATTTCAAGTTACAGTTTAAAGATCTACTTGATTAGGGCTTATCGATCCGATCATATCCCCATGGGGTTCTCCACTGTTCTTCGTAATGAAATTTGATGGAACCCTTAGAATGTGAATCGATTATCGGCAACTCAACAAAGTCACTATAAATAATAAGTACCCTTTTCCCAAAATTGATGATTTATTTGACCAACACCAATGTTCAAGTTTATTCTCAAAGATAGACCTTCGATTAGGATATCATTAACTTAGAGTAAGGCGAGAACACGTTCCTAAGACGGCTTTTCATACTAGATATGGGGATTACGAATTTGTAGTCATGCCATTTAGTCTAACTAATGCACCAACAGCATTTATCTACCTTATAAATAAAATTTTACGTGAGTACCTTGATTGCTTCATCATTGTATATATAGATGACATTCTAATATAGTTTTAATCTAGAGAAAATCTTGAGGTAAACTTGAGAAAGACATTGCAGGTACTTTTAGAACATCAATTGTATGAGAAGGTAGGAAAATGTTAATTCGGTTGAGATCACTGACCTTTCATAGTGAAGTTGTGACCGACCAAGGTGTTGAAGTTGATCGTATGAAGGTTGAGGCGGTGCAGAATTGGTCGAGACATCTTACTCCTACAGATAATTGGGGTTTTTTAGGCTTAGCTAATTATGATCACAGGTTTCTCTATTGACAGCCTTGACAAAGAAGAAGGCGAAGTTTGAGTTTCCCAATTCTCACATTGTTGAGGAGTGGTGCAGGATATGTGGTGTATTGTGATGCTTCCCAAGTAGGTTTGGGATGTGTTATATATGCAGGATGGCAAGGTGATTGCATACTGATCGAGACAGCTGAAGATCCATGAGAAGAACTATCATACTTATGATCTCAGTTAGATTTTGTGGTTTTTTCATTAATGCTTTGGAGATATTTTTGATATGGTGTACATGTTTTTGTATATACTGACCATAAAAGTCTTTAGTGTGTTTTTACGGAGAGGGAGTTGAACCTTAGTCAGAGGAGATGGCTAGAGCTTCTAAAAGATTATGATATTAGTGTTTATTATCACCTAGGTAAGGGGAATGTAGTGGCTGATGCGTTGAGTCGATTGAGCATGGGCAGAATGTCTCATATTGATGAACGTAAGAAGGAGATGGGTAAAGTGGTACACTAATTGGCTAGTTTGGGTGTACGGCTGCCAGATGCACTAAGTGGGGGTGTTTTGGTTCACTCAAGTTCCAAATCCTTATTTTTTGTAGATATAAACACCAATCAGTATCTCGACCCAGTACTCATGGAATTGAAGGACTATGCATTGAGTAAGTTGAATGAATCATTTTCCCTAGGAGGGGATGGTAAACCCAAGTACCAAAACACGTTATGTGTGCCCAATGTTTATAATTTAAGGTCTAATATTTTTGCAAAAGCTAATGGTTCTAGGAATTGGATTCATTTAGGGTCCACAAGGATGTACCATAAACTTAAAGAGGTTTTTTAGTGGTAAAGAATGAAGAGAGACATCTCTAAATTCGTGGAGTAATGTCTGAATTGCAAACAGGTTAAGCCGAACACCTTATGCTTAGGGTCTAACTCAAACTTTTGAGATTCAAACATGGAAGTGGAAGGCTCTTAATATGGATTTTGTGGTTGGGCTGCGTAAGACTAGAAAACGATATGATTCTATTTTTGTTATTGTAGGCAGAATGACCAAGTCCTCTCACTTCATACTAGTGAAGTCTATTTACAAAGATGAAGATTATGCAAATCTTTATATTGATGTGAGAGTAAGATGGCACGGGATTCCTCTGTCTATAATCTCAGATAGTGGAGCTCAATTTACTTCTCATTAATGGAGATCTTTCGAAAAGGGTTTGGGAACACAGGTGAAGCTTAGTACTGCTTTTCATCCACAGAAGAATCGACAAGCATAACGACCACGAGACCCTTAAAGACATGCTTAGAGAATGTGTTATTGACATCAAGGGGACTTCGGATGATCATTTACCGCTGAGAGAGTTCTCTTACAATAACATCTACCATTCCTATATTTGGATGGCAACCTTTGAAGCAATATATGGCCGAAGATGTAGGTCTCTGTGTGGGTGGTTTGAAGTAGGAGAATCTGCCATCCTTGCTCCTGAGACATGAGGCTATGAAGAAGGTTAAGATTATAAGATATAAGTTGTCTACTGCATAGAGTCTTCAATATTCCTATGTAGACAACAGAAAGAGAGCTCTAGAGTTTGAGGTAGGATATAAGGTCTACTTGAAGATATCACCCATGAAATGGGTGATGAGGTTTGGTAAATAAGGTAAGTTGAGTTCAAGGCATAGAGTCCCTTATGACGTCGTGCAGCGAGTAAGCAATGTTGCGTGCGAATTAAAGCTACCTCAAGATTTGGTTTCTATTCATTCAGAGTTTCACGTTTCAATGCTTAAGTAGTGTCTAGGTGATTCAACATCCATCCTTCCTAATGAGGGGTTAGAAGTTTATGAGAGCCTTTCTTATGAAAAAGTTTCAATCAAAATTATTGATCGTCAAGTGAAGCGACTGAAGAATAAGAAGATTTCCACCGTGAAAGTTATTTGGGGGAACCACCTTGTTTATTGAGCAATGTGGGTGGCCAAGGCTGACGTGCGATCTTGTTATCCACATTTTTTTAGTTCTCAAAGTTAGATATTCTATTCCTAAATTCTGAATTATGTTTGAGAAACTCTAAGCTCAAAGTGTTGTAGTCAAGTTGGTGCAATAGGTTACTAATCATATGTTTTGGAATAACACTATTTGAGTTAAGATGAATTTATGTTTACAATCTATGTGGTTGTTTTTGTGTTGCATAGGCATGTTTTCTGTGTTCCATGAATTATGTTGTGCATTAATTTATTAAATGTGATTGAGAAGGAAATTCCTCAATCTAAAAAATGAAGCCTTACATAAGCTTGCATGATATGCACCACCCAAATAAATGCAGATCAAATGTTCCCAAAAGTGAAACATTTATGTATGATGAATTATATTTCGAAAATCACCTTGTTTTTTTAAATTGTATGTAGTGTTATTCAGGGACGAATGTTCCTAAGGGGGGGATAATGTGAGAACTCGAAAATGAGTATGCAAAAGTAAGGCCTAAACGTACATAGAATTTCTAGGTTATATCGGGTTCACACGAATAAATGCGCGCGGAACAAGACCATTGAACAGATGCACCAGCCAATCCAACCAACTTGGTGAGTTATTTGAGCTAGGTAGGGTTGTTTCATGTCATGTAGTGTACCCAAATTCTAGGATTCAGCCAAATGAGTCTTAACCGGACTTAGAGGGTTAGTCCGAGGTTTTAAGGATTCTAGGGGTATAAAAGGTAATTTTGGGGCTAGGGTTAGTATAGTAATTACCCTAGGAATCTATTGAGTTAATTAAATAAAGTTTCTAAATAGTAAAAATAGGTTAAATCTTTGTGGTAAAACCAGAGATTTACCCTACCTCCACACTCGGGTTCGAGCCGAGTTTGAAGAAATAAGCGGTGAATTAGTAGATTAAAAAATTAGAGAAATTAAGGAGGGACATTATAACAACTTCATATATATTTTATAATCTTATTTTTACCATTTTAATTGTGTTGAATAAGTAAACAACAATTCCTACAAAAGGCGCGCATGAGTCCCACTAGGAGTGTGCTTCTTGCCTAGTCTTAATTCTTTATATAATCCTCAAAGCATTTTCAGCTTTACCTCACAATTCAAAAATATAAAATAAACGTATACTCACTTTTGTAAAAGTATTTCTTTCTGCATCGATCAAAAACAAAAGAATGAATTTGTATGCCTAAGTGTTTTAAGTAAAGAAATTCACTTGGAAACAAGAATCAATGCTCGAAACAAAGGTTTTTGTGTGGGTGGAAACGTGTGGTTGTGGATAGCTGTAAAGGTTGAAAAGGTATGGGATTTCTTATCTATTGGTACCTTTCCCAAGAGTCCCCTATGGTTGAGTATAAATCCAATAAAAAACTAAGATTGTCCCCCGTTGCACTCCCCTTTAATTAGATCCTATGAACAAATTGATGCATGTGTCGGTAAGACTTCTCGTAGATGATATTAGGAATGATTATGGTTGTGTGCAATGTATCGTACGGCCTTTTTATAACTCTTTTTGATGTACTAAATTTTTATTGTCATATGGGGACAAAACATTTTATTTTTCTTAACTGTATTTTTACTGTTATGTTTAAGAAAATGGTGAATCATGCGTTACGCAATGTTGTGCGTTTAAGATGCAAAACAAATTGTGATGTTCGTGAATAAGAACGTGAAAGTAACGTTCTTAATTAATTGGTGAAAACAATATGTAAAACTATGAGTTAAACATCTTGACCAAATGTAAAAATGTAAATTAAATCTTAATGTTAAAATGAACATCGTTTCGGCTAGTCACTAATATATATGATGAGGAATAAATATATATGATGAGGAATAGTTACTACCTTTTTAGAGTGAATATCGAAACCTTAACGTTCTAATACTAATAGATTAAGCCTTAAAATAAAAGAAAACAAAATAGGGTGAGAGAGGGGATTCAAACATTGTCAGGTAGAAAGAAGCCTTCAATTAAAGAAAACAAAACAGTGAGGAGGGGGGATTTTAACTCGGCTCCTTGGCCAAGGGTGTGAGATACATAAATCTCACACCAAAATAAAATAATAAAACTGAAGTTGTTTGTATTCCAACATGGGTCCCTTGACAGATATTGTGAGACACATTAAAATGAAATGGATGCAGCCACTAGGGATCGAACTTGTGTCATTTGGATGAATGTGTGAAATGCATAAGTCTTACACTACATATAAATACATTATCATCAATGACTTAGTAAATTATGAGTAACCCGAACTGGGTAATACCATGAGTTAATGGTAACATTGAAATGAACATTCACGTAATGAGGTGAGTAATTATGTTAAACTATGATGTTAAAGAAAAAATGGTGACAAACACCCTTAATAAGTGGCAAGATGAAATGGTGAACAATTGTCACTAAGACTAATAACGGTCTAAAAGTAATCACCTTAAAGAGTGTTGAATAAATACGAGACAGTCCCTTATCACATTCATCTGTAAAGGGTAAGGACAATTGAATTAAATTCATAAAGAATATGAATAATAATTATGATCTATGCACTATAACCCAACCCAAGACCGCATTGAATGAAATAACATTGATGATGTTGATTTTAATTGTAACTGGAACTTTAAACTAACCACAAATAGGCTATCTATGAGTGGTGATTGGCCCTTTTTTCGGGAAGGGCGGGGGTTTCCATAAATCTCATGAGAATGATACTGTCCACCAAGGTTAGTATGGGTCTTTATAAATCTCCTAGTTTTTGAACTATGTTGCCAACATAGGGAACTAGCTTGGTTAGATTCCTTATAGCTAGCATGTTTTTGGTTTCACTTTGGTCAGTGACTCTACATATTTTCGGTGTGGGGAGATACGGGATTTCATGATGCTCACATGATCTGTGTTGGTTAAGGTTGAAGTTCCTCAAGTATTAAAGATAATGAAATTAACGATACAGAAGGTGCTCGTGCAAGACAATCAAGAGGTGAAACTGGATTAAAGTAATGAAATTCGGTCATTCTTGGTCATTGCACTTCATTATCCCAATGAGAGTCTTAATATTAATCCTAGGTATACCTGGTGTTTACATCAGCCTATGAATTTATGAAATGAATAATGTGAAGTACAAATGAACAAATGAAGCAGGCTCTGTGTTTGCTAAAGGAGACCATTGGGTTGACGTCCTATATGTGTGGCCCGCACTTGAGATGTCTTAATGATGCATCCATGATTTCAAGGTCTCATGGATATGAAGATTATACTATATGAAACATGAAATGTATATTATGTGAACTCATGTGCGTATGATGGGTGACATATTTATGGTATGACCTTCTTATGATTAAATGATCAAAGTCAAGACACTTGACCTTCTAAGAAGGCATGTTGATTAAGAGGAGCCATACTTGTTCATGCATTATCGTTATGTGTTGTTGTATGAACCCATAATTTCATACAATATTAATATTTTAGGTGTAGGCTCATATGAACGTTGAGAGTATCATTCCATTTGTTCGGATACAGAGATATCATCCAGACTTGGTAGGTCCTCATGCATTCGATGATGCTTGCCTTTATATTTCATGCTTAGTAGTAGGTTTGAGATAGTGGGTAGGTTTGGTTAGTATTTCTTTAATTTATAGAAGATCGTTAGACTGTTGAAATGTTTTGTTTGCTTTTGTGGTTTTTTTACTAAATAGTGACTGGGAAGTATGGTTTCCAACCTTGTAAGTATGTGTATTCTGGTCTACGCTTCTGCTTTCGCGTATTAGAGGATTGAAGGCGAAAGGGAGTAAAGGAAGAGATCTGACCCGAAGAAAGATACTTGCTGGTGGACTGCCATCTTCGCTTTGGTCCTTAATTTGTAGTATTATCAGAGTGCGTACTACATACTAATCATCAGGCTGCTGGTGTTAGAGTGAATTGCATCCGGTTCAGGTGGTTATGTATCGTGGGTGTACCATATGTCTTTTGCCGTATTTCTCATTATTTATGTTCACCCTCCTTTTGTCTACCCGGACTACTCCAATTGCTTTGCGCTTCTGCTATACTAGCCCCTTTCTCTCCTTTCTTCTATTTTATGCTTTTTCTCTCCTCTGGCCTGTTCTGATATTTATCTCTCACTTCTATATCAATTATAAAAAAAATTCAACTTTTTCGCAAAAATTAACCATAAGAATGTGATGAATGCAAGAATAGGCTTGTCTGAGAGTTGTGAGAGGTCAACGACGCCAGCTGCGGTTCGGACTCCAGAGTGTTGGTCATGAAAAAATTGGCTAAGTTGGTCGACGGTTGGAATCTATGCCGCATCTATCAACACATGCCTCGTCGATTGCCTTTTCGTAAGTGCACAATGACCACGCAGTGTTGACTCCAACGTGCAAGGGTCCTTCTCAACGGACCTTGGTTGGTCCTTTGGGAGTCGTACCCGGACGTTTCAACCATTAATTAACATAAATTCATGTTAGATACCCTTCCACCAATTTTAACCATTTTCTGACCCCTAAAAGCTAGTAAAATAGGCTTAAGCATGCTAGTACATCCTATAACCTGTTTTCGGACGTTATGGACGTTCTTAGACGTTTTTGTTTCTAGACTTCATAATTGACTTATAAGCATTATAATAGGCCTGAAAACATTTTCTATACATTATGCCACCTATTTTTAAGCATTAATACACGTATTTGATTTTTGAAGTCTTTCATTATCCCCCCTCCCCCCTTAGGAATATTCGTCCGCAAATGAGACTAAAAATCTTTAAAAGGAAGAAATACACTCAAGAAAATCAGCCCAACCAAGAACAGTACATAGAAACATCAATAATATCACTTAGACATGGCAATTCAAAAATTTAGTTACCACACACAAGGCTCAATAGTACATTATGAGAAATATCCTTGTCACAACAAAAACATGATCTCAACATGCTTTACATGTGTAAATAGAGAAAAACTTCAAGTTACAATCATGATACAAGTCATTTCATAAAGACTCACCATATAAAAATTCACAAGATAACTCAAACAAGTCAAAGAGAAAAATTTCAAGTTTAAATGCACAAGTTCACTGTAAGTTAGTGCTAACCTTTTCTAAAATGCCATTTTTCAGAGTTTTTCACCAAAAAAATCCAAAGAATCTCAATGTTAGTAATATTTTAAGTATTGTAAGACTCTAACCTTAGTTATCAAATAGAAGAGGGAAACGACACTTCATGTCGGCCTCGACCAACCATGTTGCACTCTCAAGTAGGTGATTCTTTATTCCACAACTCCTTGACTTGCCGATAAATAATTTGAAATAGAACTTCAAACCGGTTCAAAACATAAAATAGGAGACCTATACCTCCTATCACTCCACCAGAGGCAAATGCTTATCCAAATTTCCCTTGAAATCAATAATACAAGACCTAAGCATATCCTCAAGGGTTTGAATAGTACGCTCTTTTTGACCATCCATTTGGGTTGAAAATAGCGGTATCACCTTCACTTAGTACCTACCTTCTTTGAAATGACCTCTAAAACTTAAGATGTTCATTCTGGCCCCCTTATCCTCTTGATGGAGTAACCCCTGAATGCCATGGAGACCATAAATCTCATCTATGAAAGAGTCCAAGCATAATTATACGCTAAAAAAGTAGACTTGCAAGGAATGAAGTGAGTGGACTTGGTAAACCTATCGATATATAACCATATAGAGTCATATTGCTTTTGAGTCCGAGGTAAACCCACTTTAAAATCCATTTTGATGTCTTCCCACATCCAAGTACGAACTTGGATTTCCTGTAGTAATCTACTGATTTTTTTATGTTTGGCTTTCAATGTTGGTAATTTGGAAACTTAGCAACAAATTCCGCTATGTGTTTCTTCATACCTTTCCACCAATATACTTCCTTAAGATCATGGTAACTTTTTGTTGAACCTTGATGAATGAAATAGAGTGACCCATAGGATTTCTCAAGGATGTGGTTCGTAAACTCATCTACCTTGGGAAGACACAATCTTCCTTTCCACCTTATAATACCATCCCACCTAGGGATAATGCTTCATTAAGCATACCAATGACAGATTCCTTGAACATCATCAATGATTTATCAAGGAATAGTTTTGGAGTTCACCCAAACTATAAATGATTACTCGAAGTTAATATGAACCATGTACCACCATTCGGAGAATTTTAAAACCTCACACCCACCCTAGCTAACCAATGAACATCTTTCACTATGCCTTTCTTGGCTTGATGTTGTAATCTTTCTATTATTCTGACGACGTTCTTTGTCGTAGATTCAACTCCTTTTGGGTAAACATATATTGAAGACTCTTATGGTTGGTATAGACATAGACATGGATAACATATAAGTAATGCCTCTATATTTATAAGGCAAATACCGCGGACGCTAACTAACGGTCATGAGTGGATAGTTTCGCTTATGCACATTAAGTTACATAGAATAATAGGCTATAACCTTCTTGTGTGCATAGCACCCATGACCCCAAACACTCATGAAAAAACCTTATAGATACAAATCAGAAACCCATTGGTACCCTCGGTAAGGCCAACCTAGAGGCGGGAGGTATGCGTCCTATCTCTTCTATCTTTCCAAAGCACTTTGACGCTTCTCAATTCACCTGTCCCTGACCACTCAAACTCTTAATACTTTAGATAAAAAGTAAGTCAGGGAGATCCAATGGACGCACTCAAAAAACCACGAACAATTTTTCACCACTTCCATTTACCTTAGAACAACCTTAACTCATTCACTAGATATGATATGACCAAGAAATGTAACTGACCTCAACAAAAACTCACATTTGCTATACTTGGAAAACAATTGATGTTCTATAGGTACTTGCTACACTACCCTCAAATTGTTCATGTGATCACCCTCATTTTTTTAATATACCAAGATGTAGTGAATGAAGATTTTGACAAATGAATCTAGGTAACTTCGAAACACCCTATTCATTAAATCCATAGACACCACTAGAGAATTTGTGAGACCAAAGAACATTACTTAGAACTCCAAATGACCTTATATAGTTCTAAATACCATGTTTGGTATATCCTCACCTCTCACCCTATGTTGGTGAGATCCCAACCTCAAGTCAATCATAAAAAAGTAGCTTGGCCCTTGGATTTTGTCAAAAAAGACATCAAACCGACAGAGAGGATACTTGTTCTTAATAGTGAATTTATTGAGTTTGTGATAATCCCTACACATTCTTAAGGACCCCTCCTTCTTGTTTAATAACAAAACCAAAGTACCCCATGGAGAAATACTGGATCTAAATGAAGTATTTGTCTAGGAAGACATTGAGTTGAGCCTTCAACTCTTTCAATTAGGCCGGAGCCATCAAACGAGAAGGAATGGAGATGGGATTTCTATCTATTAGCAAAGTTATACAAAAATTAATTTTCCGTTCAGGAGGAACACCGGATAGATAATTAGGAAAGACCTCTGGAATTTCACTCACAATGAGGCCCAACTAAATGGGAGGAATTTAGGAGTCTAAATCTTGGACTCTTACAATATGACATAGACAACCTTTAAAGATAATTTTGCATGCTTTTTGACAAGAGATGATACGACCTCTAGGAATAGAATTTTCCCCCTTCAATTCTAACACAGGTTCATTTGAAAAGATAAACTTCACCACCCTTGTCCTACAATCCATGAGGCAAACAAAGCATGCAACCAATCCATTCCATAATGAATATCGAAATCAAGCATATCATGTTTTACTAGTTCGAAATAAGAAACAATATTGGGCAACGTTATTGGATAATTTCTATACATCCTTTTTGCAACAACTTACTCACCCACCGGAGTAGACATTATAAAAGGTTCATGCAAAATATCGGGCAAAATGTCAAACTTTTTGGCTACTAGAGGGGTTAAAAATTATAAATTAGCACTTGGTGAAGCAAGGCATATAAATCAATATAGTAGAATTTCAATATATACCGGTCACCAGGTTGGGAGAAATCTCTTTCTTACCCCTTGAGCGGAGAGCATAAAAGCTTTTCTTCTTTGGAGCCTAATTCGACCACACGCCTGATCTTGACCACTACCCTTTTCTTGACCCCTCACATTGGGACGATCCCTAAACTTGTGACGAAATTTACCACAACTAAAACAATTGTTCTATCCCTTAAGACAATCACAATAGAGCTTCTTGCAACACTTTAAACAAGTTGGCTTCTCAGTTGGCGAACTAGTGACTTATCCATTCTTAGGCATAGGGTTAGCCACCATATCACCACTATATTTAGGGTACTTGGAACTTGATTAGAAACCCGCTTCTTAAATGTAGGCTTTTCTTGTATCTCAAGCCTATTATTTTAAGAGCCTCCTTCAAAAATCTTGTCCTCTTAGCATCTCTACTCTTCCTCTTAGCTCTTGCCTCTACATGAAAGATAAGATGATAAAATTGTTCATGTTGTCATGTAGCATAGTCGAATGATACTCCTCTTGTAAATCATCCAACACCCTCTTCATAAAGCGACTCATTTCATCTCTAGGATCAGAAACCAAAGAAGGAATATATTTTTACAATTTAGTGAATTTGAATGAGTATTCATGAACACTCGTACCTCCTTTGTGAAGGTTGATGAACGCCAACATTTTATCTTCGATGATCTCCCTATAAAAGAACCAATCAAGAAAAGCCTTCTTAAAGATCTCCTAAGTCATCGAACCACCTGTTAATGGCCTATTATCCCTCCATTGGACATACCATGATTGAGACACATCCTTAAGTTGCTAAGTGGCTAACTTGTCCTTCTAGCTTGTAGATAACACAATAGCTAAGAGTATCTTATATAACTCATAAATGAACTCTTGTGGGGGTACTTCAACCTTAGTTCCATAGAATGAAAGAGGGTTCATCCTACCGAATTCCCTTAGACGGGTCTGGACTGGGTACAACCTCTTAGTCCTCTTGGGCTGTCATAGCTTAGGTTTGAGAAGTGGCAGCTATTGCTTGAGTAGTTCTGGATTCGTCCATTTAAAGACGAGCATCCCTTACATTCTCATCCGTCAGAGGAGAAGGGTTCACAGGGGCTTGGTCATCATTCTCACCATCCTCAAGAGGAGGAACTCGATCACCGTGGGGAGGAGATCCCGTTTTGTCAATCTTCTTTTCAAGCCTTTGAACAACATCACTTAACTTTTTTTTCTATAATCACAACAATATGATTAGACGCAAAATAACACCATACTTACACTATTATTGACTGATATTGGATTTCCATGAAAGTTGATGTTTACTAGGTATCATGTAAGTTCATATCCATAAGTGTGAGGCGCTTCACAATTATTAATAAGAATTTATATAGATGTGGTTGAGAGTGATATTTACAAAAAATATAATTTAACTTGATACTCTGATACCTAGTTAGTCACATCCGGGTTTACACTTTAGACGAACCGACATCGTCGTCCTCTTTGAGGACTTAGACTGTAAGATCCCAAAAATGACTTAGGTGAAGTAGAGTATAACATGGTTTTATGTTGTTATAAGATCCTAAAATGGTCTATAATATTATATTGAGAAGTATCTAAGAGATTAGGTGCATTGAAAGTCAAAAATCATGAGACGACCAAGAAGTTCGATTGCTAAGTCACTTATGTGCCTCATATGTGGTTCTATGTGTTTATGTGTGATTCATGAATTTTTTAAGTCCTTAAATGATTTATTATAGTTTATATAGGGTGTGTATCGAGTTTCCTAAAGTTTAGAAGTCAAGCGTCTAAGAACATCCATGACGTTCGAAAGATATTCCCTGAAATGACATTCTATGTCTAAGCATGTTTCGTTGAGTTTTACGGGTTCATTTCGGGTGAAATTCATATAAGAGGTCTGAAAATCGTATAACGTAATGTATGGGTTGGAAATTGTTTTGTAAGTTCTCCCCCGACGAAACACTCAATGGTCCTTAGGAAGGAACCCAAATTGGGCCAATCTGCCCAAGACAACCCAAATCATAGAGGCAAAATGCCAGTGACTAAATCGAAACAGTGTTGGTTTGGTCTCATCTTTTGGGACTTATCCTGGGAGAAGGAAGGACAAAGTAAAAGCTTCAGTCCCAGCCCACGGACAAACAGGACGGTCCATTGGATAAGGGATGGGCCATCGATGGTCTGTGTCCCTGCGTGCATTCCATTGTTAAGTGAGTGGTGATATTGTAATTTCACCCTATTTCCAAAAAAAGGTTTGGATGTTCTTCAAGGGTTTATTTTGTAATTTAGAAATGTATATAAGTTTTTATAACACTGAGAAGATGTCATTCTTTAGAACCAAAACCCCAAAATCCCTTAGAAATTCCATAAGACTCCATGGAAGCAAAAATTCAAGTAAGAGCTTGGATTCGACATTTGAGTGATGATTCTTCATCAAATTGGACTATATGGATTGTATGGGTATGGTTTTTGATCCTTAAAACTCGTTTCATGAAGTAGCCCAACCTTCAAAGATGTCTTATAAAGTTCTCAAAATATGAATTGACCTATTTCATGATCTATCCATTGGTTCTTGCATTAATTGTTTTAAATCATTGTTTAGTGATTCAATTTTTTCTGAAGATTACTTTAGCTTAAGTAATCTATGAACCCATTTAATTGATGAATCCTAGTTTTTGATTACATTGTGGGTTACTTGATATTGGTCTAATGTTTATGAATTCTAGTGTAGATCTCTATGCCTTTCTAATTATGTAAGAAATGTATTCTATTGATGTCTAGTTTTTCTAACACTGATACGTCTATATTTAATTGACTAACATTCATTGAGTATTATGATCTGATCATTGAATTAATGTTCATGGCTATGGGTAAAGGCCTTCTGATATTGAGTTGGGTGATTTAGCATTGGATTGAAGTGATTATGTTAGGGGGTGGTACGCTACCCTATTTCCTTTATTCAATGCTAAATAGACTTAAATTATGTTGTTATTGGTTTTTTCCGCTTATGGTGGCAGTTAAATTTTGTTTTTAATTGTTTAGTCTACTCATGGTGGTAGTGTTATGTGAATTGATGTGGCCTTGTCGACATTATTTTGTGTATTATGATGATCATGGACTTGTAAGCACTACATGAAGTATTATGTTTATTTGTGTATTTGATTATGTGGAGAATTATCATATCTACCATTATGTGAAGTAATGTAAAAGTATGAGTTCTTAGATTGATGATGTTCGGTGATCAGGTTAGAGTATGACTATGTGCTGATGTGTGTAGTCTTAGAGTTGATGCATGTTTATTGCTAATTCACTATATGACACTATTATGGTTATATGGATGATGATATAGTAGTGTGTAGGATGACTTTAAGATGATGTTGGTTGTCTTTATGTGCTTCTAGAATGACATGTAGTATATGCTAAGGTGAAGTACGTAGTTTCTTATCTAGGTTGACGCGTGTCCAATACTTGATACATGTATGATAGTGAATATGTGATTTTTTGACTTAGGAAGCTAAAGCTTATTATTTTGGAATGAATGAATGTTATGTGAGACCTTGAATGATGATTAGAGTGTCCTTTATGTGAAACTTTGAACCTAGTGGTAAGTTAATGAACCTTGAAGTAGAAAGTCGTAATGGTATCCTTCATGAAATGAATGATTGATATTAGATTGATTGTCTGGAACACATCATATAAATCATTAGGAAAGTAATAATGAGCTTCTTGTCGCCACTATGAGGTATCCCTAGTGGACCTTTCTTTGGTAGGGTAAATGTAATTGGGTTATGAACATGATGTGGAACCCTTTTGTATGAACCTTAATGTGATTTAATCTATAGGAATGAAAGATAGATTTGAGTGAGTATGGTAAGGGATGTAGTTCTAGTTAAAGTATGAGGCTAAAATACAAATTAAGCCCTTCATATTCATAACCATGTGCCTACATGGGATGTGTCCAAGTTCTACCATCAGCAAGTAGAACAACCTTATCGGATTAGGATAGAAATCTTGATTCCACGTTTTTCTACCATGGTCTATGTAGGATATTTCCTATTCTAATCGTGTGGGATACCAATTAGCATTAGATAAATTCTATGAGGTTTAGGTATTTGTATGGACGCGATCTAGACATTGCACAATAGGCTTTGAAGATGTTAGTAAGAGTCCTAGGTCTTCTCCAAACCATTACTTGAATGTCCATTATGTGGTAAATGTTTCTTAATAAACTAATGAATTAATGACCTATGTTAGAAATTATATAAATGCATGAGTACCTAATCCAAAGTTACTTAAGGATTATTTAGCTAAAGTGTGAAGAAGGCATATGGGATGATCTCTTCATGTCTTATATATGAAAGTATTGATAATGACTCTAGTTAGGGAGTTATTTGTTATGATTGACATGATCAAAACTTAGGAAGTATTAAGAATTATTTAGATGACCTTAAAGAGGGTGTATAGGTGTTATATCCTAGGATTACCTAAGTAAGTCTTTTTAATTGAATTAGCAAGGAGAATGTTATATCTTATATGTTATGTGTTTGGTATATTGTAAGTGTGTATGTGTCTCATTTTGAGAACCTTGAGGATCGTTTAGGCACATTTAGAGAGGAAGTGTGGGTTGTCTCTCTTTGTGTGACTTATGTGAATCTTAGGATAACATTAGTGAGAAGACTACATGCCATAAGGTGTTAAAAAGGGAAGGAAAGCACTTCACTGTAACAGTGAAATAATTCACTGTAAGATGAATATATTTTAGTATTAAGTTATTCTAAAAATGTGATAATTGTTCTAAATGTAAACTTATGTGTTTCTATGTTGATAAAACATTGTTGTAATGATTATATTACAATATTTAAAAAGAAAAGTGCCTCTTCAAGAATTCTCAAATAGTTGCATTCAAATCTTCATTTTTAGTACTCAAATCTTCAACTCTTGCGATAAACAAAAGTACAATGTCGAAAAGAGGCAACGAAAACCCCGAGAAAAAGTAGAAGATTGAATGAAGAAGCAAGTCAGATGATTTTCATGCTCATCTTTCAAAATTTTATCACAAACACAATCTCAACCTTCATTTGTTAAAGTTAAATCTAGATCAGGGAAAACAACAATAGAAAAAAAAAACANGTATTTAAAGAAAAGATGCATATTTCCATTAAATGTTTGTTTTCATGATTTTTATGCATTATGCCATACTTAGTACATGTGGTTGTACTAATACATGCTTTTATCTATATCTATAGTTGGTGGTAGGTAAGGACCATTTGGGAAGCAAGACTTGGATCGGATTATAGTTCAAGAGAAGTTGTAGTATGTCCTTAATTTACTCGAGGGCATATATAGATGACTTTTATGTCTTTTATTTTGAAGTATTGCAATAGACAAAGTATTTATATATTCGTTATGTGTATGTGCCGTGTTCCAAGTATTCTCGTGTATTATATAGCATTTCCTATGATTTTATAAGAAATATATTTTTAAAGACTATGAAATGTTTTGTGAAAAGTTTTAAATGCACACTACTTTTCACTATGATTATGCGATGAATGATATGAAAGGGCTTGTATAAGACCTCTGAGAGTTCGAATACGCCGGTTTCAATCTGCAATTGCGCCCTAACTTCTAGGGTGTGGTCTACGGATGTAACAAAGACTAGCTTCTTTGTTTACATCATTACATTCATAGGTCAAATTTAACGGAAAATTTAAAACTTTCATTACTTCTACATGGAGGTTTACATAGAACTCTACATACACATAATATATACTGGAGTAGTAACTTTTGAAGTCGCCTTCAAAAATACTTCAACAACTGGAACCTATATATTTTTAAGAAAAAGGAAGAAATGGGGTTAGTATGTGTCACATCCGGGTGGCACCCCTAAAAGTAACATGGAGTAGTAAATTTAGCGGAAAATATAACAGTTCTTTGCACATCAAATGCTAAGATACTTAATATATCTGCATATATATAATATCATTATACATAGTTAAAGACTCTAGTCTCCTTTTCTATCATAGAATGTACATAATTACAGTACTTTAGGTACACAACCCTTATAAAATAATTTATCAGTACAATAGTGAAAAACATTACTGTAAAGACATAACATTAGGAATCCTTGGACTTATGGATTCCTTTCCTTGAGCTTGGGAATAATCTATCAAGGTCTTCACAATTTAAGACATCCTTTAAGCATAAATAACCTACACTTTTCTGTAAAAAGTAGAGAATAATGGAGTTATTAAAGGCATTCAAGAATTATGCCAACCATTCAAAAACATGTGTTTACAAGGGACATTTTCTTTAAACTAATCATACTTCATGAATTTTCGAGTAAAGCATCATAAAACGTTTATAAAATAGCCTTAATATCATTTACATACTTCGTATAGACATATTCAAAGTCTAAGCATTATATAAAATCAAATATTGAATTTAAAGAACATTTGAGGTCACATTACAGTATGATCTTTTATTTTTATAGTAAGCATTTTTATTTAACAATGAACATCTTTCTATTAACTTTTTAATTTCACAAGTAACCCTCACGTGATACTTGTTGCAATGCATTACCTTTAGGCCACAAGGAATCATTCATACAACTTATATAAGCCAAAACATACCCTCATACAAGTATAATACATGAAAGACACACTTAGGCAATGACATATGAACAATACAGTAAGCTCTTGTCATTATGCATATATACTTATTTTACTTCATATAGGACCTTATGAAACCTTACTCATAATCCTAATCTTAATCTACAAGTTCAATGTACATGTGATCCCCATAATCTCACACATACTTAGTGGACCTATCATTATCCCACAAGACTTAACATATCCTTTATGTACCAAGCAAAATACTATAGGAAACAAACATACACTTCAATATAGGGCCTTAGTAACATATTCATATTAGAACTTCATCTCTTGCATATCATCTCATCATGTAAACACGAACACAATGTCATGATAGAGAACCATAAACATATACCAATGCATTAGAACACCTTCCTCGGACTTCCTTATAGTGTCACTTGTGCAATGCATAGGTAGATTCCTATAACCCCACCTACACTAAGAAGCTACACTTAAGTTATCCTAGTTAAGGTCCTTTACATATATTGTTCATTTTACATTACAGAAACTATAGCCTAAATCGAAAATAAGACCATGTAAGCAAAACATGGAACTTGGTGTCAACCCTTCACACCAAAAGAGGGTTTCTTACTTGCCAATGTAAGATATGAGTAACATGCTTTCTTATTAGGTAATATCACTTGATAGATCATATATGGAAACATAATTTTGGGACTTGGAGTCATCATGGAAACATCACTCTAACACCCATTTCGGATCATGAGTCTATCCACCTCATGTGGATTATGGTGACCTATCTTCCTCCAATTGGAAGGGACACCCCTCACATCAATTTCACTCTGTGTTAATCTAAGTTCCCTTAATTAAAAGTCTTGATTTTATTACTTTATAAAACATAGGCTTTAGGATATTAATTCCCCATATTCTTTGATCATAGGTTATATATGAGAAGTACTTTCACCAAACTATATCATGTGAGAAAACCTCTCACATGGACATCACATATGTAAGAATCTGTCTAGTTTAGGATACTAATGAGAACACCTTTCAAGAGCAAATCTATTTATTAGATCATCATTCATGTGCGTGTGTACATACATATGAGAAAACCTTTCACATAACACCGTTTGACCACACATGTTCATACTTCACTTCGTTCATGCATAAGATTACAAGTGTAACTATCTGAGCCATGCTTTCATCTAAAAACATTTAGACAGTAGGCATAATCATACTTCACGTTATAACATAACAAACATGTTCATAACATACTCATTCATTCATATCCATGTACATAAAGAACAAAACCTAGGAGCTATCCTATCAAGGTACACATGTGTGTTTCATAGACAAGGTATCATACCCTTGCCCATTCTAGTACACCTATCAAGTCATCCTAGTTAAGGAAACAAAATATTATACTTTCATCGACATAAACTTAACATGCATAGTAATATACACTAGTGTGTATGAGAATAACCTTTCATTATACACTATGATCCTATACTACTTGAAAGAATGCATGTAGAGTGATGGTGTGTATACACTGGTAAATATGATCACATCATGTATATCAAAAACACATTGATGAATCAACCATCTTAGGATAACAATTCGGCGACCAAGCACAGACCACATTACACTTAAGAATTCTAATTTTACTATTCATGCATTCACAAAGGGTTACATAGGTAGGGAGAATCATTCCTTAATATTTCATTTATGGAAGCACCTACACATAACCCTTAAATAATAATTCTCATGCTCATAACAATAAAAATATAACCTAGATTCACAACTAGAGTAGAAGACTAGGCACAAGTTATGCATACGGTGATCATCCTAACTACACATTCATAGATACATCAATTTGCCTTCAAAGCCATGGTCAAAAAATATATAATGACAATAATGTAAACACCTCAACTATAAGTGGACCATACCACACAATGCCATAGAAGGTTTCATCAACAATACTATAGAGAGGTAGAAGAGTACAGAGATTCTTACCAATCCTTTATCCTTTGGTCATCATTGACCATTGATACTCTCTCATCAATAGTTCAAGTATAGTGCAGTAGATAAAGTACCATAATCATAAACAATCATGTACAATTTGCTATAAGATCGTACTACGATCTAACACAATACATCACATATATATACTAGGAAGTAGAGTGTTATGGATATTCAACCAATTTCCCTAGTCTTGTTTATCAATCATATTTTATCAATAATATACCTTTAGGGAAATATATTAAGAAGCATAACATCATTTCTAAAAACAAGTTTCATCCACCCTAGAATATATATCACAACATATACCTTACTCTACCATGTCTACAGGCTATAAGAGCCTAAATCAAACTTTACCAATTCAATGGTTATCTATTCATATTCGATTAATTATCCCTAATTATCATCACGTTATATGTATAGGCAGTAGATAAGGACAATTCACCATGATTGAGTCACATAACAACCATCCCAGCATAAAGATTACAAGTTACAACATGATAAATGAAGAACTAGATTAATTAGTACAAAGCCTTCTGACTTTATCATAAAAATTTTATACCCAATATTAACCATGATATTAACCTAAGGAAGTAGCTACAAGCATCTTTACATATTCAAATTCAGCTTTTATACATTTAAAGATCAATGTTGCAATGAAAACATAGAGATCTATGATAGCCTTATTCAAATCTTCATATATTGGTTTACATGGATAATTCATTAACAATTCACCATCAATAAACATACTAGACAGTCGACATAAGAATATTAACATAATTGAATCACAAATCTATAAGCATAAGATCCAGAGCATAAAGCCATACATAGGATAAAATCGAGTCTGTGAAAGAGCATGGGTTCATCATGCAATTGATTGGAAAATCACGTCCAAATAAGTATATAATCATCAATACATTCATATTATGGTTTAAAAATCAATTTAAGAAAGCACCCATGACTAGATTTAATAAGAAGGGGTTATATAATAGAAATTCTTTGAAAACTTTGAGATTAACTCTCCAAGGTAATTTTACATAGAGATGAAGGATAACCATACCTTTATTAGATGAAGAACCCACTAATATGTGGTGCAGAAATCAATGAAGACCATCAACCCTAGTAGCTTTATTCTTACCCTTATTTGAAGAATCTTGATAATTCTTGAATTTTGTTTACTGGAGTCTTGTACTTTAATTTTTTTCTTGAGGTTTTTTTCTACGGTTTGAGACATAAGAAAATGATGAATTTAAAAATGGAATTAGGACTATTTAGGGATTTATTGTAATTGTAAAATAAGTTTTATTCAGGGTTTCCTAGTGGAAAAGGAGAGGAAAATTATCTTAATTACTATTTTACTGCGGCCAAAACGGAACTATATTATACTATTCACTTAAATGGTCATGACTTTTTACTCGAAAAGTAGATTGATGGGAAATTTGTGGTGATATTTAGGGATTTATTGTAATTGTAAAATAAGTTTTATTCAGGCTTTATTAGTGGAAAAGGAGAGGAAAATTGTCTTAGTTACTATTTTACTGCGGCCAAAACAGAACTACATTATACTATTCACTTAAATGGTCATGACTTTTTACTCGAACCGTAGATTGATGGGAAATTTGTGGTGTTTGAAAGAGGATTCAAATACCTTTAATTTTATACATAATGTCTCTTGTAGTTCTTTATATTCTAAGATATATATAGTCGTTTCACTACAAACCTTTCAAACATCATGGATGTTATTGGACGTTTGACCTCAGAATTTGAAGAAACTTGACGCACTGCCTATAAACAATATAATAGCTCATATAAGGACCTAATAAGGTCATGAAACGCTCATAAATACATACACATATAAGGCACAAAAATGACTTAGTCGTCGAATTTCTTAGTCGCCCCTTGACGTTTGATTTCCAAATCACCTAAACATACTTTAAAGGATTGTATTAACATGATATAAACCTTATAGGTTTAAGTGAGGATCTAGACTTACTAACTAATTATAGGGGTCTTACAATATCCTTCAGTTGGAAACATTCTTCCTCGGATGATACTTAGTACACTTTAATCACAACAAGACTTTTAATGTGTTATAAAGAAGTTCACACCATTCATTAAATCAACATATAGAAGTTAATACACCAAACTTACTGTCACGACCCAAATCAGGGACGCGACTGGCACCCACATTTACCCTCCTATGTGAGCGAACCAACCCATCTAAACCTTAACATTTCAAGATATATCAACAGAAAATAATGCGGAAGACTTAAACTCATTAATAAAAACAATTCAATACTATTATTATTATCCCCAAAATCTGGAAGTCATCATCACAAGAACATCTATCTCAAATTACTTAACTAAGAATGTCTAAGAACAAAATAACTAAAAAGCTAGTCCATGCCGGAGTTCAAGGCATCAAGACTTGAAGAAGAAGACCCAGTCCAAGCTAGACGCATTAGCTCACCCTGAATTTCCGATGAAGTGAAGACTGGCTAGATTCTGTTGAGTTGAAGTTGACAGAACGTTGCTGCATTACACAAATAACAAAGAGGAAAACATGAAAATAGGGGGTCAGTACAACCACACGTACTGAGTAGATATCATCGGCCAACTCAAAATAGGGAACAGTATATCTCATAATAATGTAAATCAACTACAATACTCAACATGTAGCAATAACAACATGAATTCATCAATAACTACAAACGAGTTCACACATGAGGACTCAAGCCCAATACCATACTCTATTTGGGAATTAAGTTTATTGATTTAGGATATTCATTATCTTTCAAGATTCATTATCTTTCTTCCTCTTGTGTCGGTACGTGACATCCGATCCTCTATTTCTATCCTCATGCACTGTCTCTTTCCTGGTCCGGAACTGGACTCGACTTTGGCACGTCCGATCCTCATTTATCCTGGTACCGGAACGTGGCACCCGATCCATATTCTATCCTGGTGTCGGAACGTGACACTCCGATCCTCATATTCTATCCTGGTACCGGAACGTGGCACCCGATCCATATTCTATCCTGGTGTCGGAACGTGACACTCCGATCCTCATATTCATTCTATCCTGGTACCGGAAAGTGGCACCGATCCATATCTATCCTGGTGTCGGAACGTGACACTCCGATCCTCATATTCATTCTATCCTGGTACCGGAACGTGGCACCCGATCCCCTAATTCATCAAGCCTTCTTTTACACTAAGGCATCATTTTTCATTATATAATTTATCAAGCCTTCTTCATACTAAGGCATCATCATTCTCATTATATAATTATCAAGTGAATTAGGGTTCTTTCAAGATTTGGGATTCAATAGCTTCATCATGCTTTGTTAATTCATCACAATTTATAATCATAATCATGCAAGCATACAACTTAAGCACATAGCAGGGTTTACAATACTATCAACACATAATATTCACTATTAAGAGTTCACTACGAATATCGTAAAATAAACCATAACCTACCTCCACCGAAGAATTGAATCAACAATATCTTCTCAAAATCCTTGCTATCCTCTTCGTTCTCTCTCTCTATCGTTCGTTCTCCTCTCTTTGTTCTTTCTTTTTTT
Organism: Solanum habrochaites; assembly: GCA_027704765.1. NCBI lineage: Eukaryota > Viridiplantae > Streptophyta > Magnoliopsida > Solanales > Solanaceae > Solanum > Solanum habrochaites. The sequence continues at coordinate 42,515,546 of JAKWJA010002493.1, read as the reverse complement.
TATTCAAACCCTCTTCTTTACCCTAAATTAATAATATAATTAGTTAAAGATGGCAATAATAACCCACTAATTAACTTAAGGTTATCTCTTTTAACCCCCAAGTAATTAGAGTCTAATTACTTGGGGGTAAAAGAGAGAACTTAAGTTAATTAGTGGGTTATTATTGCCATCTTTATTTACTTAATATATATTAATTAGGGTTAAAAGAAAGAGGGTTTGAATAAAGAAAAAAAGAAAGAACAGAAAGAGAAGGAGAGGAGAACGAAACGATAGAGAGAGAGAACGAAGAGGAAGCAAGGATTTTGAGAGATAGCTTGTGATTCAATCTTCGGTGGAGGTAGGTTATGGTTTATGTTACGTATCGTAGTGAACTCTTAATAGTGAATATTATGTGTTGAAGTATTGTAAACCCTGTATGTGCTTAAGTTGTATGCTTGCATGATTATGATTATAAAATTGTGATGAATTACACAAAGCATGATGAAGCTATTTGAACCCAAATCTTGAAAGAACCCTAATTCACTTGATAATATTATAAATGAAATGATGATGCCTAGTTGAAAGAAGCTGATAAATTAATAATGAGAATGATGATGCCTTATGTAAAAGAAGGCTTGATAATAGGATCGTGAGTTCGGTACAGGATAGAATGAATATTCGAGGCACGTTGCCCAGGAGAATATGGATCGGGTGCCACGTTTCCGGTACCAGGATAGAATGAATATGAGGATCGGAGTGTCCACGTTCCGACACCAGGATAGAATATGGATCGGGGGTGCCACGTTCCGGTACCAGGATAGAATTAATGATGAATCGGAGTGTCACGTTCCGACACCAGGATAGAATATGGATCGGGTGCCACGTTCCGGTACCAGATAGAATAATTGAGGATCGCGAGTGTCACGTTCCGACACCAGGATAATAGAATGGATCGGGTGCCACGTTTCCAGGGTACCGGATAGAATGAGGAGCGGAGTGCCACGTTCCGGCACCAGGATAGAAATAGAGGATCGGAGTGTCCGTACGACACAAGAGGAAGAAAGATATGAATCTGAAAGATAATGAATATACTAATCTAATAAAACTAATCCCAAATAGAATGGTATTGAGGCTTGAGTCCTCATGTGTGAAACTCGGTTGTAATTGATGAATTCATGTGTTATTGCTACATGTTGAGATTGTAGTTGATTTACATTATTATTGATATATACTGTCCATATTTGAGTTGGCCTGATATCTACTAGTGACGTGTGGTTGTACTGACCCCCTACTTTCATGTTTCTCTTTGTTATTTGTGTAATGCAGCAAACGTTCCGTCAACTTCAACTCAACAGTAGATCTAGCCAGTCTTCACTTCATTGGAAAATCAGGGTGAGCTAATGCGTCTAGCTTGGACTGGGGTCTTTCTTCAAGTCTTGGCCTTGAACTTCGCATGGCATGGCTAGCTTTTTAGTTATTTTGTTCTTAGACATTCTTAGTTAAGTAATTTGAGATAGATGTTCTTGTGGATGATGACTTCCAGATTTTGGGGATAAAATAATAGTATTGAATGTTTTTTATTAATGAGTTTAAGTCTTCCGCATTATTTTCTGTTGATATATCTTGATATAGTTAAGGTTTTAGATGGGGTTGGTTCGCTCAAATAGGAGGGAAATGGGGGTGCCAGTCGCGGTCCTGTTTTGGGTCGTGTGACAAAGTTTAGACTGTATATCGACACTTCATATGTTGATTAAGGATGAATGTGTGAACTTCTTTATAAACACATTAAAAGTCTTGTTGTGATTAAAGTGTACGAAGTATCCTACGAGAAGAATGTTCCAACGGAAGGATATTGTAAGACCCCTATAATTAGTAGTAGTCTAGATCCTCACTAAACTAGAAGGTTTATATCATGTTAATCAATTCCTTTTAAATATGTTTTAGGGATTTGGAATCAAACGGTCAAGGTGCGCGACTAAGAAATTCGCCGACTAAGTCATTTTTGGGCCTTATTATGTGTATTATTTATGAGCGTTCATGACCTGTTTAGGTCCTTAATGGATATTATAGTGTTATAGCATGTTCGTCAAGTTTCTTCAAATTCTTGAGGTCAAACTCCAATAACATTCATGATGTTTGTGAAAGTTTGTAGTTGAAACGACTATATAATCTTCGAATATAAAGAATACAGAAGGACATTATGTATAAAATTAAAGGTATCTATTGAATCTCTTTCCAAACAACACAAATTTCCCATCAATATCTCCGGTTGAGTAAAAGTAATGACCATTTAAGTGAATAGTAGATTAGTTCTGGTTTTGGCCGCAGTCAAAATAGTAACTAAAGACATTTTCCTCCCTTTCCACTAATAAAGCCTGATAAAACTATTTTACAATTACAATAATCCTAAATATCACACAAATTCCCCTCAATCTACTTTGATATAAAAAAGTCATGACCATTAAGTGAAATAGTTTTAATATAGGTCCGTTTTGGCCGCAGTTAAAAGGTTTAGTAAAATAGTAATTAAGATAATTTCCTTCCTTTTCCACTAGGGAAACCCCTCCGATGAATATAAAACGTATTTACAATTACAATAAATCCTTAAATAGTCCTAATTACATTTTTAAAATTCATCATTTTCTTATGTCTCAAACCGTAGAAAAAACCTCAAAAAAAAAAAATTAACGTCCAAGACTACAGTTAAAAAAATTCTAAGAATTATTCAGATTCTTTCAAATAAGGTAAGAATAAAGTTACTAGGGTTGATGTCTTCATTGATGTTGCACACATATTAGTGGGTCTTCATTAAATAAAGGTATGGTGATCCTTCATCTCTATGTAAAATTACCGTGGAGTTAATCTCAAAGTTTTCAAAGAATTTCTATTATATAACCCATCTTATTACATCTAGTCATGTGGTGCTTCGTAAATTGAATTTTTAAACCCATAATATGAAGTTATTTGATGATTTATAACTTATTGGGACGTGATTTTCCAATCAATTGCATGATGAACCCAGCTCGTTCACAGACCGCTTTTATCCTATGTATGCTTTTGCTCTGGATCTTATTGCTTTAGATTTGTGTTCATGATGTTAAGATTCTTATGTCGACGGTTAGTATGGTTTTGATGGTGAATTGTTAATGAATTATCCATGTAAACCAATATATGAAGATTGAATAAGGCTACATAGACTCTATGTTTTCATTGCAACATTGATCTTTAAATGTATATAAGCTGAATTTGAATATGTAAAGATGCTTGTAGCTACTTCCTTCGGTTAATATCATGGTTTAATATTGGGTATAAATATTTTATGATAAAAGTCAAGAAGGCTTTGTACTAATTAATCTAGGTTCTTCTAGTTTATCAGTTGTAACTTGTAATCTTTATGCGGGGGAGGGTGTTGATGTGACTCAATTATGGTGAATTGTCCTTATCTACTGCCAACATCCAAAGGAAAACGAGAAGAAGAGAAAAGGGAAAGAAAAGAAAAAAGTAGATGAATCTGAGAAAAGGACGAAAGAAAGAGGAAAGAAGAGGAAAGAAGAGGAAAGGAAAAGAAATCGAGGAATCATCAGATTCTAATCTGATTTTGTGGAAGAGTTGATAAAATCAAAATCCAAAAAACCAAGAGCATCTGAAATCGATACTTCACATTTACAAGAAGAAGAAGAAACAGTTAAACCCAAAAAAAGTTCAAAGGCTAGTAAAAGTTAATTTTTTAAAACTTTTTTATGTTCTGTTATTTTTATTTTCTGTTATTTGAGTATAAAATAGTTAAAATATAAATTTTATGTAAATAAATAATGTATGAATTGTGTATGATTCACTGTACAAAATTACAGATTTCTTCATATTACAATATCAATTGCTGAAACATGTATTTTTTATGTATGATTCACTGTATGAATTGTGTATGATTAACTATATGAATTGTGTATGATTCACTGTATAAATTTGTCACGACCCAAAACCGAGCCGCGACTGGCACCCACATTTACCCTCCTATGTGAGCGAACCAACCCATCTAAACCTTAACATATCAAGATATATCAACAGAAAATAATGCGGAAGACTTAAACTCATTAATAAAAACAATTCAATACTATTATTATTATCCCCAAAATCTGGAAGTCATCATCACAAGAACATCTATCTCAAATTACTTAACTAAGAATGTCTAAGAACAAAATAACTAAAAGCTAGTCCATGCCGGAAGTTCAAGGCATCAAGACTTGAAGAAGAAGACCCAGTCCAAGCTAGACGCATTAGCTCACCCTGAATTTCCGATGAAGTGAAGACTGGCTAGATCTGCTGTTGAGTTGAAGTTGACAGAACGTTTGCTGCATTACACAAATAACAAAGAGGAAAACATGAAAGTAGGGGGTCAGTACAACCACACGTACTGAGTAGATATCATCGGCCAACTCAAAATAGGGAACAGTATATATCAATAATAATGTAAATCAACTACAATACTCAACATGTAGCAATAACAACATGAATTCATCAATAACTACAACCGAGTTTCACACATGAGGACTCAAGCCTCAATACCATACTTATTTGGGAGTTAAGTTCATTAGATTGAGTATATTCATTATCTTTCAAGATTCATTATCTTTCTTCCTCTTGTGTCGGTACGCGACACTCCGATCCTCTATTTCTATCCTGGTGCCGGAACGTGGCACTCCGATCCTCATTCTATCCTGGTACCGGAACGTGGCACCCGATCCATATTCTATCCTGGTGTCGGAACGTGACACTCCGATCCTCATATTCATTCTATCCTGGTACCGGAACGTGGCACCCGATCCATATTCTATCCTGGTGTCGGAACGTGACACTCCGATCCTCATATTCATTCTATCCTGGTACCGGAACGTGGCATCCGATCCATATTCTATCCTGGTGTCGGAACGTGACACTCCGATCCTCATATTCATTCTATCCTGGTACCGGAACGTGGCACCCGATCCCCTAATTCATCAAGCCTTCTTTTACACTAAGGCATCATTATTCTCATTATATAATTTATCAAGCCTTCTTTCATACTAAGGCATCATCATTCTCATTATATAATGTATCAAGTGAATTAGGGTTCTTTCAAGATTTGGGATTCAATAGCTTCATCATGCTTTGTTAATTCATCACAATTTATAATCATAATCATGCAAGCATACAACTTAAGCACATAGCAGGGTTTACAATACTATCAACACATAATATTCACTATTAAGAGTCATACGAATATCGTAACATAAACCATAACCTACCTCCACCGAAGAATTGAATCAACAAGCTATCTTCTCAAAATCCTTGCTATCCTCTTCGTCTCTCTCTCTTGATCGATTCTCTCTCTCTCTTGCTGTTCTTTCTATTTTTCTTTATTCAAACCCTCTTTCTTTTACCCTAATTAATATATAATTAAGAATAAAAGATGGCAATAATAACCCACTAATTAACTTAAGGTTATCTCTTTTAACCCCCAAGTAATTAGACTTATTAACATTAACCCTATAACTTTATAATTAAAGCAGGAATAGTCAAAAACGTCCCTTAAAACGTGTAAAGAAATCCGACCCGAACTGGGATTGCGTAGCCCGTGACGGGCCGTCGCGCCTGCGACGGTCCGTCCTGCTGTCCGTCGTATGCAACAGAGACTTGTTTAAGTGGATGGCCTGTGACGGGCCGTCGAGCCTGCGACGGTCCGTCCTGCCACTCCGTCACGACGTTCAGAGAGTCGATTTTCAGTACCCAATTTCAGTTTTTTCTAAGTGTTTTGAAACGACACCCTCCACGACGGTCCGTCGTGCCCTTGACGGTCCGTCGTGGCCTCCGTCACATCTGCCAGTTTTTCCAGAATAAAATCTGTTGCTCAAAACGACTAAACAGGTCGTTACAATAGATACCAATTTACCCATCGTTCGTCCCCGAACGATCACAAGAAGGAAAACAAGTGCGAAAGGGAATACCTGAATCCGTAAACAGATGTGGGTATCTTTCCCGCATATCTGCCTCCTTCTCCCAAGTGGCTTCTTCAATCGGTCGATTCTTCCATTGCACCTTGATGGATGCAATCTCTCTTGACCTCAACTTGCGAACTTCCCTATCTAAAGTAGCAACAGGTTCCTCCTCATAAGACAAATTCTCATCCAACAACACTGAGTCCCAACGGATAATGTAGTTTCCATCTCCATGGTATCTTTTCAACATGGACACATGAAATACCGGATGCACTCCGGACAGCCCTGGGGGCAAGGCTAATTTATAAGCCACCTCCCCTATTCGCTTTAGTACCTCAAATGGTCCAATATACCTTGGACTTAGCTTACCTCTTTTGCCAAACCGCATCACCCCTTTCATGGGTGAAACCTTCAACAAGACTTGTTCACCTTCCATGAACTCCAAGTCTCTAACCTTCCAGTCTGCATACTCCTTTTGTCTACTTTGCGCCGCTAGAAGCTTTTCTTGAATGCCCTTCACCTTTTCTAACGAATCCCTCAAGAGATCGGTACCCCAAGGTCTAACCTCGAATGCATCAAACCAACCAATGGGAGATCTACACCTCCTCCCATACAATGCTTCAAATGGAGCCATATCAATACTGGAGTGATAGCTATTATTGTACGAAAACTCTGCCAAAGGTAAGAAGCTATCCCAATGGCCACCAAACTCTATCACGCATGCGCGAAGCATATCCTCCAACACTTGAATCGTTCGCTCGGACTGACCATCGGTCTGAGGATGGAACGCGGTACTAAGGTCCAACCTAGTACCCAATTCTGCATGCAATGTTTTCCAAAACTTAGAAGTAAACTGCGTACCTCTATCTGATATAATGGATAGTGGAACCCCATGCAATCGAACAATTTCTGAGATGTAGATTTTTGCTAACTTCTCTGCATTGTGAGTCACCTTGACCGGAATGAAATGAGCAGACTTAGTCAATCTGTCCACAATTACCCAAATTGAATCAAACTTCCCAGTGTCTTTGGAAGACCAACCACAAAGTCCATTGCAATTCTCTCCCACTTCCATTCAGGAATGGGCATTCTTTGAAGTGTTCCTCCGGGCCTTTGGTGTTCATATTTCACTGTTGACAGTTTGGACACTTGGCAATAAAGTCAACAATATTGCGCTTCATTCTACTCCACCAAAAGTGTTGTTTTAGGTCGCGATACATCTTGGTTGCACCCGGATGTATAGAATACCTTGAACTATGAGCTTCTGCCAGAATAGTGTTGATCAAATCATCAATGCGGGGTACACATACCCTTCCCTTAATCCTCAACACACCTTCCTCGTCGATTGTTGCTTCTTTAGCCTCTCCTCGCAACACTTTATCTCGGATTTGCCTTAGTTTCTCATCATCAAACTGTTTTCCCTTAATCTTATCAAGAAAAGAAGATCTTGACTCCACACTAGCCAACAATCCTCCCTTCTCATTTATTCCAACCTCATCAAGTCGTTAGCCAGAGTCTGAACCTCTCTAGCCAATGGGCGTCTAGAGGCTTGCAAATGAGCTAGACTTCCCATGCTTCCCGCCTTTCTACTCAAGGCATCTGCCACAACATTCGCCTTCCCCGGATGATACAAAATAGTGAGGTCGTAGTCCTTCAGTAGTTCCATCCATCTCCTTTGCCTCAAGTTCAAATCTTTCTGAGTAAAGACATACTGAAGGCTACGATGATCCGTGTAGACCTCACACTTAACCCCATATAAATAGTGTCTCCATTGCTTCAATGCAAACACTACCGCGGCCAATTCCAAGTCATGAGTTGGATAGTTACGTTCATGCACTTTTAATTGTCTTGAGGCATAAGCAATCACGTTCTTCTCTTGCATTAGCACTGCACCCAAACCCGAATAGGATGCATCACAATAAACAATGAAGTTCTTACCCTCTACCGGCAAGGTGAGGATAGGTGCGGTAGTCAACAAAGTCTTAAGCTTCTGAAAGCTTTCCTCACATTCATCTGACCATACAAATGGAACATTCTGCTTAGTCAAGTTCGTCAATTGGGAAGCAATAGAAGAGAATCCTTTGACAAAGCGGCGGTAGTAGCTAGCTAACCAACAAAACTCCGTATTTCTGACACATTAGTGGGTCTTACCCAATTCTTCACTGTTCAATCTTAGAAGGATCTACCATCACCCCATCCTTCGAAACCACGTGCCCCAAGAAGGACACTGCATCTAGCCAAAAACTCACACTTAGAGAACTTGGCATAAAGCTTTTTCTCCCTCAACGTTTCCAATAACATTCTCAAATGCTCCTCATGTTCCTTCTTACTCTTGGAGTATACCAGTATATCATCTATAAATACGATCACAAAGAGGTCCAAATACGGCTTAAATATCCCGTTCATCAAGCTCATGAACACAGCAGCAGGGGCGTTCGTAAGACCAAAAGACATCACCACAAATTCGTAATGTCCATACCTCGTTCGAAAAGCAGTCTTTGGCACATCCGTTGCCCGTATTTTCAATTGATGATAACCGGATCTCAAGTCAATCTTAGAGAAGACACAAGCACCTTGTAATTGATCGAATAAGTCATCAATGCGAGGAAGAGGATACTTGTTCTTAATAGTTACCTTGTTCAACTGTCGGTAGTCTATGCACATCCGAAAACTCCCATCCTTCTTCTTCAAAACAAAACCGGAGCACCCCAAGGAGATGCACTTGGTCTAATGAAGCCCTTGCTCAACAACTCTTGAAGTTGAGCCTTTAACTCTCTTAACTCCGCGGGAGCCATTCTATACGGGGGTATAGAAATGGGGCGTGTGCCCGGTTCAAGATCGATACAGAAGTCAATATCCCTATCTGGTGGCATACCAGGAAGATCTGCAGGGAAACATCAAGAAACTCACGGACCACCGAAACCGACTCAATCGAAGGTACTTGGGTAGTGTCATCCTTGAGATGTGCCAAGAAAGCTAACACCCGTTACTAACCATTTTCTTAGCACGAAGAAATGAGATGATACGCACCGGATTGGAAGTGTAGTCACCCTCCCACACTAACGGATCTGTCCCAGGCTTGGCTAACGTCACCGTTTTAGCATTACAATCCAAGATCGCAAAATTTGGAGAAAGCCAAGTCATACCCAGAATTACATCAAAGTCACCCATTTCTAAAATAACCAAATCTACATAAGTGTTGCTCCCCACAAAGTTCACCAAACAAGACCTATGTACCTTTTCAACTACCACAGACTCACCCACCGGTGTAGAAACACGAATAGGCATGTCAAGTAATTCACAATGCAATTTTACGTGGAGCCAGGGTCAAATAATACAGATGCCATGCAATCACAAACCAAAAGATTACCTGTGATAACAGCATCAGACGCCTCCGCTTCAGATCTCCCAGGGAAAGCGTAACAATGGGCCCTATCGTTTGTCTGTCCATTGCCCCTACCATGTTGCGTAGTAGTGGCTCCATTTTGCCCATCACCTCTGCCGTTGTGATGACCACCATTACCTCGACCACCACGTCCTCCAGAAAAGCGGCCTCTACCATGACCACCTCTACCTCTAGCTAGTGGGGTTCTGTAACTCTGGTTTGGACAATACCTCTTGATGTGTCCAACCTCCCCACATCCATAACACTCTCGGGGTTCATGCATAGGTCTCTCGGAGTAGTGTTGACCGTTCTGAGGTGGACCCCCAACTACAGTCTGTAGTGAAGACTGAATTGGTCGACTTGAGTAACCTCCGGAGCTCTGTCCTCTAGAGTGAGAACCATTAAACTCGCCTCCCCTTCGAAACCTTTTCGATGTCGATGTCGTGGTGAAGTCGTCTGGCTTCACTCCTTCCACCTCTATCACAAGTCTACCACCTCTTGGAAGGATGTTGCCGTAGCCGCTACCTGTAAGGCTGAAATCCGCAACTCTGACCTCAACCCCTTCACAAAACGGCGAATCCGTTCTTGTGGACTGAAACAAAGTTGGGTGGCGTATCTGGATAGTGCGCGAAATTTAGCCTCATACGCGTTAACTGTCATCCTCCCTTGCTCTAGACTCAAGAACTCGTCCCTTTTTCTATCTCTCAAAGTCCTTGGGATATACTTCTCCATAAACAGGGTAGAGAATGATTCCCAAGTCATAGGTGGTGCCTCTGTTGGTTGACACTCAACATGTGACCGCCACCATGTTTTGGCGTTCCCTTGAAACTGATAGCTCACGAACTCAACGCCAAACCGTTCTACTATACCCATCTTGTGTAGTAGCTCATGACAATCAACCAGAAAATCGTAGGCATCCTCTGATTCTGCGCCCTTAAAGACTGGAGGTTTCAATTTCAAGAACTTACTGAAAAGTTCATGCTGATCATTTGTCATAATAGGCCCAGTAGTCAGACGTGGAAATGTGCCTATTCCCAATGATGCATCCATGCGGGGAGCCATAGTAGCCGTATGTCGTACCTTTGAAACCGGAGGTGTTGGTGTAGAAACCACTGGAGGTGCCTGACCCTGATCGGATAACCCACTAAGATAAGCAAGTACTTGGTTGATCATCTCTGGGGTAGGTTGGGGTGGCATTTCCTCATTCTGCCCTTGTTCATTCTCCCCTTCCTCCCCCTCTCTTATCACCTCCTCGGTCGGTGGAGGAGTCACCGCCCTAGTATCAGATGGGCTAGGTGCTTGTCCTCTTCCTCTAGAGGACGTCCTCCCACGACCTCTCCCACGGCCTCTTGCCGTTGCTCTTCCTCGAGCTAACAGCCCCAGTGGCTGGCTCAGTCGTTTCTTGTCTTTCGTTGTTGCTGCTGTGGTGCGGTCGTTGCTCTAGTTCTAACCATCTGCGAAATAGAGTGAAGATGGTCAGATACCAATTCGTATCGCCCAGATACCAATTGGACTCAAGTAGTAGCACGAAGGAAGAATGAAAGAGTGAAATTTTCCTAAAGTCTTATAGCCTCTCAAGGAAAAGTAAAGGCGTCCCCCTACCGTTCCTTAAGACTCTACTAGACCTGTTCTTGTGTGATGAGACCAATGAACCTAATGCTCTGATACCAAGTTTGTCACGACCCAAACAGAGACGCGACTGGCACCCACATTTACCTCCTATGTGAGCGAACCAACCCATCTAAACCTTAACATTTCAAGATATATCAACAGAAAATAATGCGGAAGACTTAAACTCATTAAAAAAACAATTCAATACTATTATTATTATCCCCAAAATCTGGAAGTCATCATCACAAGAACATCTATCTCAAATTACTTAACTAGAATGTCTAAGAACAAAATAACTAAAAAGCTAGTCCATGCCGGAAGTTCAAGGCATCAAGACTTGAAGAAGAAGACCCAGTCCAAGCTAGACGCATTAGCTCACCTGAATTTCCGATGAAGTGAAGACTGGCTAGATCTGCTGTTGAGTTGAAGTTGACAGAACGTTTGCTGCATTACACAAATAACAAAGAGGAAAACATGAAAGTAGGGGGTCAGTACAACCACACGTACTGAGTAGATATCATCGGCCAACTCAAAAATGGGAACAGTATATATCAATAATAATGTAAATCAACTACAATACTCACAATATGTAGCAATAACACATGAATTCATCAATAACTACAACCGAGTTTCACACATGAGGACTCAAGCCTCAATACCATACTTTTTGGGAATTAAGTTCATTAGATTGAGTATATTCATTATCTTTCAAGATTCATTATCTTTCTTCCTCTTGTGTCGGTAACGCGACACCCTCGATCCTCTATTTCTATCCTGGTGCCGGAACGTGGCACTCCGATCCTCATTCTATCCTGGTACCGGAACGTGGCACCCGATCCATATTCTATCCTGGTGTCGGAACGTGACACTCCGATCCTCATATTCATTCTATCCTGGTACGGAACGTGGCACCCGATCCATATTCTATCCTGGTGTCGGAACGTGACACTCCGATCCTCATATTCATTCTATCCTGGTACCGGACGTGGCCTCCGATCCCCCTAATTCATCAAGCCTTCTTTTATACTAAGGCATCATCATTCTCATTATATAATTTATCAAGCCTTCTTTCATACTAAGGCATCATCATTCTCATTATATAATATATCAAGTGAATTAGGGGTCTTTCAAGATTTGGGATTCAATAACTTCATCATGCTTTGTTAATTCATCACAAATTTTTAATCATAATCATGCAAGCATACAACTTAAGCACATAGCAGGGTTTACAATATTATCAACACATAATATTCACTATTAAGAGTTCACTACGAATATCGTAACATAAACCATAACCTACCTCCACCGAAGATTAGTGATCAAGCAAGCAATTCCCAAGCTGTGTTTCTCCTCGTTTTCCTCTTTCTCGTTCGACTTTCTCTCCCTTTTCTTTCTGTTTTTCTTTATTCAAACCCTCTTTCTTTTACCCTAATTAGTATATAATTAAGAATGAAATATGGCATAATAACCCACTAATTAACTTAAGGTTACCTCTTTTAACCCCCAAGTAATTAGACTTATTAACATTAACCCTATAACTTTATAATTAAAGCAGGAATAGTCAAAAACGTCCCTTAAAACGTGTAAAGAAATCCGACCCGAACTGGGATTTCGTAGCCCGTGACGGGCCGTCGCGCCTGCGACGGTCCGTCCTGCTGTCCGTCACAAGGTCCAGAGACTTGTTTTTAAGTGGATGGCCTGTGACGGGCCGTCGAGCTTGCGACGGTCCGTCCTGCCATTCCGTCATGACGTTCATCGAGTCGATTTTCAGTACCCAATTTCAGATTTTCTAAGGTTTTTGAAACGACACCCTCCACGACGGTCCGTCGTGCCCTCGACGGTCCGTCGTGCCCTTGACGGTCCGTCGTGGCCTCCGTCACATCTGCCAGTTTTTCCAGAATAAAATATGTTGCTCAAAACGACTAAACAGGTCATTACAATATTGCTTTCTATTTTGAGTTGGCCGATGATACCTACTCAGTACGTGTTCCTTGTACAGACCCCTACTTGTATATTTCTTTTTGTTATTTGTGGAGTGCAGCAAACGTGCCAACAACCTCGACTCGTCCGCAAATCTAGTCAGTCTTCAGTATATCAGAATTCAGGGTGAGCTACTATTTCTAGCTCAGACTAGACTCTTTCCTTCACGTCTTGTTGTCTTGAAGTTCGGACATGGACCAACTCTTTTACTTATTTTAGTTTCTTGAATACTCTTAGACATAAAAATTTGATGATAGATGTTCTTGGTGTGATGACATCAAGATTTTGGGGGATAATAGTTGATAAACTTTAGAATGTTTATTTATTAGTTATATTAAAAAGATTTTGAGTCTTCCGCATTATATTCTGTTTATTATGGTTGAAATGTTGGAGTTTATATTTGTTGGTTCGCTCACATAGTAGGACAAGTGTGGGTGTCACTCGCGGCTCATTTTGGGTCATGACAAACTTGGTATCAGAGCATTAGGTTCGTTGGTCTCATCACACAAGAACGAGTCTAGTAGAGTCTTGAGGAACGGTAGAGGGACACCTTTACTCTTCTTTGAGAGGCTATAGGACTTTAGGAAAATTCCATTCTTTCTTTCTTTCTTGCTATTACTTGGATCCAATTGGAATCTGGGTGATACAAATTGGTACCTGACATCCTCACTCTATTTCGCAGATGGCTAGAACTTGAGCAACAACTGTGCCAACACCAACACCGGCAAGACAGGGTGCGTGTGAGCCAGCCACTGGGGCTGTAGCTCGAGGAGGAGTAGTGGCAAGAGGCCGTGGTAGAGGTCGTGGGAGGATGCCCTCTAGAGGTAGAGGACAAACACCTGGTCCAGCTAGTACTAGGGCGGTGACTCCTCCACCGACTGATGAGGTAGTAAGAGAGGGTGAGGAAGGAGAAAATGAACAAGTGCAAGATGAGGAGTTACCATCCCAACCTACCCAAGAAATGATTAACCAGGTTCTTGCTTATCTTAGCGGCTTATCCGATCAATGCCAAACACCTCTAGTGTTTTCTGCACCATCACCTCAGGTTCCGGGAGTACAACATGCAGCTGTTGTGGCTCCCCGAATGGATGCCTCATTGGAAATAGGCACGTTTCCTCGGTTTACTACAGGGCCTATAATGACAAGTGATCAGCATGAACTTTTAACTAAGTTCTTGAAGTTGAAACCTCCTGTCTTCAAGGGTGATGAATCTGAGGATGCTTATGATTCCTAGTTTATTGTCATGAGCTGCTACATAAGATGGACATAGTAGAATGATTCGGTGTTGAGTTTGTGACCTATAAGTTTCAGGGAAATGCCAAAATGTGGTGGCGATCGTATGTTGAGTGTCAACCAGCACAGGCACCACATATGACTTGGGCATCATTGTCTAGACTATTTATGGAGAAGTACATACCCCGTTCTTTGAGGGATAGGAGGAGAGATGAGTTCCTGAGCCTAGAGCAAGGCAGGATGTCGGTTACTGCTGATGAGGCTAAGTTTCGTGCATTATCCAGGTATGCCACCCAGCTTTGCTTCAGTCCACAAGAGAGGATTCACCATTTTGTGAAGGGATTAAGGTCAGATTTGCAGATCCCAGCCTTACAGGTAGCTGCTACAGCAAATCCTTTCAGGAGGTGGTAAATTTTGTGATAGAAGTGGAGGGGGTGAATCAAGACAACTTCATCATGGCATCGACATCAAAGAAGTTTCGTAAGGGAGGTGAGTTTAGTGGTTCTTACTCCATAGGGAAGAGTTCAGGAGGTTACCTAGCCCGACCAATTCAGTCTTCACTGCAGGATGTAGCTGGGGGTCCACCGCAGACCGGTCAGCATTTCTCTGAGTTTGGATGTTATCCCCAGACTTTGTCGTTCTCACAGAGGCCTATGCTTTACTCCAGAGAGTGTTATGGATGTGGAGAGACTAGACATATTAGGAGGTTTTGTCCAAAACAGAGTTACAGACCCCCAATAGTTAGAGGTAGAGGTGGTCATGGGAGAGGCCGCCATTCTGGAGGACGTGGTGGACAAGGTAATGGGGGTCACCAAATCAGCCGGGGTGGCGGGTAAGCTGGATCTACTGCAGCACAACATGGTAGGGGCAACGGGCAGACAGGTGATAGGGCCCATTGTTATGCTTTGCCTAGGACGTCTGAAGCAGAGACATCAGATGTTGTTATCACAGGTAATCTTTTAGTTTTTGAATGCATGTCTTCTGTATTATTTGATACTGGATCCACATTTTCATATGTATCTTCCTCATTTGCTACTGGTCTTGAATTACATTGTGATTATCTTGACATGCCTATTAGTGTTTGTACTCTAGTGGGTGAGTCTGTGATAGTTGAGAAGGTGTATAGGTCCTGTCTTGTGACTTTTGTGGGGAGCAATACTCATGTATACTTGATTATCCTAGAAATGGTTGATTTCGATGTAATTCTGGGTATGACTTGTCTTTCTCCAAATTTTGCAATCTTAGATTGTAATGCTAAAACTGTAACGTTGGCCAAGCCTGGGACAGATCTATTAGTGTGGGAGGGTGACTACACTTCCACCCCTGTTCGTATAATCTCCTTTCTCCGTGCTAAGAGAATGGTTAGTAAGGGTTGTTTAGCTTTCTTGGCACATCTCAGGGATTATACTTCCCAAGTACCTTCGATTGAGTCTTTTTCGATAGTCCGTGAGTTTCTGGATGTTTTTTCTTGCAGACCTTCCTGGTATTCCACCGGATAGAGATATTGATTTCTTTATTGATCTGGAGCCGGGTACTCACCCCATTTCCATACCCCCTTATAGAATGGCTCCCGCTGAGTTAAGGGAGTTAAAGGCCCAACTTCAAGAGTTGTTAGGTAAAGGCTTTATTAGACCAAGTGCATCCTCTTGGGGTGCTCCTATTTTGTTTGTGAGAAGAAGGATGGAAGTTTTCAGTTGTGAATAGACTACAGGCATATGAATAAGGTAACTATTAAGAACAAGTATCCTCTTCCTCGTATTGATGATTTTTTCGATCAGTTACAAGGTGCTTGTACCTTCTCAAAAAATCGATTTGAGATCTGGTTATCACCAATTTAAAATACAGGCAATGGATGTGCCAAAGACTGCTTTTCGTTCCAGGTATGGGCATTATTAATTCTTAGTAATGTCTTTTGAGCTTACAAATGCACCTACTGCTTTCATGAGCTTGATGAACGGGATTTTTAAGCCATATCTGGATCTCTTTGTCATTGTGTTCATTGATGATATACTGATATACTCAAAGAGAAGGAAAGAACATGCGGAGCATTTTAGAATTGTATTGGAAGTGTTGAGGGAGAAAAAGCATTATGCAAAATTCTCCAAGTGTGAGTTTAAGCTAGATTCAGTGTACTTCTGGGGGCACGTAGTTTCTAAGGATGGAGTGATGGTGGATCATTCGAAGATTGAAGCATTGAAGAGTTGGGTAAGACCTACTAATTTCACAGAGGTATGGAGCTTTGTTGGTTTAGCTAGCTACTACCGTCGATTTGTCAAGGGATTTTCTTCGGTTGCTTACCAACTGACAAATTTAACTAAGTAGAGTGTTCCATTTGTATGGTTGGACGAATGTGAAGAAAGCTTTCAGAAACTCAAGACCTTGTTGACTACTGCACCAATTCTTACCCTGCCAGTGGAAGGTAAGAATTTCATTGTTTATTGTGATGCATCCTATTCTGGTTTGGGTGCAGTGCTAATGCAAGAGAAGAAAGTAATTGCTTATGCTTCGAGGCAATTAAAGGTGCATGAACGTAATTATCCGACCTATTATTTGGAATTGGCTGCAGTAGTGTTTGCATTAAAGCAATGGAGACATTATCTATATGGGGTTAAGTGTGAAGTCTATACAGATCATCGTAGTTTACAGTATGTCTTTACTCAGAAAGACATGAATATAAGGCAGAGGAGGTGGATGGAACTACTGAAGGACTATGATATTACTATCTTGTTTCACCCAGGAAAAGATAATGTTGTGGCAGATGCTTTAAGTAGAAAAATAGGGAGCATGGGAAGTCTAGCTCACTTGCAGGTTTCTAGACGCCCATTGCCTAGAGAAGTTCAGACTCTGCCTAATGACTTTATGAGGCTGGAAATATTAGAGAAGGGAGGATTTTTGGACAGTGTGGAGGCAAGGTCTTCCTTTCTTGATACAATAAAGGGAAAGCAGTTTACTGATGAGTAACTGATCCGGATCCGAGATATGGTATTGCAAGGAGAGGCTAAAGAAGCAAAAATTGATGAGGAAGGCATTTTTAGAATTAAGGGAAGGGTATGTGTACCCCGCGTCGATGATTTTTTTCACACTATTCTTAGAGAGGCTCATAGTTCAAGGTATTCTATACATCCTGGTGCAACCAAGATGTATCGTGACCTAAAGCAACATTTTTGGTGGAGTAGGATGAAGTGTGACATTGTTGATTTTGTTGCTCAATGCCCGAATTGTCAGCAGGTAAAGTATGAACACAAGAGGCCTGGAGGGACACTTCAGAGAATGCCCATTCTTGAATGGGAGTGGGAGAGAATTGCAATGGACTTCGTGGTTGGTCTTCCAAAGACATTGGGTAAGTATGACTCCGTTTGGGAAATTTTTGACAGATTAACTAAGTCTTCTCACTTCATTCTGGTTAAGGTGACTTACAATGCGGAGAAGTTAGCCAAACTTTATATCTCAGAAACTGTTCGATTGCATAGAGTTCCACTTTCCATCAAATCAGATAGAGGAACGTAGTTTACCTCTATGTTTTGGAAAACATTGCATGTTGAATTAGGTACTATGTTGGATCTTAGTACTGCATTTCACCCTCAGACCGATGGTCAGTCTGAGCGAACGATTCAGGTTTTGGAGGATATGCTACGTGCATATGTGATAGAATTTGGTGGTCATTGGGATAAGTTCTTACCTTTAGCAGAGTTCTCATACAACAATAGCTATCACTCAAGTATTGATATGGCCCCATTTGAGGCACTGTATGGGAGGAGATGTAGGTCTCCCATTGGTTGGTTTGATGCATTTGAGGTGAGACGATGGGGTACCGATCTTTTGAGGGAATCATTAGATAAAGTAAAATTCATTCAGGAGAAGCTTCTGGCAGCTCAGAACAGGCAGAAAGAATATGCAGATCGAAAGGTTAGGGACTTGGATTTTATGGAGGGTGAGCAAGTCTTGCTAAAGGTTTCACCCATGAAAGGGGTGATGCGGTTTGGGAAGCGAGGTAAGCTTAGTCCAAGGTATATTGGTCCATTTGAGGTTCTGGAGCGCGTGGGGGAGGTGGCTTATGAATTGGCATTTCCTCCACGACTCTCAGGAGTGCACTCGGTATTTCATGTGTCTATGCTGAAAAGATACCATGGGAATGGAAACTACATCAGTCGTTGGGATTCAGTTCTTCTTGATGAGAATTTATCTTATGAGGATGAGCCTGTTTCTATTTTAGATAGAGAAGTCCGCAAGTTGAGATCAAGGGAGATTGCATCCATCAAGGTTCAATGGAAGAATCGGCCAGTTTAATAGTCCACTTGGGAGAAGGAGGCTGATATGCAAGAACGATATCCACATCTTTTTACAGATTTAGGTAATTTTTCTCTCCCTTGGCTTTTTTCTTGTGAACGTTCGGGGACTAACGATGGGTAAATTGGTATCTATTGTAACGATCTGTTTAGTTTTTTCAAGGAGTAGAATTATTTTTGATAAAAACTGATTGGGTCGACGGATCACACGACGTACCGTCATGGACTCCGTTATCCCGTACTTGTGTAATTCTCCTGTTGCTTTCCTTCATTACCCTCGACGACAAGTAGGAAGAACCGTCATAGGCACAACGGTCCATCGAGCGTGTTCGTGCCAAAAAACTTAAACTCTAAAATCTGGGTACTGGGATCAACTCTCTGAACTCCGCGATGGAATAGCAGCACGGACCGTCGTAGACACGACGGACCGTCACAAACATCATCGCTAAAATTGACTCCCTGAACTTTGTGACGGACCTGCAGGACGGAACGTCGCATGTACGAAGGAACGTCATGAGCTGCGTAACCTCGACTGGGTCGGATTTCTGCTAAAGTTTTAAAGGGGTGTTTTGGACTATTTATGAAAAACTGTATGAAATTAAAGGGTAAGTTTAATAACTTATTTACTTGGGGGTTAAAGGAGATAACTTTAAAATAAATAATGCGTTACTTTTATCATAATGAATTATATAATAATTAGGGTAAAAAGAAAAGGAGAAAGAAGAGAAGGAAGAACGAGCGAGAGAGGGAGAAGCGAAGAGGAAAGCAAAGACTTTGAGAAGTAGCTTGCTTGATCACGATTCTTTGGTGGAGGTAGGTAATGGTTTATGCTAGTTCATAGTAAACTCTTAATAGTGATTGATATGTATTGGATGATATTGTAAAGTCTTCTATATGCTTAATTGTGTGGTTGCATGATGTGATTATGAAATTGTGATGGATTAGAATGATGAGGCTGTTGAATATTAAACCTTAAATCCTCTATATTTAGATGATACATTGAAATAAAGAGGCTTGATGAACTAAAGCAATGAGATTAGGGGATCGGGTGTCATGTTTCGACACGTAGTATTAGGGGATCGGGTGTCACGTTCCGACACGTAGTATTAAGGGATCGATTGTCACGTTCCGACAAGGAGTATTAGGGGATCGCGTGTCACGTTCTGACACGTAGTATTAGGAGATCAGAGTGTCAAGTTCCGACACGTAGTGTTAGGGGATCGGGTGTCACGTTCCGACACGTAGTATTAGGGGATCGGAGTGTCACGTTCTGACACGGTAATGATAATAGGTTGAATGTGGAATTATGTTAATATACTCAAAGTTAAAGAACCTTTTTCCCAAATAAGTATGGTGTGGAGGATTGAGTCCTAATAGATGTGCTTGGTGTTGTTGCCAATGGTTCTTGTACTTGTTTTTGTCAACTATTGAGTAATGTGGTTGATTTTATAATACTATTCGATATATATTGCTTTCTATTTTGAGTTGGCCGATGATACCTTTTCAGTACATGTTCCTTGTACTGACCCCTCCTTGTATGTTTATTTTTGTTATTTGTGGAGTGCAGCAAACGTGCCAACAACCTCGACTCGTCCCCAACTCTAGTCAGTCTTCAGTATATCAAAATTCAGGGTGAGGTACTTTCCTTCACGGCTTGATGTCTTGAAGTTCGGACATGGACCATCTCTTTTACTTATTTTAGTTTCTTTAATACTCTTAGACTTAGAAATTTGAGGATAGATGTTCTTGGTGTGATGACTTCCAGATTTTGGGGGATAATAGTTGATAAACTTTAGAATGTTTATTTATTAGTTATGTTAATAAGATTTTGAGTCTTCCGCATTATATTCTGTTTATTATGGTTGAAATGTTGGGGTTTAGATTTTTTGGTTCGCTCACATAGTAGGACAAGTGTGGGTGCCACTCGCGGCTCGTTTTGGGTCGTGACATCTCCTTAATGCTCTGTGGAGTGAACTACATTGTTGAAAGTTGTATGGTATTGTCATTCCTCCCTTAGATATTCTTGTTCAATATTCTTTTACGCATCTCCGATTAATGCACCAGACCTTAAATTGATGATTCAATAATCATATTCTGTTGGGTTTTCAGCAAAATGACCTTCAAGAATAGGGGAATAAACCCCACCCACATTTTTGCTTAAATTATCATTCGAAAGGGATTGATTTTTCTCAATATTATCATGATAATTTACCCTCTCCATTCATAGTGAGCTTCACGCAGCTGACTCAACAGATTTTTTACCTACACTCATTGACACATCGTAAGGATTCAGAGCAACATCTGTCTTTCCACCAGATATTTGTATCAATTCAATAGAAGTGTATACCTCTTCACCCCTCATCTGTGACGGATTTTAAGATGATTCAAAACTGGATTCAACCTGTAGAGCTTGTTTATTTAAATTAAAGTTCAATTGACCTAGGTCTTAAGGCTTGAAACGATCAGTACTCTACATTCCAAAGATCAAATTATTACCAATTAGCAAATATGATAACTCATTGATCAAAATCTTGAAAAAATTTTGGGAGACTGTTTAATGTTTGGGTTTTTGTATTTTGGGCTTGGTATTTTGGGTTAATGGTGTAGGGTTAGGGTTAGGGTTAGGGTTTGGGTTTGGGTTAGTGTTTTGATTTAGGTTTTTGGGATTTAGGGTTTTTGTCTTAGAATTTGAGGTTTCAAATCTATGGCTTAGTTATTAATGTTTGGGGTTTTCTTATTTTGGACACATGTTTTTTATCCACTTCAGGATTAGGTTGTAAGGTTTCAGAGAAGGGTTAGGGTTATGATTATTTTTAGGGTGTACGTCTTTTTTTTTTTGGTTTTATGGTTCTGGGTTTAGAATTTGAGGTTAAATATATGGTATAATATTAAATGTTTGGTTTTTGGTATTTTGGATTTAGGGTTTAGGATTTATTGTTTGGGGTAAGGGTTAGGGTTAGGATTCTGATTTTTTTAGGTTTTTGGGTTTAAGATTTAGCATTTGTGGTTTAATATCAATGGAATACTGTTTAATGTTATGGTTTTGTATTTTGGTCTTGGGGTTTAGGGTATAGGGTAGGGTTAGGATTAGGGTTTAAGTTGTTTTTAAGGTTTTAGTGTTTTGGGTTAAGGATTTGAGTTGTATTATTTATGCTTTAGTGTTTGATGTTAGGGTTTTGGTATTTTTGAATTTGGGTTTAGGGTATGGGATCTAGGGATCATGTTAAGAATAGTTTTAGGGTTTGGGTTCATTACAATAGAAACTATTATTTAAGACCAATATTATGGGACAAGTTAATCATCTCGTCTGAAGATGTAAAATTTTTAGGACGAGATTATATTTTGGTCTCTAATTATATATTTTATTGTTAAGGTACAAAATCTAGTTCCTAAGGACTGTTCTAACTGATCCCTAATTCAAAATGTGGTGAGATGCGGGAAAAATAACATTTTTAAATTTCTCAAAACTCATCAGGCTATTTCCGTCCCTAATTATATATTTTATTGTGAAGGTAAAAAATCTACTCCCTAAGGACTTTTCTAACTTATCCCAAATTCAAAATGTTGTGAGATGCGGGAAAAATAATATTTTTAAATTTCTCAAAAACTGATCAGGCACAAAAAATTTACCGAAATAGTAAGAAATGCTTTATAAAAATAAAACCTTTCTATTTAAAGTATAGAAAACACTTAACGAAGTCACTTAATATTTATCAATAAACTAAAACCCTAAATTGGCTTTAACACATGTCGATGTAGTAGTTGTTAAAATCACAATTAAGTTCACAAAACTGTGCAAATACCTTAAGTGTTCATCTATACATTATTAAAATTGAGAAATCACAGATTGTACGACATCAAGTTCTACCTTCTTTTGGAAGTTTAAATACATCTAATTGGGTCATGGGAATCCCTTTTGGGGACCTTTTGTGGAAAAGCCTATTGATGGTATGTTTTCGTGCCTTCCCATCCTTAGCTAGCGAGGATTTTTGATGTTTGTACTGTTGAAACTTCAAAAAAATTAACTTGAATATACCCAAAGGAAAAACTCATTTATTTGTTCCTCAAAAAAAAATTTCAAAAAAATATGAACTTGATGACATTCAAACAGTGGGATACACATTGATGCCTCTCAGCCATGTTTTTCTTTGACGAGAAAACACAATTGTTCTATACTCTATCGTGTATTAATTGCTGATGGAGTTTGAAAAAATTAATTTAATTTGAGCTTAGACCTAAAGTATATTACTTATATCTTATGACTGCTATGAGAGTGCACGTTTATCTAACTAGTAGAACTTGGGAAAGGTAAAATTTAAAATGACATTGTTTTTTTGCACAAAAAGTTTAAATTGCTTTTGCCATGTTTTTATTTGGCCAATTTTCTTTTGATTTATACATTATAACTCCTCTTGTATGATCATTCTTCAAATGTTATTGTATTTATTAATCCACTACTCTCATTTATAGAATCCCCTAAATCCTGATGGGTGATTAAGGATGATCTGTGCTGGTTATGTTAGTTGTCTTTAGTTGTTGCTTGGATGCAAGTGTTTTAATTCAAAAACATCTAGAGCGATTACATATTTCTCAAAAAGTGGTGTATTTATTTTGCGTTATAATCTCTTCATTATACATTTCCAGGGTAAAATATAACTATACATTACACATAGTAGGTCATCAAGTTCGACCCACTTCTACAACTTTGACCCTCGAAAATATAGAATTTTGTTCTTTTCTTGATTCCCTTTTGTGTTTGTTTTTTAAAAAATTCTCTTTATATTCTACTTCACTATCTGATCATTCTGTGTATGCAATTAGTCAAATATAGTTAACCATAACAGAACTTCATGCTACGGAGCTAAATTCAATATAACACATCCTATAATAGCACATTCCTAATATAGTAAATTATAACAAGTACATCTACTTCAAACTATCTTAACATAGAATCCTTTTCACATATAGAGCTTATTTAGCGAGGATTCTGTGAGTTTTGATACAACATATGTAGTGAAGCATATAAGAATGATCAGAACTTTTATCTATTTTTATTTAGATTTAGAACCTCTTAAGCTACAATCTCGTTGTTACCTAGATCTTTTCGATGTATTTTTAAATTACCTAGAAATCATAACCTACTATTGAAGTTACTCGACGACGCTCACACACTTTGAAATTTAGAATTTCCTCCCTTCCTAAATTTTGTTCATTTTGATAGTATGTTCGTTGACATCATCCTACCAACTCTACCATCATCTTTAACAGACAGCTTCAACCCACATCAGCAATCAATTCTCATTTAACAACTGTAAATTTCCTAGCATATTGTTTTATTGCTATATAGATAGATAAATTTAAATTGACACTGGTAAAACCTTGATCATGAGGTAATCTTGACATCACCATTGACCATGCAGAAATATGTTGAGCTTTTTGTCATGTTAGCAATGAATCAGAGCTTGTGAAAAGTTGCTGAAACATGAAAATTATAGTTGCGCAGACCTGATATAACCTCTGCAGAAGAAAAAAATCCACGAGCAAAACAAATCTATGTGACCTTCACAGAGATGTTTCTGGAAAATGTGAATTTTTACTTTCAAGAGCATTTTCGGGTGTTGTTATTGCTGTTTCAATCAAGTGCTTCTTATATTTTAATATGAAAAATCCATGGTGTTGTTAATGCATCGAAAAGCTTTTTTACTATTTTTGTCTTGTTACTGCATTTTGGTGATGTTTATATCGAAAGGATGAATTTTAAACTTCTTTTTCGGTAAGCACCTTAATTAATTCTGTTGTAAGTTCATATATATTTTTATATACCAGTATGTATATATAATCTTTGCAAAATTTTGTTCTTTTAGATTTTTGAAGATTGAAGTTACAAGTCAAGATAAAAGTTTAGATGATGCACAAATTTTTTGTAATAACATTATCAAGAAATTCATTACATACTGTAGGTTTGGATGTTGATTGATAAAGTTTTTTATTTAAGAAAATATTCAAATTATATATATAATACTTTAGTATAGAATTTTTTCAGTAAATATATTATATTTAGTAATGAAAAGAGAATGTACAATTTGTAATAAACTTGTGGATGAACTTGTTACTTGTCTCTAATGATTAATCTAGGAAGAGATAGTTGCTCATCTCTAAAAGTTAATCTAGGAAGAGACAATTTCTAGTCTCTAAAAAATAATCTTAGACGAGGTTTTCAGTTGTCCCGATAGAGTTATTTAGGACCAGATGCTTACTCATTGCAGAAAAGATTTAATGGTCGCAGTTAACTAAATTTCTAATATGAATATTGCTTAATTGGGATAGAATTCTTGGTATCTAGAAGTGCATTAGCGAATGTATAAAATGTCGTCTCTAATAAAAGTTAGCCACCACCAATAGCACCCCGTAACAATTACCCCATTAGTGAAGAAGCTTATTAGGATGGGTGGCAACAAAAATTTGGTCGTCGTAGTAGGCCACATCCGACAAGATATGGACGTTTAGGGAAGATATTTCCCTTCTTTATAGGAAGTTTTTTTGTAGTTGTTTGTGTTAGGAAAAGGGTTAGGGTTAGGTTTTATGCTTTTTTAGGTTTTAGGTTTTGGTGTTAAGGATTTTCTTTTTGAATCTATGGTTAAGTGTTTAACGTTACGGTTTTGGTATTGTAACATCCCTCAAAATGAGCTATATTAAGCTAGAGCCTAACCCTTTTTAATGATGTTTTAAAGTCATCAAATGCTTAGTTATATTTTTCATAGGCAGTATATAAATTTTTGATGTGCTTGGAGGTCAAACGTCTCAGAACGTCTAAAACATTCAGAATCTAGTCAAACTTGAACTAGTGTGTCGTAGTGTTCTATAGTAATGTTTTGGGGATGATTTGATTGTGAAATTTAGTGTCAAGAGATCCTACGTTTTGCCTGACATACAAAGGGTCGAAAATTCCGGGAACGATTCCCCCGGGACCATCAAAAGGGAATCCGAGGAGAATCAAAACATTGGCGAGCGAAGCTTCCAAACAGCAAAGATTTGGCATGCTTCTGTACGGCGTGCAGCTTTCACAAACAATTCTATCCAAGAATTTCATAAAAATAATACTTGGAAGTGTCTCCGCGACGCGCAGTAAAGTCCTTGATTTCATTGCATCGTTTTTAAGTCAAATTTGAGTTGGTTAATTTTTCCAATAAATGTAGGGGTATTTTGTGTAATTTAGGGGTGTATTATTTACGGTTACAGGACCTATTTAAACCCCAAACTCACCAATTAAAGCAAAAAACCATCATTATAAAACAAAACCTCTCCACTCACTCTCTCCAAAATTCCATTGTTGAAGCGTTTAAGCTGCAAGGAAGAAGATAGATTACTCAAGTTTTTCTCCATCAATATTGTGGGATTTTCATCATAATCAAGGTATATTTATTCATCCTTCAAATTTTTTTCTTCAAGTATTCAATTCCATTGATCTTCAAAGATTATAAAAAACATGAATTGTCCAATTTCACAATCAATACATGGGTTATTGCATAAATAGTTTTCAATCAATGTTTTAAAATTGAATTGATCTTAATGAAATTTTTTAAAGCTATAATTATTATGAACCCATCCAAACCATGCAATTGATGTCTAATTTGTCTTAGATTATTAAATCTATATTGAATTTACATAGTTTCATCTAGTATTATGATTTATACTTTAATTGATGTTCATGTCTATGGGTAAGGGACATATGTTATTGAATTGGATGACATAGATATGGGTTGAAATTGTAAGAATGGAGTTTTTGTACAATGCCCTAATTCTCTTTATTTTATGTTAATTAGATTTCAATTATGTTGTGGTTTGTATGGTGTAAGACCCCGGAGATGACCTAGGTTAAGTAGAGACTAACATGTGGATCTTGATATTCAAAGGTAGAAAATATGTCTACTATAGGGTATAGAGGCAGTAGATAAAGTATTAGGTTTCTTGGAAGACAAACATTAAGGGACGACCAAGATGATCGATGACTACGTTACGTATGTGTTTCGTATGTAGTTCTATGTGTTTATTTGTGTTTAGTGATGTTTTAAGGTCCTTAAATTAGTAAATATATCATGTATAATCAGTTTAATGAGTTTTGAGAAGTTCGGAGGTCAAATGACCAATAACGTCCATGACGTTCGAAAGATATGCCTTGAAGTGACCTTGTGTGTCTATGCATGTTTCGTCTATTTTTACATGTTAATTTTGGATGAAATTCAGGTGAGAAGTGTTAAACTTATAGACGATCGTATTTTTGTAGAAACCATCCGAGGAAAATTATATATAAGGACCACCTAACGGTCCTTGAGGAATGACCTAAAACTGTTGGCAAGGCAGTTCCAAGCAGACCACAAATGATGGAGCAGTCGACGACTCGTAGGACTATTGATTCACTGTAAAATGGTTTCGTAGATGGGGACTTAACCAAGGGAGACAAAGAAGCCTTGGCCAGCTAATGTAACAACCTATTGTAGACGTCGAGGGTAAGTCGTTAGTGATGCTGTTTTTCTGCTTAAGTGTTGCTGCCAAGTTAGGGGTGAAAACATAAATTCACCAAACTTTTAAATTAATTCATTGTTAGTTTATTATGGGTCTTTTAGGTATTATAATTAAGTTTATAAAGGGTAAACACGTTAAAGAATTCATTCTTCAAAATTGAAAAACCAAAACACTAACAAAAATCCCAAATACTCCATTGTAGTACAAATTGCAATAGCATATTGGTGTGGGAGTTTTGAGTGGAAATTCGTCATCAACGTGAAGAATTATCATCCTCGAGGTATGGATTTTGATCCTTGAAACTAGTTTCAAAAAAGATCCCAACTCTCATGATATTTTCTAAGTTGTATTGTCTAATTTCATGATTCTACCTTGGATTCTTGCATAAAGATTTATTAACATTGAATTATTATCTAATTGATATTTTATTAATGATTACAATGTAAATTACCTATGAAATCTTGAATTTGATGAACACTAGCTTTGACTACTTATTGGGTTAGTTGATATTAACCTAATAATATTGAATTGTTATGTAGTTTTTTACGGGCTTTCTAATTATATAAGTATTGTATTCAATTGATATCTAGTTTATTTTAGATTGTTAAACATAGATTTAATTTATGTAGATTCATTGAGTTTTATGTTTATTGCTTTGAATTATTGTTCATGGCCATGGGTAAGGGCCTTGTGATATTGAATTTGTTGATTTGGAATTTAATTGAAGTGTGGATGAGATTATTAAGGTATTCTAGCTCATTTTATTTAATTTGATATTAATTGTACTTTGTTTCTATTGTGGTTGGTATGGTTTACTTATTGTTGCGGTTTTATGTCTTTTACTAGGAATTGACGTGGCCTTGTGGGCGTTACTTAATACAATATGATGAGCACCACCTTATTGGAAACTACTTGAAGTAATGTGTCTATTTGGCTAGTTTATTGTGTTAATAATTACATTATCTATTTACATGTGAAGTCATGTGTGTGTTCTTCTACTTATGTTGCCTTAAGTGATCATGTTAGACTATGACTTTGACATTATGAGTATAGTGTTAGGGCTAAGTCTTGGTTATCCCTATATGGATTTGTGATTCCATATGGAGTACATTATTGATGTTATGATGATATATAGGCTGACTTGAAGATGTTTGGTTGTTTCTAGGTGTTTCAAGAATGACTGGCATTATTAGTTCAAATGAAGTATGTGATGTCTTTTCTTGGTTGACTTGTATATCTTGATTGATGTATATATGCTTATGAATATGT
Organism: Solanum habrochaites; assembly: GCA_027704765.1. Lineage (NCBI taxonomy): Eukaryota > Viridiplantae > Streptophyta > Magnoliopsida > Solanales > Solanaceae > Solanum > Solanum habrochaites. Next base: position 42,487,308 of record JAKWJA010002493.1, on the reverse strand, counting down.
GATGTCTTAATTTTTGGTGTTAGAACTCTTAGTCTCAAATATATGAATGACATGTTACTTTAATGACGATATGAGTCTATTATGTGAAAACCTTTACATAAATGTAGGGTTTAGATTGTTGAAGAGTAAGCCTTAATGGTATCCTTCAAAGTAGATGAATGAAGGACTTAAGGTTAGTCGAATGAAACGGCATCATATTAATACTTAGGAAAGTCATGATGATCGTCTTGTTGCCATTGTGAGGTAGCCCTAGTAAATCTTCCTTTGTAAGGTAAATGTGATTGGGTTATGAACTTGTAATGGAATTCTTTTATGTGAACCTAATGTATGAATTACTCTATGAAAAAGAAGGCTAGCATCGAGTGAGTATGGTAAGGGGAGTATTTCTAGTTAAGTATGAGACTACAATACAAAGAAGCCTTTCATATTATTTAAATATGTGCCTACATGGGATATGTCCAAGTTCTACCATTACCAACTAGAACCACCTTATCAGAGAGGATAGAACTACGGATTACATGTCTTGCTATCATGGTCTATATAAGTTATTGACTTTTCTCATCATGTTGGATACTTACTAGTACTAGACAAGTTCCATAAAGTTTAGGTGGTGGTATGGGACGTTATCTAAACAGTGCAAAATAGGGTTTGAAGGTGTTTGTTAGAGTCCCTAGATCTTTTCGAAGACCAATAGTTGAATGTCCTTTATGTGATGTATGAGTCTTAATGAACTAATTAACTAATTAACAAAAGATACTTAAGGAATCCTTCGCTAAAGTGTGGAGAGGGCATAAGGGATAATCTCTTCATGTGCTTATCTTTGGAAGTCTTGAGGACGACTATAGCTAAGGAAGATGTTGATTATGTGGACATGATCCGAACATAGGATGTCATAAGGATTATTCAGGTAGTCTTGAAGAGGTCAATCATGGTAGTTATCTTCTTGGCCTACATAAGTAAGTCTTTTGCTAGCCTTTGATGAGTAAATGTCATAATGTCAATATGTTGATATGTTTGGTGTGTTGAAGTGTGTATGTGACTCATTATATGTAATACTAAGGGTCGTTTAGGAAAATCTAGAGAGCTTGTATGGGCGGTGTCTTTGTATGTGACTTAAGTTAATGTTACGATATCTTTAAATGAGAAGATAACATGCTAAAGGGTGTCTTAAATGGATAATAAGCATCTTCACTGTATAGAGAAGTAATTCATTGTAATAGTGAATGATTTCATTGTAAAGTGATCTCCAAAGTACGATTTTTAGTTTTAATGTTTTCTTATGTGATTCCATGTTCTAAATATTGTTCTTACTATTATAATATGATTTTTAAATCAAATGATGCCTATTTCCAAAAAATATCAGTTTTCATGATGTTTATGCATAAAACGATACTTATTACATGTGGTTGTACTAACTCAATGCTTTTATATAACTATGTAGTTCTTGGTAGGTGAGGAGCTTTAGAAGTAAAGACTTGGACATAGAAGATCATACATGAGAATTTGAAGTATGTCCTCACTTGACCCGAGGGCATATATGTATTTTATGTTTTCAATCAAAGTATTGTAATAGAGTAACTATTTGTATATTCATATATTGATGTATGGGCCGTGTTCCAAGTATTATTGTGTCTTAATATGATGATATTGAGATTTAGTATTTCCTCTTATTTTTAAATGAAAGAGATTTTTAAGACTATACTATGTTTTGTGAAAAGATTTAATTCCGCACTACTTTTCACTCTGTTTATGCTTTCAAATATATGAATGGGCTTGTATTAGACCTGCAAAAGGTCGAGTACGCCGGTTACAATCCGAGATTGTACTGTAACGTCTACGGTGTGGTCTTAGGGTGAAACAAGCTTCATATAAGAGCATAGGATGGTCAAAGTAGTATTAGGAATAAGGAAGTTTAATCAAGTAACGTCTAGTAGAGTCTTGACCATCGGTGAGAGTCGTAACACATCCTTGTGCTAGAGCCTATAGGACGATAGAGTTTTCCTTTACTCCTTTGTCGTGTGGTAGAGTAAATGTTATGATTATCCTTCGTATAAGTTTCTTGTGTTTTCTATGAGATGAATGCTAGAAGGATGGCCGCTAAAAGGTTGGAAGAGGAGAGGGTGAATGAAGAGGTTCCTCCTCAAGTTGGGCAAGTTCCTTAAGGTGATAAAGTAGTTTAAGGTTCTAAAGAAACCCAAGGGCCTCCTCAAGGTGATCCTATTGATAATTTTAAAGGAGGTATTGAGGTTTTCATTATTACTAATAGGGAGATTATAGAGGCTTTGATTGTTATAGCCCGAGTCGTGACTATGCAAGCTAATTTGAATATGAATCCTAAGGCTGTGTAGAGCACTATGACCTCTAGGTTGAGTGATTTTGTGATGATCAATCCTCCTATCTTTCTTAGTTCTAAGGTAAATGACGATCCCCAAGGTTTTCTTGATAGAGTGTATAATGTTTTGAGTGCTATAGGAGTTACATCTAGGGAGAAGGCAGAGTTTGCTTCATTCCAATTGAGGGATGTTTCTCAAATTTTGTACATTTAATGGAAGGATAATATTCTTGAAGGATCGAGTCCTGTTGGGTGGGAAGATTTTGATCAAGATTTTCTTGGTATGTTATTTCCTCAAGGTAGAAGATAAATTAAGGTGGAGGAGTTTATCAATCTCATTCAAGGCAATATGAGTGATGAGGAGAAATTCTCAATTTTTCTAGCTATGCCCCTTCTCTTCTGTCCAATCCAAGAGATGAAATGAATCATTTTGTGACGGGGGTAGCTCACTTAGTTGTTGAAGAATGTAGTACCGCTATGTTGCATGATGATATGACCCTATATTGACTCATGGTGTATGAACAATCAATTGAAGTGTCAAAACATAAGAGGATTGCTAGAAATTTGAAAAGGAGTGGTGCTAGTGATCAAGAGCAAACTAGGTTTAAGAAGAATGTTCGATCTCAAGGAGAATATAGGTGTGAGATGTTCAAGGGTGAAAAAGGAGGTGGTTGCAAGGATGGCAAGCCTACTTGTGCAAATTGTGATAAGAAACATCATGGAGAGTGTCTATTGGGTACCGGGAGTTTCTTTGGTTGTCGTAAAGATGGGCACAAAGTGAGAGATTGTCCAATGATTTCTTCTAGAGGTTTAGAAGGTAAGAAAGTTTCTCCTAGTGTTCCAAAGGACGATATTTCAACAAAGAGGTGTTTTTATGCACTCCGTTCTAGGATGTAGAAGCCGGATGATAAGGAGAGTGATGATGATGTTTGTAGGTTCTCTTTAGATTTTTAAGATATGATTTCCTTTTAAGTGGGGGAGTATGGTTTGTAGATGGGATAGAAGTCCTTCAAAATGTTGCTTGTGCATGATGTTTAGGAGTTTTGTTGAAATTAAATATCATTAATTTCTTGCATTGTGTGTTTTATGAATCCTTGATTATGTTTTAAGATGTGTTTATATGGTGTGACTTGCATATTAGCATGTTTATATCATGAATTTCCAAAAAATTTGATTTGTAACAATTGCATAAAAATACTGTAGCATATAGAAACAATTTAGTGTAATATTTTGTGAAAAATGACTATTTGATTCATTGGTATAAAATAGTTTTAATATGGTTATAATTGATATTTATATGTATGATATTGATTATAAAATGAGTTTTTACTATTTGGAATGAAGCATGTGAGTTTTGTAGCATAATGAGTTATAGAATTGTATGCTAGTATATTATTTTTTTGTGAATCTCTTGACTAGGTGAAACTGATGTTTTCTTTTTGATTTTTAGTTGTATTTAATGGTCATTATGAATAGATGAGTGCCTAACCTTTTAAGTGTTTTGAGAGTGGCAAGTTTCATTCAAGGCCGAATATTGTAAAAGTCGGAGAGATTGAAAGACCCCGAAGATTACCTAGATTAACTAGATCCTAAAATGTTGGTCATGATGGTATAAGGTCCTAAATATGTCTAATATAGGGTATAGAGGCAGTATTTTAAGTATTAGGTGTGTTGGAAGTCAAACGTCAAGGGATGACCAAGACATTCGATGACTAAGTCACCTATGTGTCTTGTATGTGGTTCTATGTGTTAATTCATGTTTAACGAGGTTGTAACATTTTTCAATGAGTTATTATAGCATGTATAAGTAGTATGTTGATTTTTGAGAATTTTGGAGGTCAAATGACCAAGAACTTCCATGACTTTTGAAAGATATGCCTAGAATTGACCTTTTGCGTCTAGGCGTGTTTCGTCGAGTTTTGCGTGTTTGTTTTTGATGAAAATGTGGTGAGAGGTATAAAATTATTGACGATCATATATGGATCGTAAAATTCCGGGAAAAATTATTTCCGAGCACCATCTAAGGGTCCTTGAGGAAAGACCCAAAACTTTTGTCAAGGCAGTCCCAGGCAGACACTCAACGACGGAGTAGTCCATGGCTCGTAGGCCTATTGATGCCCCGTTAAAGGGTATCGTCGATTGTTACAAAACAAAGGCAGACAAAGAAGCATTGTCGAATTTTTGTAACCACCAACTGTGGCTAGTGATGGCCCGTCATTGAGACGACGCCACGTCGGAAGCAAGTCATCAGTAATGTTGTTTTTCTCCGCAGGTGTTGCTGCCAAATTAGGGGTGAAAACATAAATTTACCCCACTTATAAATTATTTCATTGAGGTTTATTAAGGGTATTTTTTGTATTTTAATAAATTATAAAAAAGGGTAAACACGCTAAAGACTTCATCTTTCAAAATTTAAAACCCAAAACTCTTAGAAAAATTTAAAAGACTCCTTTGAAGTCCAAATTGAAGCAGCAGCTTGGTGTGGGGTATTTTAGCGGAAATTCTTTATCAAAGTGAAGAATTTTTCATCCTTGAGGTATGGATTCTGATCCTTCAGACTTGTTTCATCAAGGATCCCAACTCTCAAGATGTTCTCTAAAGTTAAATTGTCCAATTTTATAATTTTACCATGGATTCCTACATAATGACTTAAAAAATTTGAAATATGATCTTATTGAGATTGTATTGATGATTTAAATTTAAATTACCTATGAACACATGAATTTGATGAACCCTAGTTTTCACTACTTTTATGGTTACTTGATATTAAGCTAATATTGTTGAATTGATATGCAGTTTCTTATGGACTTTCTAATGATATAAGAATTGTATTAAATTTATATCTAATTTATCATATATTGTTAAACCTAGATTGAATTGATGTAGATTCATTTAGTTTGATGGTTATTTCTTTTTATTTTTGTTCATGGCAATGGGTAAGCGCCTTGTGATGTTAAATTGATTGATTTGACATTGCATTGATGTGTCGATGAGGGGATGAAGGTATGCTGCCTCATTTTCTTTAATTTTATATTAATTATACTTAGATTCTATTGTGATTTGTATGGTCCACTTATGGTGGCGGTGTTTTGTGTTACTTGCAATTGACGTGGCCTTGTCGGCTTTACTTTATGCAATATGATGAGAATGGCCTTATTGGTAACTACTTGAAGTAATGTGTCTATTTGTGTAGTTTATTAAGAGAAGCATGACATTAACTATCTACATGTTAATTCATATGTGTTGTTCTACATATGTTTCCTTAAGCAATCATGTTACAGTATTACTTTGACATTATGAGTATAATGTTAGGGATAAGTCTTGGTTATTCCTACATGGATTTGTGAATTTATACGGGGTAAATTACTGATGTTATGATGATATATATGATGGCTTGAAGACTTTAGGTTGTCTATTGGTGTTTCTAAAATTACTAGCATTATCAGTTCAAGAGAAGTATCTGATGTCTTGTCTTTGTTGACTTGTATATATTGCGTGATGTGCATATGATTATGAATATAAGAGATCTTGATTTAGGGTTTTAGAACTCTTAGTCTTGAATATATGAATGACAAGTGAGTTTAATGATGATATGAAAGTCTATCATGTTAAAACCTTTACTTAAGGGTAAGGTTAATATTGTTGAATTGTAAGTTGTAATGGTATCATTCAATGTAAAGGAATGATGTACATAAGGTTATTTGGATGGAACACCATCATATTAACTCTTACAAAAGTAATCATATGTTTCTTTTCGCCATTGTGAGGAATCCCTAGTGTACCTTCCTTGGAAAGGTAAATTTGATTAGGTTATTAACTTATTATGGAACCCTTTTATGTAAGCCAAAAGTAAGAATTACACAATAAAAATAAGTGGAGCACTGAGTGAGTATGTTAAGAGAAATAGATCTAGTTATGTATGAGACTACAATACAAAGAAGCCCTTCATATTCCTTAACCATGTGGCTAAATGGGATGTGTCCATGTTCTACTATTGGCAAGTAGAACAACCTCATCGGTGTAGGATAGAACTCCGGATTCCATATCTTTCTATCATGGTCTATGTCGTTTATTGCCTATTGTTATAATGTGGGATACTTACTATTACTATAGAAGTTCTATGAAGTTTAGGTGGTGGTATGAGAAACTATTTAGACATTGCACAATATGCTTTGAAGGTGTTAGTTAGAGTCCATAGGTCTTTTCCAAGACTATTACTTGATTGTCCTTTATGTGATGTATGAGTGTTAATGTACTAATGACTTAATGACTTATGTTAAAGAATATGTAAATAAATTAGTACCGAATCTAAAGTGACTTAAGGATTCCTTAGATAAAGTGTGAAGAGGGAATAATGGATGACATCTTCATGTCTTATCTTTGGATGTCTTGAGGATGACTCTAGTTAGGGAAGATGTTGATTGTGTTGACATGATCAAAACATAGGAAGTCATAAGGATTATTTAGATAGTCTTGAAGAGGACAATTATGGAAATTATTTTCTTTCCCTACTTATGTAAGCCTTTTTATATCCTTTGATTAGAAAATGCCATAGTGTCTATATGTTGATATGCTTGATGTCTTGAAGTGTGTATGTGACTCAATATAAGTAATTCTATGGGTCGTTTAGGCATATCTAGAGAGTGTGTATGGAGATTTCTTTTTATGTGACTTTAGTGAATCTTAGGATAGATTTAAGTGATAAGATTACATGCTAAAGGGTGTCTTAAGTGGAGAATAAGTATCTTCACTGTACAATGAAATAAATCACTATAACAGTAAAAGAGTTCACTGTAAGGTGATCTCTAAAATATGATTTTTAGTTTGAATTTTATCTTATGTGTTTCCAAGTTGCAAAATATTGTTCTTATGATTATAACCTTATTTTAAATAAAAACATGCATATTTCAAATAAATGTCCATTTTCATGTTTTTATGCATAAAGCTATACTTAGTAAATGTGGTTGTACTAACTCAATGTTTTTATCAATCTATATAGTTCTTGGTAAATGAGAAGCTTTTTATAGTGAAGACTTAGAGTTACAAGATCGTTCAAAAGAAATTGAAGTATGTCCTCACTTGACTCGAGGGCATATATGTCTTTTGTGTGTTCAGTCTAAGTATTGTAATAGACTAAGTATTTCTATATTTGTATTTTGAAGGTGTGGGCCATTTCCCAAGTATTCTTGTCTCTTCAGATGATGAGATTGATACTTAGTATTTCCTATTACTTTTATATGAAAGATATTTTGAAGACTATATTATATTTTGTGAAAAAGTTTTTACTCCGCACTGCTTTTCACTATGTGAATGCGTTGAATGATATGAGGGTTTGTATAAGACCTTCTAGAGGTCGAGTACGCAGGTTTCATTCCGAGATTGTACCCTAACTTTTATGGTGTTATCTTGGGTGTGACATATGGTCCACCTATGGTTGCGGTGTTATGTGTCTTACTTGTAATTGATGTGGCCTTTTCATCATGACTTTATTTATTATTATGATCATGGCCTTGTCGGAAATTACTTCAAGTGTTATGATGATGTGCATAGTTTTTTATGTGAAGTATGATCATATCTATCTACATGCTAGTAATGTGAAATTTTGATGTTGTTAGGTGCTCATGTTAGACTAGTACTATGTGTTCGTGTGTGTAGTCTTGGAGTTGATACATGATTATTCCTACTTGACTATATGATTCTACAATGGTTATATTGATTGTGTTATAGTAATGTATAGGATGATATAAATACGATAAGGGTCATTTCATAGTTTTTCAAAAGATAATATGTTATATGTGCTAAACTGAATTAATGATGTTGCTTGTTATGGTAGATTTGTGACCTTACTTGATACATGTATATGATGAATATGAACATCTTGACCTTGTAGGTTAAGGCACCTTTGTCTTGTATGTGTATGTATTAATTTTTAATGAAGTCTACGATCGGTATATTTAAGATGGTGGACTTCTAAGCATGACTAATTTGTGGAAACTTCTATATAGAGATAAGGTTAAGAATGAGCTATCCTTATAGACCATTGAGTGGCAGCCCTAAAGGACCATCATTGGTAGGTGTAATATGACAAGGTAATGACTAAGAGATTGTAGCTTTTCATATGCTCCTTTATATTGAACTTACTCTATTAGAACAAAGGCTAGCACCGAGTTAATATGGTATGGTTTGTAGCTCTACTTAAGAAGAAGATTAGAGTACAATGTATCTCTTCTTGAGATTGAGAATAGAGTACATAGAAGAACTTTATATTTCTTAACCATGTGCCTGCATGATATGTATCGTAGTTCTTCCCATGGAAAGGAGAACACCCTCCATCATAGTAGGTTTATGAATCCGGATTACATGCCTATCTAGTATGGTCTATATCGGTTATTGCCGATTTTCATCATGTGGGATACATTCTAGTGTTGGATAAGTTCTAAGAAGTTGGGTTGTAGAATAGGATACTATCTACACATTGCACGACTAGACTTTGAACATGTTTGTATGTGAGTCTCTAGGTCATTCAAATACTATTATGTGAAGTTTTTACTGAAGGATATGTCTTCTAAATGAATTAAATAATATAATGACTTTAGTAAGGGAATGTAAATGAAAATTACTTATCTAGAGTAGCATTGAGGATTGCTTAGGTAGGCTTGAAGAGGTTGCTTAGGTGAGTCTTAGAGTAATTCTAGGTATGGAGTTTAACAAATAAAAGGGAGAGTGATCTTATATTAGGAAGTCTTAAGGATCATTTAGGTGTACCTACAAAGGGTGTATGGGTGGTCTCTCTTTGACTTACTTAAGTGAGTCTTAAGATAACCTTTGGTGAGAGAGAAGTAAGCTAAAAGAGGTTATTGTGAAGTTGAACTTAGTTCAATGTAAAGTACCATACTTCACTATATTATTTCTTAACTATTTCATAAAATGCTTATGTGATATCTCATATGTTTCTATGGTGTTACATGTCGTTCTAATACTTATACTACGATGTTTTACTCAAAAAGAGCATGTTTATACAAATATCCGTTTATCATGATTTTATGCATTACGCCATACTTTGTACAAGTAAGTATACTAATTCCATACATTTTGTGTATCTCTAAAGGTGTAGGTTGCATTTATGAGAAGTATCAATATTGAAACTCAGATTAGTATTCATTCAAGTAAAGAGTTCATTCAAGTACTGTAATAGACTTAGCTATTTTCCTATATGTTGAAGATTGAGTTGAGTCACAATATATTCATTTGTCCAAGATGGTGACTTTGAGGCTTATTATTTCATTATGTTTTTGTTATAAAAGATATATTTTGAAGTATTATTATTTTGTGTGAAAATTTTTATTTCCGCACCAATTTTCATAAATGTATGCAATGATTGGTGCGAAAGGGTTTGTCTTATACCTCTGAGAGGTTGACTATGCCGTGTTTCGATTCGAGGATGCCCTAACTTCTAGTGGGTACTCTCGGGTCATTAAAAAATTGGGATCACAAAATAAGGTTATGAAGTAGTACATACGAATTGAAAGGTCTCAAAATGCCACGTCTAGTAGAGCCCTTAATGTCGGTGTGAGTCGTGACACATCAATGGGCGAGAGGCTATAGGACAATAGATTTTCCCTTATTTTTTATTCCTATATCGTGCCGTAGAGATTTAAAGTTATGAGCATCCTTTTCTTATTGTTTTCCTTGTGTTTCTAGGAAGATGAATACAAAGAGAACGATGTCAATGAGGGACTTCCTCCAAGATATGGATATGTGAAACAACTTGAGCAAGGTCTTCAAGGTTTTCAAGGTGCTCAAAATGATCATTTTCCTATTGTAGAAGGAAGTAATGAGGTTCTACTGGTTCCCCAAGAAATGGCTTATGGGGATATTAGAGAGGCTCTCCTTACCCTAGCCCGAGATACGACAAGTCAAGTAAATAGAGACATTGTGACTAGGATTAATGCTATGGAGAGTACTATAAGCTCTATATTGAGGGACTTTTTGAGGGTGAATCCTCGTATATATTTTTTTAAGCTGGGAGAAGATCCCAAAACATTCCTGGATGAGGTTTATAAGATAGTGCATGCCAAGGGAGTGACTAATGCAGAGAAATGTGTGTTAGCTTCATATCAATTTAAAGATGTTGCTCAAGTATGGTGTACTCAATGGAAGGATAGAAGACATGTTGAATTGAGTCCCGTAGAGTGGGAAGAGTTTAAGGAACCATTCTTAGAAAGGTACTTTCCCTATTATAAGAGGGCGGTTAAGATTGAGAAATTTATAAGCCTTAGGCCAGGCAGAACTATTGTTGAGGAGTACACTTAAAAATTTATACTATTTTCTAAGTATGTTCCATGCTTGGTGTCTAATGCTAGGGATGATATGAGTAGGTTCTTGACCGGTGTGTCGTATATTGTTAAGGAAGAGTGTCGTACAACCATAGTAAATGGTGACATGACTCTATCTAGGTTTATGGTTTGTGCTCAATCCATTGAAGAATCTAAACTTTGGAGGAGAAGTAGAGATGCTAAGAGGGGAAGAACCGATGAGAATGTTCAACATAAGTTTAAGAAGAGAGATTCAAATAAAGATGGTTCTTGTGATCCTAAGGCTAACTATGAGAGAGGTGGTGTTTCCCAAGTTGTTACGACTACTTGTGTTACTTGTGGGTAGCGGCATTTTAGCAAGTGTCTAGCCGGTACTAATAGGTGTTTTGGTTGTTGTAACTATGACAAAAGGTGAGATATTGTCCTACGATTGCATCTTGATGAAGATAGGCTCATCAAATTCCTCCTAATATTTCAGATGGTGGTGTTTCAAAGAAAAATCGCTTCTATTCTCTCCGAGCCAAAGGGACAAAATCAGATGATATTGATAATGCCGGTAAGTTATAGTTTTCTCTCTTTAGTTATATCTTGTAACGACCTGTTTAATCGTTTTGAGCAGCAGATTTTATTTCTGGAAAAACTGGCTGAGACGACGGATCCCACGACCGACCGTCGAAGGGGTCTCGTTCCAAAACACTTAGAATTCTGAAATTTGGGTACTGAAATCGATTCTCTGAACTTCGTGACGAAGTGGCAGGACGGACCGTCACAGGAATGACACGCCGTCACAGACTCTTTAATAAATCGAGTCTCTAAACATTGTGACGGAAGCAGCAGGACGGACCGTCGCAGGCACGACGGGCCATCACAGTCTGCGTAACCCTGATTGGGTCGGATTTCTGTTTAATATTTTAAGGGGCGTTTTGGACTATTCCTGCTTATAATTATAAAGTTAGTGGTTGAATATTAATAATCAAATTTATTGAGGGTTAAAAGAGATAACCATAAAATAATTAGTGGGTTACTTTTTTCATCTTTTATACTTAATTATATGCTAATTAGGGTAAAAGAAAAAGGGTTTGATTAAGAAAAATAGAAAGAACAGAGAGAGAAAGGGAGAAACGATCGATTAAGAGAGGAACAAGAAGAAAGCAAGGATTTTGAGGATTAGCTTGCTTGATCACAATTCTTCGGTGGAGGTAGGTTATGGTTTTTATGCTATTCTTAGTAAACTCTTAATAGCGAACGATATGTATTGGGTAGTGTTGTAAACCCTTCTATATGCTTAATTGAATGCCTGCATGGATGTGATGATATAATTGTGATTAAATAAGCATGATAAAGCTATTTAATCCTAAATCTTGAAAATCTCTTGTTAATGATGATGCCTTGTTATAAAAGAAGGCTTGATGAACTAAAAGAATGAGGTTAGGGGATCGGGTGTCACGAACCGATACGTAGTAATAGGAGGATCGGGTGTCACGAACCGACACGTAGTAATAGGGGGATCGGGTGTCACGAACCGACACGTAGTTATAGGGGGATCAGGTGTCACAAACCGACACATAGTAATAGGGGGATCGGGTGTCACGAACCCACACGTAGTATTAGGGGGATCGGGTGTCACGAACCGACACGTAGTACTAGGGGATCGGAGTGTCACGTTCCGACACAAAAGGAATAAAGAGAGTGAATCTTGAATTATGGTAATATACACAGATTTAATGAACCTATTTCCGAAAGAAGTATGGTATGGAGGCTTGCGTCCTCATGAGTGTACTTGGCGTACTTATTAATGATTATAGTACTTGTTGTTGCTACCTGCTGAGTATTGTAGTTGAGTTTATGATAATATCTGATATATATTGTTTTCTATTTTGAGTTGACTGATGATATCTACTCAGTACTCGTGTTTTTTACTGACCCCTACTTGTATGTTTTCCTTTTGTTCATTGTGGAGTGCAGCAAACGTACCGTCGTCTTCAATTCAACCGCAACTCTAGCCAGTCTTCATCACGTCAGATTTCAGGGTGAGCTAAAGCTTCTAGCTTGGACTGGATCTTCTTTTTCATGTCTTGATGCCTTGAAGTTCTGGCATAGACTAGCTATTATTTATGTTTTGTTTCTTAGATACTCTTAGCTTTAGTAATTTGAGGATAGATGTTCTTGTGATGATGACTTCCAGATTTTGGGGATAATTATGAGTTTTAAGTTTTCCGCATTGTTTTCTATTTATTATGTTTGAAATGTTGGGGTTTAGATTGGTTGGTTCGCTCACATAGGAGGATAAATGTGGGTGCCACTCACGACACGTTTTGGGTCGTGACATATCTGCTCCTTGTAAGTGAGTGATTATGGTGAGGAGTAGAATAGGGATTTATGGTGTAATCTCTTATATTCAATTCAAGTTTTAGAGATAGAATATCATATTAGCATATTTCATATTGCATTTTTTTAGGAGTGTAGTTGAAATTGAATTTCATTGATTCCTTCCATTTTGCATTTCATGAGGTTACTATTATGTTTTAAAATGATTTTTATGGTTTTATAACTCATATTGTTATGATTCCATCATGAATTTTTTTAGAGTTGCATTGTTGGAAAATTTAGCATGTTTCACTATAATAAATTAGTGCTTACTGTAAGGATTTTTAAAATGTGACTAAATTGTTCTTACATGAAAAATTGTTATGATGTGTATACAACTGATTTATATGATCATGATATTATGTGGAGAAGGAAGTTCATCCTATATGAAATTAAAATGTGAGTCTTATTGCATGATGAGTTGTTAATGTAGTTCGTAGATTCTTGTTGTGTTGTGAGTCTCTTGTTATATTAAATTGACGTTTATACCATATGTGTATGTTATATTGTATGTTTTTTTATGACATGCTAGTCTTTGAGCCTTAACTTTTTGAAACGTTCAAAGTATGGCAAGTGTCATTCCAGGTAGAACGGTGTTCAAGTTGGGGAGATTGTAACGTCCCTCAAAATGAGCTAAGTTAAGATAGACCCTAACACTTTTTTATTTATGTTTTAAAGTAATAAAATGGTTAATAATAGTGTTCTTAGTCAGTATATAAATTTTGGAAGTTCTTGGAGGTCAAATGTTCAAGAACGTCTATGACGTTCAGAAACTAGCAGAAATTGAACTAGTGTGTCATAGTGTTTCATAGTGATGTTTTGGGGGATGTTTTGATGGAGAAATTCAGTACCGAGAGTGTCTAAGTGTATCCTGATATGCAAAGGATCAAAATTTCTGGGAACGACCCCTTGGGGACCACCAAAAGGGTCCCCGAGGAGGACCCAAACGTGGGCCAGTGAAGCTGCCAAACAGCCACGATTTAGCATGCTTCTTCACAAATCTGCGACACAGATCTTTCATGAACCATTCTATCCATGAATTTCCAAAAAATAATATATGGAAGTGTCTCCGCAACGTGCAGCAATGTCCCAATATTTGTTGCGCCGTTTTTAAGTAAAATTTGAGTGGGTAAATTTGTCCAAAAAATGTAGGGGTCTTTTGGATAATTTAGGGATATATCATAGACGGTTATAGGTCCTATTAAACCCCTATACTCACCAATTTAAGAAAAAAAACCTCATCTCAAAACAAAACCTGTACATTCACTCTCTCCAAAACTCCATTGTTGAATCCTTTAAAGCTCCAAGGAAGAAAATAGATTTCTCAAGCTTTTCTCCATAAATCTTATGTACTTTTCATCACAATTAAGGAATATTTATTCATCCTTGATATATCTTTCTACACGGAGTAAATTCCAATGATTTTAAAAGATGATCAAATAGATGTTTTGTCCAATTTTATAATCTATACATGGGTTCTTGCATCAATGGCTTAGAATCAATGTTTTAGAATTGAATTGATGTTAATGCAATGTTTTAAAGCTATAATTCTTTTGAACCCATGCATATCGTGGAAAATTCTTATTTTGACTATTTTATGGGTTAAGTGATCATGTTTTTATACTTATGAATTGTAGCGTAGTTTTCCATGGGCTATCTAATGATGTAAACATTATATGCAATTAATCTCTAAATTGTATTAGATTGTTAAATCTATATTGAATTGACCTATTTTCATCTAGTATTATGATTATACTTTTAAATGATGTTCATGGACATGGGTAAGGTTCGTATGGTTTTAAGTTGGATGACTTAGCCACAAATTGAAGTGGTAAGAATGGATTGGTGGTATGATGCCCTAATTAGCTTTATATTATTTTAATTAGATTTCAATTATGTAGTGGTTGGTATGGTCCACCTATGGTAGCAGTGTTATGTGTTTTACTTGCAAATACTGTTGCCTTGTAAGCGTTACTTAATTTATTATGGTGATCATGGACTTGTCGGCAATAACTAGAAGTATTATGATGATGTGCCCAGTAGATTATGTTAAGTATGATCATATCTATCTACATGCAAGTAATGTGAATGTTTGATGTTGTTAGGTGATCATGTTAAAACTATTACTATGTGTCCATGTGTGTAGTCTTATAGTTGATACATGATTATTCCTACTTGATTAATGATTCTACAATGGTTATATTGATGGTGTTATAGTAATGTATAGGACACTACACCATTTTAGGTCTGCGGCAACACTAAATCTTGACAATGCTTATAAAGTGTTGCCTAAAATACTTTTGGGAACACTTTTAAAGTGTAGCCAATGATTTTGACTTTTAGCTACATTAATTTTAGCAGCACATCTAAAGTGTACACTTTAATTGGATAAACTACACTTCATAAGTGTTGTTAAATATGATATAATTGACAACACCTATTTATATACATGGCCACACTTCTAAAGTTTTTTATTTTTACAATTGAAAGTACAACACATTATAAGTGTGGCCTTAAAATTTTCACTAAAATATTATATTCCCTCCAAACATTTTTAACTGTCCCTCCGATTTCTATTTGAAAAAATTATTCATAAAACATTAAAACTCTTTTCCTCAAATTGAAGAACATGGTCTCCATATTGTAGTTCCTCGTCGGACTACAGGGCATCGACCTGAGCGATTTAGGAGATTCAAAGCTCCTCCCTAGAAGCTGCCTCATTGCAGCGATCAAGTGAATGTTCTGATCTGGAGGAGGAGTGGACGAACTGAACTTCTTACAGAAATTGAGATGACGAGTTAAGGCTTCTTCCGCGTTAATCAACCTCTCACATCGCATCATCTCATCCTTCACTGCTTCCGCACACAGTCAACATATCTATTTTCCTTGATACCACTCGCGGATCGTCTCTATGTAAGCCAGAGTACATTCCTCCGTCAATCCACAACAATTGCATTTCGCGAAATCCACCTCGATCGTTGGTGCCGCTAGTTTTCCTCCCTCCGCAGTGAAGAGGTTGTTCCATCATATTCTCTTTGAATCATTCCCAGATTTAGTGGTTCCTTCATATTCTCACAGAAACCTCATCACATCGAAATGATTTTGTATGAATAGGGTTTATTAGTTACTAAATCCTCTTGTTGATGCAGTTAGTGAAGGATGTGTCTTTCTAATGTAGCTATCAAGTTTACTTCATCAAGTAAAAGTGCACAAATAAAAATCATTATCCCCTTCAAGATCACATCTTGAGAAAGGTAACACCATTATCATTTGTTATATTCATCCTCTGTATCTTATATCCAATGAAATACTAGTTCTGCTAAATCTAGATAGGACGTTGAGAATAACCTTATCTATGAAAATCTACTTATATTTGAACCATTCTACATAAAGTACCTTGTAACTATGACACTTGAGTGATTTCCTTTAGTAAATTCTATGTCCCAAAAGTTTGTGGAACTGTGATACTTGATCTTTCCTTGAACAATTATCATGTTATTATTTGTAATACTCATGAACTGTGATACTAAATGATAGATTTATGTTCTGGTGAAAATGTTTTTACCATTATAAAAAAAATAAGTACATAACAATAATACTATCATGGAGCATGGGCTGTCTTGGTCATGACGGGCCATCGTGGTCATCCGTTGTGGTCATGATGGGACGTCATTGTCATCCGTCGTGGTCATGACGGGCCATCGTGGTCATCCGTCGTGGTCATGACGGGCTGTCGTGGACACCGTCGTCCCATACATGCAAGTTTCTTCTACTACTTCTCTGATTTTCATGACGAACATGCAAGACGGACCGTCATGGCTACGACGGTCCGTCACGCTTTCCATTACAGCTGAATAACTTTCTTCTGCTAATTCTCTGATCTTCATGACGAATATGCAGGACGGACCGTCATGGGTACGATGGTCCGTCACGCTTTCCGTTACATCTGAAATTTCACATTGATTACTTGTTAAATTTCTTAATTTTGTGTTCTTTCTTGATGGAAAAGATTTGTTTTTACTAGAGGAATTGATATTCAAGCAGTTAACGTTGTTTGTGTTAGTTTGCGTGCATCAAGGTTATTGTATAACACCAAATATTTTATAATGTTTCTTATGAAGTTTGAACCCTAATGCAATATCTTATTTGTGTAGGGAAATTTAGGTGATCAAATTTGAAGTGGACGATGAAGAGTTTTTGAACTATTGTAAAAGTTTAAATACATATTTGATTTATTGTGTACACATTTAGAATATTGATGTATAAGTATGGGTATGTACACAACACATACTATCTTTTGGTTGTACATGAAATATTTCTCAAAGTTTATTTATAATATATAGCTTCAATTTAATGATTAATTAGTTCATTTTGTGTTTTAGGTCACTTGTATGTATGTAAATATATTACATATATTTGTGCTACATGTAGGCTTATAAATGTTGAAGTTACACTTTGTAAGTGTTGCTCTAGGTAGATAAAAAGTTACACTTTGAAAGTGTTGCAATAGATGACCAATAAAAGGCAACACTTTTTAAGTGTGACCAATAAATCTGAAACGGCAACGCTTTTAAGTGTAGCCAAAGATGTCAACCTTTAAAAAGTGTTGCCTAATGTCAAAGGTTACGCTTCTTTTGGGCAGCCCCTAAAAAGTGTTGCTAAATGTCTAAAAATGTAGCCTTTTATCAAAGGCCACACTTTTTGCCCATTTAGGCTACACTTACGTGGTGTTGCTGTAGGATGAAAATGGTGTAGTGGGATGACATAAATATGATAAGGCTCATTCCTAAGTGCTTCAATGAATGATATGTGATATGAGCTAAAGTGAATGAACGATGTGTCTTGTTGTGGTATACTTATGTCCCTTACTTGATACATGTATATGATGAATATGAAGATCTAGACTTAGTAGGGTTAGGCACTTTTTTCACGTATGTGTATTCATGAATGTTGAATGAGGTCTAGGATTTGTAGACCTAAGAATGTCCCTTCTAAGAATGACTAATATGTGAAACCTTCTATATATAAAGAAGGTTAAGCATGAGATATCCTTATAGACCATTGAGTGGCAACCCTAGTGGACCCATCTTTTGTAGGTGTATTATGTCTAGGTAATGACTAAGAGTTAATACCTTTTCATATGATCCTTTATATTTAACATACTCTATGAGAACAAAGGCTAGCACCAAGTGAATATGTTATGGTTTGTAGATCTACTTAAGAAGCATACTAGAATACAATGTATCTCTACTTGAGAATGAGACTAGAGCACATGAAAGACCTTGATATTCCTTAACCAACTGCCTACATGGGATGTGTCCTAGTTCTACCCTTGGCAACTAGAATGCCCTCCATTGGAGTAGGTTTATGACTCCGGATTACATGTATAGCTAGTGTCGTGTATGCCGGTTATTGCCTATTCTCATCATGTGGGATACATTGTAGTGTTTGATAAGTACTTGGAAGTATATGTAGTGGAATGGGACACTATCTAACATTGCACGACTAGACATTGAAGATGTCAGTATGTGAGTCCCTAGGTCTTTCCAAGACTATTATGGGAAGTCTTTAATGAATGATATGTCTTTTAAATGCCTTAATGAATATAATAACTTTAGTAAAGGAATGTTAATTAAAAGTGCTTATCTATAATAGCTTTGAGGATTGCTTAGGAATGGTTGAAGAGGGTGTATGTGTGGTCTCTTCATGTCGTACTTAGGTGAGTATTATAGTAATTTTAAATAGGAAGTTTAGAAAATAAAAGTGAGAATGATATTATCTTAGGAAGTCTTAAGGATTATTTAGGTGTACTAGGAGAGAGCGTATGGGCGGTCTCTCTCCGTCTCACTTAAGTTAATGTTAGGACAACCTTTGGTGAGAGGGAAGCAAGCTAAAAGAGGTTACTGTGAAGTTTAATTTTGTTCACTATAAAGTGATAGAGTTCACTTTAATATTTCTTAAGTATATGATAAAATTCATATGTGATATATTATATGTTACTAAGGTATTAAATGTTGTTATCATACTTATACTACGATGTTTTACTCAAAAAGAGTTAGTTTGATAAAAATGACCATTTATTATGATTTTATTCATTATGTCATACTTTGTACAAATATTTGTACCAACTCCATACATTTTGTCTATCTCTAATGGTGTAGGTGACATTTTAGGGGAGTCTCGAAGTTAAATCTTTGATTACTATTTATTAAAGTAAAGAGTTGGTATGTCCTCACTTGATTTGAGGACATGTTGATGTTTAGATTTCCTTATTGAATATATTGTAATAGACCTATATAGTTTCCTATATGTTGTAGTATGGTCCGTAATGTATGTCTAAGATGGTGACTTTGAGACATAGTGTTTCATTGTGTTTTTCTATAAACGAGATTCTTTCAATTATTGTTATTTCATGTGAAAATTTTTATTTCCATAGTACTTTTCATACATGTATGCAATGAATTGTATGAAAGGACCTGTATTAGACCTACGAGAGGTCGATGACGATGTTTTTCAGTTTGGGAATGCCCTTACTCCATGGGGGTAGTCTTGAGTCATTACAATTTCGAGCTTAGGTTTTTTTGTGGACATAGGTTTTTGGGATAAAAGTTGAGGGTTAGGATTAGGTTTAGGATTAAGGTTTAGGTGTAGGTTATTTTTTAGGTTTTACGGTTCATGGTTTAGCATTTGATGTTTAAAATCTATGGTTTAGTATTAATTGTTTGCATTTTTTTATTTTGGGTTAGGGTTTTGGGTTTATGGTTTAAGGATAGGGTAAGGTTAGGTTAATTAAGGGTTAGGGTTAAGGTTTTTTTATATGTTTCTGGGTTTAGGGTTTAGGTATTTGTGGTTTAATATAAATGTTTAAGTGGTTAATGTATTGGTTTTGGTATTTTTTGCTTAAAGTTTAGGGTTTAAAGTAGGGTTAGGTTAATATAAGGATTATGGTTAGGTTTTACATAGTTTTTTAGGTTTTAGGGTTTGGGGTTAAGGATTGGAGTTTTAATATCTATGATTTAGTTTTTAATGTTTGGTTTTTTGTAGTTTGGACTTTGAGTGTAGGTTGTTGAATATGGGGTTTGGGTTTAGGATTGGGCTAGGGTTAGGTTTTTTTTTTTCTTTAGGTTTTGGGTTTAATGATTTTTTATTGAAAATCGATGGTTTAGTGTTTAATGTTTGGGATTTGGTATTTTGGGCATTGGTTTTCGGGTTTATGGTTAAGTATAGGGTTATAGCGTTAAGGTTAGTGTTTGGGTTTTGGTTTAGGTTAGGGTTAGGGTTTAGATTTTGTTTAGGTTTTCGGGTTTGTTGTTTTGAATGGTTTAGTGTTTAATGTTTGGGTTTTTGTATTTTGGACATACATTTTTTTTGGACTTAGGGTTTTTGATTTTTGTTTAGGACTAAGGTTAGGATTTGGGTTAGATTATAGGTTTTTTATATGGTTTTATAGTTCGTGATTTAGCATTTAAGGTTTTAAATCTATGTTTTGGTATTTTATATTTGTTTTATTGTATTTTGCGGTAGGGTTTGGATTTATGTATTAGGATTAGGGTTCGGGTTGGTTAGGGTTTGAGGTTTACATTAACGGTTTAGTGTTTAAATTTTGGGCTTATATATTTTGGGCTTGGGGTTTAAGGTTTATTGTAGGTGTCACGACCAGGGAGCACCCCCTAAAGTAATGTGGCGTACTTGACATCTCAGAGGTCTTATACAATCCCATAGTTATCATTCATCGCATCGACATAATAAATTAAGCAGAAAATTTAAAAATTATCATTGCACCTCATATGGTAGAAAGTTTACTTCATATACATATAAAATATAAGTCATAATACATATATAAACTCTAAGTCTCTTTTGCATCTTAGACTCAATAACTTTGAAATACATTAGGGACACGACCCTTAAGACATAACACAAAACTATGCAATATTTAAAGACTTTTCATTAAATACACATTAGGACATCCTTGGGCCTAAGGATTCCTTTCCTTGAGAATGGGAATCACATTTCAAGTTCATCATCATTCAAAACATCCTTTAGGCATTCATAACCTATAAGTTTTGTAAAAACTAGAGAATAATGGGATAAGCACAATAATATACTAAGTATGACAACCATGCAAAAACATGCGTTAAAATAAAATTTTCTTTAAAATCCTATTTCATGCCATTTTGAGTAAATCATTATAAAACCTCTATAAATAGCATAAATATATCATTATAATAATTCATAAAAACATAATCAAAGGCCAAACATTGTAGAAAAGCACATACCATCATAGAGGTATAATATCACATAGACATAGTTGAGTCAAGACCTTCATCATATAGCCAACAAGGTCAAAATCATGCATTGAGATTCATATCATGCACATCATCATAACAAGTAGACAAATACTACAATGTCATTCATAAGGAACACATACATAGTCGCATGCGTTAGAAAACCTTCCTAGATATTCCTAACGAAATACTTGTGCAATGTCTAGATGGATTCATTACTTACACAAATCCTAAGTAACCTCCATTATGTTATTCTATTTACGATCCTAGTCATTTAATTTCCATTGTCAATTTTACTTTAGGGAAACTATAGCCTTAATCGACATAGACCATATGATGCTAATCATGGAATCCGGTGTCATAGAACCCCACACCGAAAGGAGGTGGTCTACCGGCAAAAGTAGAACCTAATGTGGCCTAGAATTCTAGGTAGATACACTAGGTAGTATCCTATGGTTGCAACAAATTTATGGAACTTGGAGGTACATGTGAAAACCCTCTTGATGCCAAGATTAGGAATTGTAGTTATTCACTTATAGAATCATTATTTCTGCCCATAGGAGCTTTGTGGTTATCAACCTCAGGAGGTTTATTGTGACCTACCTTCTTACCATAGGAAAGGACACACACCCATATTAATGTCCACTTGGTTTTAAGCAAAGTTCCCTCATCGAAAACTTTTATTATATTTTGACATTATAAATCATAGGTTTTGGAGATTCATCCCCTCATATGCGCAACTCATAGGTCATAGATGGAAGTTCATAAACCTAAATCGTTTAAAGAATCCATTCACATGAACATAACATATGTAAAGCATAATCTTGTTTAGCGTACACATGAATATACCAATCAAGGCCCCTCTCTTGACTAGATCTCATACATGTGTGTGTATACGTATATGTGATCAAACCTTTCACATAACACATAAGGTCACACAAGTTCATACATAAATATTCATACATATAGAAACCAAAACTATAACTATCCTATCAAGGTACACATGTGTAATGCATAGGCAAAGTCCCATGCCCTTGCCCATAATAGGACACCTATCAACTAATCCTAATAAGGAATATACAACTTACTTCACATACATATAATTTACATGCATAACAGTAGACATTAGTGAATATGAGAACAATATTTCATTTAGACATCATGACCTATCCTACTTGTTACATGCATGTGATTGAGTGAGTGTGTACATTGGTTAACATGATCACGTAATGGCTATCAATAATCTTTGAGTCAGCCACCCTCTTAGACCACATTATACTTCCATGAACATAACACACAACACAAAATAACATAGGAGGAAAGACAACATAAACATTATAACCAAGGATCCTAACTTTAGATATGTACACTTTCATAAAAGGGGTACATGGGTATAGTCTACTAAGTATATTAACAAATCTATTGCAGAACATATAAAATACACTAACATTAATATACGCATGCTCATACAATATCCACACAACCGAGATCACAACTAGACAAGAAGATAGGCACAATTACATCATAAGGTGATCATCTAAATCTCTAAATCATATACTCAGCAATTCGACTTCAAGGCCATTATCCACATATAAAATGACAATAAGATAAATATCACGACCGGAATCTAGCCCCCAAATGAGACTGGTGTCATTGACCTCTCAGAAGTCGTAAAAGCGTACATACATCATCGTAACTTCATCTATGTTTATTTTAGCGGAAAATTTGAACTTTTTGTTTTATTAATTCATGTGAAAAACATTATACTTAACGTCATATGCGTTCACAAATCAACCATGTAATATAGAAATAACCAAATGAAAGAAGAAGTAAATAATTGCATTAAACGTATCCATGCCAAAACGTCACCAATAAAAAGTCTGAAATGAAACGGGAAATGTAACACTAGTGGAACATAGTTAACTTATTTACAAACCTATATCTAAGATAGAATATAATGGGCAAGTTCCCTCAAAAGAATGAGGAACTACCAAGTTTGGATGAATGCTCTACGTCCGGATAGTTGCAACGTCGTATCATAAGCTCTCACGTCCGCCTGTGCCTGCACCTAAAAGTATAGAGTTGTATGAGATCAGTACACACTTGTAATAAGTATGGATATATGCAAGCACATACCAAGGACATGCATGATTAAGAAGAGCTCTCTCCTAATGTTAAGAATTATAGAAAGTCATGTCACTGGACTTGCAAAAATTTTAATAGGAAAGTCAGTGGACTGGCCAAATTTTGATTAGTAAAGTCAATGGACTTGCCAAATTAGGATCGGGAAAGTTAGTGGACTTGCGAGATTTTGATTAGGAAAGTTAGTGGACTTGCCAGATTTGGATTAGTAGAGTCATGCCATGAGAGTAACATGCATCATCATACTTATCATTTTACAAGCAGAACATAACACATAGTACATATTATATTACGCAGTTCATATCATTCTTTCATATACCATGAGACCTTGGAATCATGGACTTGACATTAGGACTTTCCAAAATGAGGGCTCAACGTATGGGACCTGAACTAGGGAGCCTTCTTTAACAAACACACAGTCTTCTTTATTCATTCACGCGTACTTCAATTTCTTTCTTTCATATACTAGCACAGCAAGCACTCATACATAGGATGTAGTTTAAGACTATCATCGGGTTCGATGTGCAACGACCAAGAATCACCTAGTATTATTACTTAAGTCTAGCTCACCTCTTAATTATCCTATCCTAACACCTTTGGTAACATCTATTTTTATTGTGTGTATACGTTGATGCTGACCTCATTCTTTCTTTTTGAACTTTAAATTTAACTGACATAGATCATGTGAGCATCATGAAATCTCGTGTGTAATCCCCACAACGAAAAGAGGTTGAATCACCTGCCAAAGTGAACAAAAACATGCAAGCGTATATAGGGAATTGAATCATGCTAGATCCCTATATTGGTTGTATAGGTTGAAAGACTAGGATATATTAGGAGACCCATACTGGGCATGCCGGACAGTCTCACTCATGAGAGTAACGTTAAACTCTGCCCATCTTGAAGGAAGGCATCATCGCTCATAGCTAGCCAATCGGTGCTAAGTATAAAGTTTCATTACATTCAACTCATACATCAAGAAGTTTGCTTCTAGCACGAGGACATCATAGCTCATTAGATGATTTCTCACCTCATCATTAGTATTAAGTATGCATAAATATCAATACTTTCATTAGACTGTTCATAGGGATTTGTCTCTTCATTAGCATTACACACTCATATGTGAGTATGTTTTGGTAACATTTACTTAGCCTGTTATCATATTGTCACCTCATTCATTAAATTTAACACATTTGCTTTTCATAATTACTCACCCCTTCACGTTAATGTTCATTTCTTCATATGCTAATGCACTTGGCCATTTAGTGTGTTTCACACTCTTACTTGACCCTTCTAGGGTTACATCATTTTATCACATACATCTGAGGTTCACTTACTTTTAAGCTTATGCTACAGTTAATAGTCCAGACATGCAAGCCATGAAACTTCATTGATAGTTTGTCTAAGTGATTCATGTTTATCCAATATTATGTGATACAAGACTTATGCATCTTGTAGATATGCCAAGATAATAATTTTGATCTTTAGATGCAATATTCATAAATGTATCCTCCGTATGACTTATGTGTAAATACGGAATTCGGTAAGGGAAGGCAATTTTGATTCCCTTGGAAAACACTTAATCATAATTTAAACTTGATAATGGCTTTATTCCAATTCGGGGGACCCTAGTTCGATCCCCACCACCCTATAATATTTCCTTTAATTTTCTCCTCTCCTTTTTCCTTTAATTGAAGGAGGTTTTGGTTTCAATCCTCTACTAGCTTATTATTTTTCTTTTAATTTATCTCTTAACTTTCTCATTAATCCAAGAGGTTGTGCATTCAATCCCGACTCTTCACATTTATTTTCTCCAGTATTTTACTCCTAAGTCTGTCATCCATTCAAGAGGTCTGGCGTTCAATCCCCACTCTCCACATTTATTTTCTCCCTTATTTTTCTCTTTACTCTCTTGTTTAATCGAGAGTTTGTGGGTTCGAATCCCACCCCTCTCCTTTCTATATTTCCATTTTTGGCTTAATAGAGTCAACTAAGTACACTCGTGTTCGAATCCTTTGTGCCTCACTGCCTTTTTATGAAAATTAATTAAAATATGCCTAGGTGAAATATTATCATTTTCAGTCAAGGTCACCCAAGTTCGATTCCCCTTAACCCTATTTCCTAATTTATTTGTTTCATTGTTTTTTTTGTGTGTGAGGTCTCGTGTTCAATCCCTAGCGACCTCACCTATTTCATGCTCATTCAAAATGTCAGATTTGTTCATCCTTGTTTGGTTGAAAACAAGATTATAAAATGCTGGAAATTTGGTCATGTCTTTCAACCTTCTTTTTATCAACATTTATACATTAGTTCATAGGGTAATTCAGGAATTAATGAATTATTATGTTTTTAGGTGTATTTTCGTAGTTACATTTAGCTAAGTATTTTTCCACTCCAATCAGCAATATTATGCATCATATGAATATGATTTATACAAGTTTGTGCATCATTTTCGAAATTCAAACCAACAATATATATCACGGCTTACATATTGCACAAACATAATTTTTCACATAATTTTGGAACATATAAATGATCAGTCATACAATTTCGAGCACAATATCATCAACATATTCATCATAAACATCTCATTACACGCCTAATATACAAGAAGACACACCAACCTAAGATCATCGGGAGCTAGTGACAGGGAACATGTAATGGGGAACAACCCTAGTTCTCGGTGTTGATTTATCTAAGACATAAGGGTCTCTTTTGAAAGGGACCAAGAGTAAGAAAACCCATGCCTTATTTCACGTCGTTTCAAACCTCGAACCTGATGCCCAAATACCTTCTCCAAACTCACGTCAATATCGAAACATCAACAAAAAACTCAATGGAAAATCCTTCCTTTTGGCTTACGTTTTTGGTTAACGTTTTGCATATGTTTTTAACGTGAAAGTTCTTCAAGCGTTAATAACTTTTGACTTCATTAAAGTTTTTATGTTTGTTTAGGCAGAGAGAACGTGAAAAGAAAGAGAGAGACATTGACTTGAGACAGAGTT
This sequence comes from Solanum habrochaites, assembly GCA_027704765.1. Taxonomy (NCBI): domain Eukaryota; kingdom Viridiplantae; phylum Streptophyta; class Magnoliopsida; order Solanales; family Solanaceae; genus Solanum; species Solanum habrochaites. The sequence goes on along the minus strand of JAKWJA010002493.1, from coordinate 42,460,862 downwards.
AAATGTGAAAGCGTGTTGAAATAGGTGAAGTAGCTTAAACATAGTCAACTAGGACTCTTAGGAAGGACTTAGTCAAATAAAATATCTTAATTAATAAATAATAATTAATAGTTAAAATATGATTTTTCCTTTTTCTGAAATCATCTATTAAAAATTAATTAATTATATTAATTTACCAATCAATGTAAAGAAAATTAAGTAATTGCTCAAACCTAGGTTTGAACACGGATGGAGCAAGATTTTGCCAAATTGGCAATTTCGTCCCTCTCTACAAAAAATACCCCTACACCTTACTAATTTAATAATTAATTACATATTTAGTGTAATTACGATACTACCCTTAGCCTGGAAAAAGATCATTTTACCCCTAGACCCTCCAAACATAAGATTTCCCCTTTTAAAGTCCCATTAAGACTCATTCGAGTAAATCTACATATTTGGGAGACCTTCATGGTTGGAACCAACTTTTCCTAGATCAAATAAATCACCATGTTAGTTGTCTTGGATGAATCAAGGAATCAGAGTATTGGGTCTACATGCATCAATCCGTGTGAACCCAGTCTAATCATAGGAATTCTAAAAACATTAAACATTACTTAGCATATCCATTTTAGCGTTGTTACATCATTCCCCCCTTAGGAACATTTATCCCCTAATGAAACTACTAACTATCTAGCGGAATGCCAATCAGATCATAACATAGTTTCTATAGACAATAAAGCAATAACAATAAATAATGGAGAGATAAGGAAAATTAGACTTCAGAGTAGGAAGTCTAACTTCAAGATCTTAATATATATGGGTAGAGGGATCTCAAATTGACCTCGGACTCCCACGTAGCACCTTCAATAAGATGATTCCTCCATAATACCTTCACTGTGGCAATCTTATTGCTCCTCAGCCGCTTAAACTATCTATATAAAATCTCAACCGGTAACTCCTCATAGGACAAGTTTTCATCGACTCCCAAACCTTCAATAGAAAGAACCGATGTTGGATCACCTAGGAACTTCTTTCACATATAAACATGAAACACTAGATAAACAGAAGCTAGCTCCGCAAGCAATGCCAACTCATAGGCCATCTCTCCAAGACGCTGTAGGATATAATATGGACCAACATACCTCAGAATGAATTTCCACATCCTGCGAAACCTCATCACGTCCTCTAAAATTTATATCTTGAAATATACCTGGTCAACAACATAAAACTCTAAGGCTGTTTTCTATTGTCTGCATAAGACTTTTGTTGAATGCAAGCAGTAGTCAGCCTGTCCGTAATCACCCTGACCTTCTCTAAGGCCTCATGAATGATCTCTGGACCTAAAACTGATGAATATCCAACCTCAAACCACCCAAAAAGATACCTAGACCTTCTAACATATAGCACTTCAAATGGTGCAATCACAATGCTGGAGTGATAGTATGAGAACTATATAAAAGGCAGATGGTCGGCCCATCTACCCCTGAATTTAATCACACACTCTCTCAACATATCCTCCAATGTATTAATTATGCGCTGCCTAGTTATCAGTCTAAGGATGAAAGGCTGTACTAAGTTGCAGCTGTGTTCCTAAGCTCTTCTTGAAGGATCTCAAAAAATGTGAAGTTAACTGAGCTACTCTACATTAAATTATAGACAAAGGAATCCCATGCCATCTCACAATTTCATTAATGTAGTGTCATGCGTAATCCTCGGCTCTGTAAGTAGACTTTAAAGAGATAAAAGTTGAATACTTAGTCATCTTGTCTACAATAACACATACGGAGTCATGTTGTCTCCTAGTCTTTGGAAGACCAACCATAAAGTCTATATTAATGTCCTCCCACTTCCAAGTCGGAACCTCGATCGTCTGAGTAAGACCGCAAGGCTTAAGATAGTCTTCCTTAACCTGTTGACAATTAGGACACTTTGCCACATATTCAGCAATGTTCTTCATGTAATCCCATCAATATATCTGCTTAAGGTCATGATACATCTTGGTGGAACCTGTATATATTGAATATTTTGATCCATGGGCCTCTACAACAATTTTTGGTCTACAAGTCATCAACATCTGGTACACACAGCATATCCTGGTACGTATGTATGTCGTCACCTCCAAAAATAAAAGACTAATTCTTTTTTACCAACTCTGAGTCCTTCAACTCTATCAACACCGGATCAAGATGTTGACCATTCTTGACTTCATCTACCAAAGATGATTCGGAACTAGGATGAACTTAAATACCCCCACTAGTAGACTCAACCAACCACAAATCCAGTCTTGCCAATTTGTGTACATATTTCACTAACTCCTTCTTCTCATCCTCAACGTGGGTTGTACTTCCCCTGCTCATCCAACTCAAAGCTTTACCTACAACATTAGCCTTACCCGGATTGTAGTGGACCTTCATGTCATCGTCTCTCAAAAGCTCCAACAACCTCCGCTGACGTAGATTCAACTCCCTCTGTATGAACACGTACTAGAGACTTTTGCGGTCTATGAACACATCCACATGCAGTCCATACAAGTAGTGCCTCCATAGTTTCAGTGCAAACACCTCAACTGCCAACTCCTTGTCATGAATAGGATAATTCTTTTCATGAACCTTCAGTTGTCTAGATGTATAATCTATCACCTTACCCCCCCAGAATAACAACACAAACCAAACCAACCGTTGATGCATCACAATAAACAATGTAACTCTCTCCACACTTACGAAAACTAAGCACCGGAGCTGAAGTAAATCTGTCCTTGAGCTCTTGGAAAATCTTCTCACTTGTCTTCGCCCTTTGAAACGAGACTTTCTTCTTTTTCAAACCATTAAGTGGGGAAGCAATAGAAGAAAAACCCTCAACGAACCTGCGATAATAACGAGCCAAACCCAAGAAGCTGTGGATATCTCTGGGAGTAAGAAGTTTCGGCCAGTTCATAACAGTCTTAGTATTCTTGGTGTCTACCGCCACCCCTTTGTCGGACACAACATGACCCAGGAAGGTCACTGATCTAAGCAATAATTCACACTTACTTAATTTGGAATACAACTGATGTTGTCTAAGTAACTACAAGGTTAGTCTCAAATGTTGTTCATGCTCTTCCTTGGTCTTAGAGTAGATGAGAATGTCATCATTGAATACTATGAAGAAAGAGTAAATGTATTTAGAGAAGAATCTGTTTATGAGATCCATAAATTGAGCAGGTGCATTTGTTTTACCATATGACATAATTAGACACTCGTAATGACCATAACGGGTATGAAAGATTGTCATTGTAGTAGCTTCATCACTAACCCTAAGATGACGGTACCTAGAATGAATTAATCTTCGAGAAGAAACTATACCATTGGAGTTTGTCGAACAAGTCATCTATTCTGGGAAGTAGATATTTATTCTTGATAGTGCCGTTGTTGAGGTACAAATAATCGATACACCTTCTAAAGTTACCATCTTTCTTTTTCAAAAACGACATTGTACCTCTTAACACTAGGCTTGGTATCCTTATCATAGAGACCCTTGATTAAACATGAATCCTCTTGGTGGGAGAAATCCTTTACAAAACTGGGCTTATCTCTTATTTCGGTTCTACTCATCCTTGAAAAATTCTCCTCAGCTTGCCTTGACTTGTTCCTTGCCCTAGTGTGCTTCCTCTTCCTTCTTTTTTTCCACTTGATGGACATGTACCATAAACATTAAAAGGTCCATGCTATCATGAAACATAGATGACATACACTCATCCTCGAGATTTTAACCAATCTTATATCCAGTGTATATGGGAGGATTCATCCTCGTGAATTCCCTTAACCTGTTAACCATGGTGCTGCCTGGTGGGGTTCTCCCTGGGAACTCCTTATTGCTCCGCTTGGGCTGTCATAGCCTGAGCTTGTAAAGTGAATGCTTGGTCCATCTCTACCAAGTCTATCCTCACTTATCCATCTATCAACGCAGTTGGGTTAAAAAGCATCTCTATTCCAGCATCTGGAGCCTGGGGAGGAACATGATTTACCTCAGTAGTTGGTCCTCCATTCTCTCCGCCTACCTTTCTCCTCGTATTCATCTTTCTGAATCTCAAGAGGTGATGTTAGATACACTATTAATACCAAGAAACAAGACATTAGAGAAGGCACGATAAGATCAAAAGAAGGGAATTTTCCTTCGCATCATGCATTCTCTAATTTAGGATAGTTGTGCACTGCACTTCCATGACTTAGAAACTACTCAATGTGGTTGATGTGAACTTAATATCCTCAAAATTTAACATAGTGCTATGATACAAACTTTTTAACGATTGGAATCTAGACCCTAGACGAGACCGGCGTAGTTGACCTCTCAGAAGGCGAAGACAAGCCTACATACATCATAGTTACTTCATCTAGGTTAATTTTAGCGGAAAATTCTAGGTTTTTGTTTTCTTATTTCATGTGAAACACATTATACTTAAAATCATAGCTGTTAAAAACAACAATCTAATATAGCAATAATTAAATGAAACAAGCCATTCATAATTGAAATAAACATATCCTCGCAAAAATAGCACCCATACAAAGCCAGAATTGAATAAGAAAATTAAACACTAGTGGAACATACTCAACTAACTCAAACCTATATCTAAGCTAGAATATAATGGGCAAGCGTCCTACAAAGTATGACGGTCTACCAAGTCTGCATGAACGATCCACGTCTGGATATATGCAGCCTAGTATCGTAAGCTCTAGCGTCCTCTTGTGCTTCCTTCTAAAAATATAGAGTTATGTGGGATTAGTAAACACTTGCACTAAGTATGGGTATATACAAACATACACCAAGGACATGCATGATTAAGAAGATCCCTCTCCTAATGATATGAATTATGGAAACTCAAGTCAGTGGACTTGCCAAATTTGGATAAGGAAAGTCAGTGGATTAGCCAAATTTGGATTAGACAAGTCAGTGGACTTTCAAGATTTGTATTAGGAAAGTCATGCCATTAGAGTAACATGCATCATCATACTTATCATTTTCTAAGATGCACATAACATATTTGACATATTTATCACGTAGTTCATATTATTCTTTCATATGACACGAGACTTTGGAATCATGGACTTAAAATTAGGACTTCCCAACAAACAAAGAGTCTACTTAATTCATTCATACGTACTTCATTTAATTCCTTCATATAATAGTGCATCCACCACTCATACCTAGTATGTAGTTTCATATTCTCATCGGGTTCGCTGTGCAATGACAAAGAATAACCTAGTTTTATTACATAAGTCTAGCTCACCTCCTAATTATCCTATCCTTACACCTTCAGTATCGTTCATTTCATTATGTTCATTCGTTGAGGTTGACCGTATTCTTTATTTAGGAACTTTAACCTTAACCGACATAGATCATATGAGCATCATGAAATACAGTGTGTAATCCCCACAATGAAAAGAGGTGGAATCACCAGCCAAAGTGAACTAAAACATGCTAGCGTATATAGAAATTAGAATTCTGCTATATCCCTACATTGGCAGTATAGGTTCAAACACCAGGAAATATAAGGAGACCCATACCCGACATGCCGTATAGTCTCATCTGATGAGAGTTACATGAACATATGCACTTCCCGAAGAAAGGCATCGCCACTCATAGCTATCCTATCGATGCTTATTTTAAAGTTCCATTACATTCAACTCATACATCATGGAAGCTGGATTATAGCATAAGGACATCATAGATCATTAGATGATTTCTTATATCATAATTACTATTGAGTATGCATTAACTACAATACTTTCATTAGAGTGTTCATAGAGATTGGTCTCTTCAATAGCTTTACACTCTCATAGGTTACTACGTTTTGGTAACAGTTACATAGACTCATTTAAGATTGCTCTCATCTTTAACAATAGCCTCTTATAATATTGTCACCTCATTCATTAACATTAACACATTTGCAATTTTTATAATTACTCACCCCTTCACGTGAATGTTCATTTCATGATATGCCAATGCACTTAGCCATTCAGTGTGTTTCAAAATCTTACTTGACCCTTCTAAGGTTACATCATTTTATCACATACATCTTAGGCTCACATACTTTTAAACGTATGCTAGACTTATCAGTCCACCACACATACAAGCCATGAGACTATATGTTTACCTAAGATTATGTTGTACAAGACATGCAATTTATATATATGCCAAGATATTGATTTTGATCTTTAGAGGAAGCATCCATTAAATATTTACTTACGTATGACTTATCTGTCAATATGGAATTGGGCAAGAGAACTCGATTTCGAATCCCATGGATAAAACTTATTCTTATTTAAAATTTGATAACTGCATTTTTCATATTTGGGAGACCCTAGTTCGATCCCCATAGACCTCATAATATTTCCTTTTTTTTCTCCTCCCTTTTTTCGTTTAAATCAAGGAGGTTATGGGTTTAATTCCCCAGAAGCTCATTATTTTTCTTTTAATTTATCTCTTATTTTTATCACCTATCCAAGAGGTTGTGGTTTCAATCCCCACTTTTCACATATATTTTCTTCTTTATTTTTCACCTTACTCTCTCATATATTAAAGATGTTACGGGTTCAATCCCCACTCTCCAAATTTATTTTCTCCATTATTTTTCTCTTTACTCTCTTGTTTAACCGAGAGGTTGTGGGTTCGAATCCCACCCCTCATATCTTTATTTTCGTTTAGGCTTATGAGAGTTGACTAAGGGCACTCGGGTTCGAATCACGTGTGCCTCACTCCTTTTTATATTAATTAATTAAAATATGCCTTAGTTAAATAATATTATTTTTATTCAAGGTCACCCAAGTTCTATTACCCTTAACTCCATTTTCTCATTTATTTGTTTGATGATTTTTTTGTATCAGGTCTCAGGTTAAATCCCTAGAGACTTCACCTATTTCATACTCATTTAAAATTCAAGATTTGTTCATCCTTGTTTGTCCAAAACCAAACTTATAAAATGCTTGAAATTTGGTCATGTCTTACAACTCCTTTTTATCAACATTTATACATTAGTTCTTAGGGTAATTCATGGATCATTTAGTATGCTTTTAAGTGTAGTTTCGTAGTTACATTTAGCTACGACTTTTTCCACTCCAATCAACCATATTACATCTCATATGAACATTAATTAACCATGTTTGTGCAGGTCAAATATAACCATAAAACATGTCATTTTCGAACATCAAACCAACAATATATGTCACGTCTTACATATCACACACACATATTTTTCACATTATTTCAAAGGACATAAATTATCAGTGATACATTTCCTAGTATAGTTTCATAAATATATTCATCACAAACATCACATTACACGCCTAATCTACCAGTTAAAATAGCAACCTAAGATCATAGGGATCTAGTGACAGGGAACATGTACTGGGGAACAACCCTAGTTTTCCTAAAAGATTCATCTGAGACTTGGGAAAGTAACCAAGAGTAAGAAAACCCATAACTTATTTCAATGCGTTCAACCCTTGAACCCGTTGACCAAATACCTTCTTCAAACCTTTATCCAAGTCTCGAAATATGAATATAAAACTCAATGGAAAACGTTTTTGGTTAACGTTTGTATATGTTTTTAACATGAAACTTCTTCAAGTGTGAAGATCTTTTGGCTGCTTTTAAGTTCTTGTGTTTTTATTAGGCAGAGAGAATGTATAAAGAAAGTGAGAGAGATTGACGTGAGAGAGTGTTAAACGTGAAAGAGAGTTCAAAGAGGTGAATTAGTTTAGACTTAGTCAACTAGGACTCATAGGAAAGACTTATTGAAATAAAATACCTTAATTAATAAATAATAATTAATAGTTAAAATCAGATTTTCCTTTTTCTTAAATCAGCTATTAAATATTAATTATTTAAATTAGTATACCAATGAAACTAAAACAAATTAAACATTGCTCCCACATAGGTTCGAACTCGGGTGGAGCAAGATTTTGCTAAATGGCAGGACCCAACCTTTCCTAGCTAAACTAACTCCCCAATTTATTTTGCTTGGATGTTGCAAGGGTTAGAGGTCTGTCTCTACGTGCATAAATTTGTGTAAACCCGGTCTAATCATAGGCATTCTAGACACAATAAGCATTACTTAGCATATCCATTTTTAGGGTTGGTACAATAAACACCGCCACAAACAAGTGTACCATAACACACAATTCCATACAAAGATTCATGAACATTACTACAATTAAATAGAGAAGTAGAAGAGTACAAGAATAAGCATTCTTACCAATTTCACACCCTTTGATTATCATTGATAAATACACCTTATTCATCAATAAAACACATATATTGTAGTATCTAAATGTACTTTATACATATAAAAACCATGTACAAGTCGCTAAAAGATTATACTAAAAAATAAAACAACACATCAACATACTAGGAAAAGAGAATAACATAAATCATTATCTAATTTCTCTTTCATTAATTTAGATCATATTTCATACATATTATAAGTCTAAGTTAGTATCTAAAACTTCATTTAACCATATTGAAATCATAATTTCATACTTTCAAGAGAAAAGTTAAAACATAGGCATTAAGGCTTATTTATTTGCTAGAGTATAGGAGAATTTACCAATACTATAAAATCTAGGGTTGTGATCATCATTCAAAATTTGTAAACTATACACTGATCCATCACACACTAAGATTTTTGACTTCATAGAATTAAGGAATCTATATCAATTGATGCATGCATTTCTTAAATTTTTCATTAATGATTTATACCTACAAAATTCATACATTATATTACCCTAAAACAGTAGAAACAACAGTTCATACATATTGAAAACTCTACACAATCGACTTCAAGGCAACATGTTGAAACATAGGCTATTCATGTTCAAATCTTCATATATATATCATCATGTACTGATAATCATCAATTCCCCATCAATTAACGTAAAAAACAATAAACACAAGCAATTCAACATAAGAGAATCACCATATAATCAAGACCAAGTCTTAATCACAAAGCCCTTGGAAGAGCTAAACCAATTTTGAAAAGATCATGGTTCATCATGCAATTGGAGTGAAATCTTGTTAAGATCACTGTATTAACTTCAATCCATCATGATTTAATAATAAAATCTGTTTTGAGAAAGAACCCATGGCTAGATTGGAATATTTGAAACTTGATCATTAGATTTCTTTAAAAATCATAGAGAATGGCTCTCTAGATGAAAAGATAAATGGGATGAAGATAACCATACCTTTGATTAGTTGATAACATTCAAACCTTGATGATTCATCCATGGATAATCTATCTTGAATCTTTTCTTATGATTCACCAACAATGGTTGTTTCTAGAGATAGTATTTTATGAGGGAAAGGCTTAAAACTTGTGACTTGATTTTAGAATTCGTTGATCACGTTTTGGATGACTTAAATACACCTAAAATTACTTATATAAACCCATAATAGTTTGCTTAGGACCTGGGGTGAATTTCCCAATCACTCTTTTAATTAACAGAACGCAGGCTGCGCATTACAGTGCACCATCCCAAGATTCACCTACGGGGCGTCGTCCTTGCAATGGACCATTGCTAGGGCACAATCTTTGGGTACTCAGACAAATGTTTGATTGAGACCTTCCTAATGAAATTCCCCATCGGCGAGACCTGATCGACGGGCATTTGGTGTACATACGATCTGTCGTTGGGTCTGTAAATGGACACTGCCCAGGAAATGTCTTAGGCAGCTTTGGGTCCTTCTTTTTGGGCCTCTTATGGGCCCTTTTACAAGTCATATCCGGGTGTTTCTAACATAATTACACACATTAACATGATATAGACCTTCCACATAAATTTCATCCAAAAAAACACTTAAAATACGTCCAAACATCATTGTCCCAAACATGACATACGATGAACGTCTTAGGGGATATCTTTCGAACGCATTGAACGTTCTTGGGCGTTTGACCTCCAAACTTCACTAATATTCATATAAAACAATTAAACATAATTGTATAAAATTTTAATACTTATAAGACTCATTTCATACAAATGTAAGAATGCATAGACACATGAGGAACATAGGCAACTAGTCGTTGAACGTTTTGGTTGTCTCTTGACGTTCGACTTCCAAATCACTTCTAAAATTGCACACTAGATTTATATAATATAATAGTAATATTTGAACCTTATAAAATCATAAATACCAAATAAACACATAGAACCACATATTAGGCATCTAGCTGACTTAGTTTTCGAACATCTTAGTTGTCCCTTGACGTTCGACTTCCAATACCTCTAATACTTTTGCTACTTACTATATACTATATTTTAAGTATATTTTGGACATTACAACTTTAGGAAAAACATGTTAGGCTCTAGACACCTTATTTCATTTTTGGGGTCTTACAGTAGGGTAACAGTTAGGGTTAGTGTTAGATTAGGGCTAGGGTTTATGTTGTTTTTTAGGTTTTAGCAGTTGGGGATAAGGATTTGAATATCTATTGTTTATTTATTAATGTTAGTTTTTTGGTAGTTTGGATTATTTTAAATTTGAACGACCCTTGTGGTGGGTCAAGGGCTTAGCAACACCCCCAGGACTTATCATTTAGCAAAAAACTTTGTACAGGAAGGGGGAGGGGGCTTGAACTTACCTTCACACCTATGCTGGGTCAAATATTTCAAGATACTAAGTCCATCTCATTTACCCTTACAAAATTATGTAATCGAAATAATTTTAGAAAACTATAAACAAGGGAGAGTCTCGCCTTACAATTGGATATGTAAAAACATAACTATATCTGCACATAGATATACAATAAACAAATGTTATAAAATACATATAAATTTTATAAATTAATCAATCTGTCCTTGAGTTCTTCAAGATGGTTCTCTGATCCTTTTAAGCTTTTTCCTTCTAAAATTCTTCATTCCTATCTTTTGCAATAAATAGCTTCCTCTAATTGTCCCTAGTAGTTGATGATGAGTGTAGGAATATTGTATGATTTTATGCTTGTGACTCCATTTTTTAACAAATTAGCTATTATATTAGCCTCTCGATATATATGTCTGCATGTGGAAAAATCCAATTTGCCTGCAATTTTTTAAAATTGGTTAATATACTACCTGCTTCTCCAAGGGATTTTTATTGTATTATTGATCCATTTTCTTAGTAATTCAAAGTCCACGTCAAAAATAATGTGTTTATATCCATGTTGTTAAGTCAAATACATTCCCTGCAATGCTGCCTTTATCTAGACAGTGTTTTTAGTACCAAAACCTAAAGGAATGGAAAATGCATATACAAGTTTACCTTGATAGTCCTTTAATATGACTCCCCCTCCAATTCTACCTGGATTGTTCATAGAATAATTAGTTTTATATCTGAATTCAATGAGTTTACCATTGTACGATAGTAGGTATTTTACCCCTCTAAGCTCTCTAAAGAAAGAAGAAGATTTTGAAGGATAAGTTTTTATTCCATATTATATTGTTAATATGATATTTATTTTGTTTTTTTTTTGTTATTATTTTTCCAAGCACTTGATATAGAAAAGTACCCATTCTTAGCAGGTACACAATTAGTTGTGTCAACCCTTCCTTCATGCTATTGAATATTAGTATTCATCAATAAATCACATATATTGCAGTATCTAAATGTACTTTATACATATAAAAACCATGTACAAGTCTCTAAAAGATTATACTATAAAATAATACAGCACATCAATAATCTAGGAAAATAGAATTACATAAATCATTAGCTAATTTCTCTTGCATTGATTTAGATCATATTTCATACATATTATAAGTCTAGGTTAGTATCTAAAACTTCATTTAACCATATTGAAATCATAATTTCATACTTTCAAGAGAAAAGTTACTACATAGGCATTAAGTCTTATTGATTTGCTAGAGTATAGGAGAATTTACCAATACTATGAACTCTCTAGGGCTTTGATCATCATTCATATTTTTTAAACTATACACTGATCCATCCCACACTAAGCTTTTTGACTTCATAGACTTAAGGAATCTAGATCAATTGATGCATGCATTTCTTAAATTTTTCATTAATGACTTATACCTACAAAATTCATATATTATATTACCCTAAAACAGTAGCAACAACAGTTCATACATATTGAAAACTCTACACAATCGATCTCACAATCCACTTAAAGGCAACATGTTGAAACAAAGGCTATTCATGTTCAAATCTTCATATACTTATCATCATGGACTGATAATCGTCAATTCCCCATCAATTAACGTAAAAAACAATAAACACAAGCAATTCAACATAACAGAATCAACATATAATCAAGAACAAGTCTTAATCACAAAGCCCTTGGAAGAGCTAAACCAATTTTGAAAGGATCATGGGTTCATCATGCAATTGGAGTGAAATCACGTTAAGATCAATGTATTAACTTCAATCCATCATGATTTAATTATAAAAAATATTTTGAGAAAGAACCCATGGTTAGATTGGATTATTTGAAACTTAATCATAAGATTTCTTTAAAAATCATTAAGAATGGCTCTCTAGATGAAATGATAAATAGGATGAAGATCACCATACCTTTGATTAGTTGATAACCTTAAAACCTTGATGATTCATCCGTGGAAAATACAGCTTGAATCTTTTCTTAAGATTCACCAACAATGGTGGTTTCTAGATAGAGTATTTTTGGAGGGAAAGGCTTAAAACTTGTGACTTGATTTTAGAATTTGTTGATCACGTTTTGGATGACTTAAATACACCTTAAATTTTGAATTTCCCATTCACTCTTTTAATTAAAAAAACGCAGGCTGCACATTACAGTGCACCATCCAGGGATGCACCTACGGGGCGTCGTCCTTGCAATGGACCGTTGCAATGGCACAATTGTTGGGTACTTAGACAAATGTTGGATTGAGACCTTCCCAATAAAATTCCCCATTGACGAGACCTGCTCGACGGGCCTTTGGTGTACCTACGATCCGTAGTAGGGTCTTTAAACGGACACAGCCCAGGAAATGTCTTAGGCAGCTTTGGGTCCTTCTTTTGGGGCCTCTTGTGGGCTCTTTTTCAAGTCGTATCCGGTTGTGTCTAACGTAATTACACACATTAAAATGATATAGCTTCCACATAAATTTCATCCAAAAAAACACTTAAAATACGTCCAAACATCATTAGCCCAAACATGATATACGATGAACGTCTTAGGGGATATCTTTCGAACGCATTGAACGTTTTTGGGGGTTTGACCTCCAAACTTCACTAATATTCATATAAAACCATTAAACAGAATTGTATACAATTTTAAGACTTATAAGACTCATTTCATACAAATGTAAGAATGCATAGACACATGAGGAAAATAAGCAACTAGTCGTCGAACGTTTTGGTTGTCCCTTAACATTCGACTTCCAAATCACTTCTAAATTTGCACACTGACTTTACATAATATAATAATAATTCTTTGAACCTTATAAAATCATAAATACCCAATAAACACATAAAACCACATATTAGGCATCTAGTTGACTTAGTCGTCGAACGTCTTAGTCGTCCCTTAAAGTTCGACTTCCAATACCTCTAATACTTTTGCTACTGACAATATACTATATTTTAAGTATATTTTGGACATTACTACTCTATGAAAAACATGTTAGGCCACCGTATCTCATTTTTTGGGTTTTACAGTAGGGTAACGGTTAGGGTTAATGTTAGGTTAGGGCTAGGGTTTATGTTGTTTTTTAGGTTTTAGGAGTTGGGGTTAAGCATTTGAATATCTATTGTTTATTTATAAATGTTAGTGTTTTGGTAGTTTTGATTTTTTAAAATTTGAACGACCCTTGTGGTGGGTCAGGGGCTTAGCAACACCCCTAGAACTTATCATTTAGCAAAATACTTTGTACATGAGGGGGGGGGGGTTGAACTTACCTTCACACCTATTCTAGGTCAAATCATTGAAGATACTAAGTCCATCTCATTTACCCTAACAAAAATATATAATTGAAATAATTTTAGAATACTATAAACGAGGGAGACTCTCGCCTTACAATTGGATATGTAAAAACATAAATATATCTGCATATAGATATACAATACACAAATGTTATAAAATACATATAAATTTTATAAATTAATCAATCTGTCCTTGAGTTCTTCAAGATTGTTCTCTGATCCTTTTAAGATTTTTCCTTATAAAATTCTTCAATCCTATCTTTTGCAATAAATAGCTTCCTCTAATTGTCCCTAGTAGTTGATAATGAGTGTAGGAATACTGTATGGTTTCATGCTTGTGACTCCATTTTGTTAACAATTCAGCTATTATATTGGCCTCTCGATATATATGTGTGCATGTGAAAAAATCAAATTTGCCTGCAATTTTTTTAAATTGGTTAATATACTACCTGATTCTCCAAGGGATTGTTATTGTATTATTGATCCATTTGCTTAGTAATTCAAAGTCCACGTCAAAAATAATGTGTTTATATCCATGTTGTTCAGTCAAATAAATTCCCTGCAATGCTGCCTTAATCTTAACACTGTTATTAGTACCAAAACCTAATGGAACGGAAAATGCATATACAAGTTTACCTTGATAGTCTCTTAATATGACTCCCCCTCCAATTCTACCTGGCTTGTGCATAGCATATTTAGTTTTATATCTGAATTTGATGTGTTTACCATTGTACGATAGTAGGTAATTTATCCCTCAAAGCTCTCTAAAGAAAGAAGAAGATTTTGAAGGATATGTTTTTATTCTAGATTATATTGTTAATAGGATATTTATTTTGTTTTTTTTGTTATTATTTCCCAAACACTTGATATAGAAAAGTACCCATTCTCAGCAGGTACCCAATTAGTTGTGTCAACCCTCCTTCCTGCTATTGAATAATAGTTTTAAAAATGAGAGGAACTAATAAAAAGGGGTGCATGCAATCTAATTTCTCTTTCCTTCCACTGTCCAGAATCTACGATATAAGAAACATTGATGTTATTAATTCTTGATAAATTTGTATAATACTTAGCCAAAGGTCCATCTCGTAGCCAATTATCCCCTCAGAAACTATAAGTCCCTTAATGTATATTCGATGTGATATGGGATTTTACATCCTCCCTTTTTCTAGTTTCATACCCTCAAATCAAGGATTGACATTATAAAAATTTTATTCTACTATATTAGCTTTTTGACAGTATATAGATTTCGAAAAAGATACCCACAAAGAATTTTTAGTTCTTAGTTCCCACAAATTGTTTATATTGACATATAAATGTCTTATAGATGTCTTACCCCAATAACCCCTTCATCAGTAGAATAACCTAAGGTTTCCCATGATGCCCAACAATACTTTTTCTTTTTCTTTTCAGTCCCTCAAATGAAATCAGCTACAACATTTTAAATATATTTTTGAGTTATCTTAGGAGGGGAAGTAACAAACATAGTGTGAATAGATATAGATCGTAAAATATGCTTAATTGAAGTTATTTTACATCCAAAACGAGGGATTTTTATTGCGAAATAGTTATTCTCTTAATAACATTATCCACCATATTTGAATAGTAAATAATCCTTTGGATGCCTCTAGAAAAATGGACACCCTAGATAATTAATACTATTTTTCCTACTAAATTCAGTGTCCTCCTAAATGATAGCAATAATATCTTCATCGGTTTGGTTAATAACCATAAAAAAACATTTATATTTATGAAGCAACTGATCAGAAATATGTTCATATTCATAAATGGTTTTCAATAGAATTTGTAGAGAGGTCCTCATTTTAGAGGTAAAGATGATTATATCATCAGCAAAACTTAAGTGATTAACTTGAGGTCCCGTATTATCCATATAAAACCTCTTATATAAATAATTTTGATTTAAAAGATTAAGATTTCTAGATAAAACATCAGCTGCTAAAATGAAAAAAGCTGGACATAGAAGATAACTTTGCATAAGTCCTCTAGTTGAGTGAAAAAACGTCTTTTTCCACTTATCAGTATAGAATACGAAAATATTACTTACAAATCTCTAAACTCTACCAATGATAATTTCCCAAAAACACATCTTCCTCAAAACGTGAAAGGTAAAAGGCCACTCTATCACATGGTTTTACCATATCTAACTTAATGATTACATTATCTCCTTCCTTAGGTGGCTTAGGTCCATCAATAATCTCTTGAGACAACATAATATTCTCAGAGGTAATCCTATCTTTTACAAACTAGATTGGTCGAGAAATGAGATTAGGTAAAATAGGAGCTAATCTAGTACTCATGATTTTATAAATGATTTAATTTAAGAAATTAGTAAGAATGATTGGTCTATATTAATTAAGCTTATTAGGATTCTCTGTTTTAGGAATCAGAATCAAAAGTGAATGAGTCCTCTTCTTAGGCATTACTTGACCATTAATGAAAGAATGAACAGCAGCAAGGAGGTCAAATTTAATAATTTCAAACAGCTTTCATAAAATTTCCCCCCTATTCCATAAGGACAAGGATATGATGTGGGATTCAGATCATACACCACATTTTTTAATTCATCCATTGTAGGAATGCTTTCCCAAGATCTGGTTTTGTTCATTAGTAATCTTATTTGGAATGCATTTTAAACTGTCCTCATTTGTTTTTTTGTTCTTACCAACGAAAATGTTTTGAAAATTATTGCATGCTTTTTTAGCAATATCTTCATCTACATGTACCCAATCCCCTGAGTCTGCTAATTTTTTATCCATAAACATTATTCTCCTTTTTCCTCTTAAAACAACATAAAAATACTTCTAATTTGTGTCTCCCTCTATTAACCAGTGAATCTGACTTTATCTTTTGTAACAGAGATTGCTCAATTTTTAAATATCTAATATATTCTGCATTAATCTACTGTAACATAATCTTATTTTCTTGAGTATTATCATTACGCAGATTATCTATTGCTTCTTTTACTCATTTCTCATACTCTTTATCTTTATAAAAATATTTCCAAATTCAATTTTTTACACATACTTAAAGTAGTAGAAAATCATTTATTTATTATGAAGTATTCAGATAAGGTAACCTGTTACAGTTTTTCTCCAAAAAATTTCCACAATATCAAAAGAAGATTTTTCAGTCCATTAATAAAGAAATTTAAAGTCTTTGATTACCTTTTCTGCTCTAGTTTTCATTTCAAGTCGTAGAGGACAATGATCAGATCCTACAGAAAGTAAATGATTGATATTGGTAAGTGGTAATTTTATCTAACCACCTTTAATTTACCGTAGCTCTATCTAATATTTTCCAAATTCTATCTTTCTCCTCTCTTTGATTACAACAGGTAAAAGGATGACTATGATAGCCTGTATCCCCTAAACAACGTGCTTCTATAATACAAATAAAATCAAATCTCTTATTAATAGTATATTCCCTACCTCCCAATTTTTTATTAGTAGATGAAATCACATTAAAATCACATATCACACACCAAGGTAGATTAGTCTCAGCAAGATGTAACAACTTATCCAATAAAGGTCTTCTTAAGTTGTCTTTACATTTAGCATACACATGAGTAAAAAGAAACAAATTTGTATAATCTTAATGCTTAATTTCACAAGTAATATGTTGATAATGCACTTCCAACATTTTCCAAGTTACATCACAATTAAAAAATAATCAAATTATATTATTACTATTGCAATGACAATGATCCATTTGTAGTTGACTCATAACAAACCTAATTTGTGACTGATCTTCTATTCATTCCATTACAGAAATCATATATAAATTATAATGTTTTTAAAGGTTTTGCAATCTTTCAAAAGAACCTACAGTATTTATACTCCTAGCATTTTAACAAATAATTCTAATTATCGTACACCTCTATTTTTAGATCTAATATGAGGTCTTTTGACACTATCTTTTTCTTTTCCAATAACTTCCTTAACCATTTCAGGTTATTACTGTGTAACAGAAATCCACTTTGAGCTGTTGCTCTGAATTTATTTCCTTGTCTAAATCTTCACTCTCCTCTAAGGATCATATATCGTCAACACACTCTTCCTAAGATTTGGGTGCTCCATATTCATAGAAATCATCATCCTTCTCAATTTCTTCAGACTCATGACTTTTTTCATTATATTATTTTCTCTTAATAAACTCTCTTCTCTCTTTACTAAGTCTTAATAGTGATTTAATGTTACTAGGTTTATCAGGTGGTTCATTATCATCTAAGTTTATGTATTGACAATTAATCTCATCCTCTTGGTTAATTTTTCTTTTAATTTTGATGACTTGATCTCACTAAAATTTTAACTGATAACTTCCAAGCATACCTCCTTTAGCTACTGCAACATTGTCTATATATAAAATAATGTGTCTAGGGGTTGGGATCATTAATTAAATATCTATATATGTTTTATCAACAATTTATGCTATATTTTTATCTATGTTGAATTCAGCATCCTTTCTGATATCATGTATGTCCTCCAATTCTTAATGTGTACCCTGTACTCTATTATTTTATTCCTTCTTTGCAGTACTTGATATTTCTGTTCTGGTAGTTGATTTTTATCTCCACTTGAAGTTCGAACAGTATTCCTCTATAACTCTTTAGATCATAATGTTAGCTTCTGTACTTCCTCCACTTCCATATCCGTATAAGTATATTTAGTGGTAAAAGTATTTATACCTTTTTGGGTACATTCCATTTGGTGGTGTTGAGTAACATTTTTCCTCCTTTGCATCTGCCATGTTTCTTCTTGAAGACTCAGTCTTTGTTGTTGATATCTTGTAGTAGTAGTCTGATTACTATCATCCTCTCTTCTGCCTCCTGAATTTGACTCAAGTACCTTCATATCTTTAGTAATAGTGTCTTTTTCTGTTTTACTTTTTTCCATTTCTTTCCTTTTTTGTTATCTTCATCCCTCAATTTGATTATAGAATTAAATTTGTTTTGTCTTTTATTTTTATATTAAAATCAATAATCCGGGATATTAGCATATTCTATTTTCATCCACCTCCCATCAGTGATATCCCCCCAAATATATCCCATCCAAATGTGAGGTGGTCTCTCTTTAGTAAGATCTACTTGAACTTTAGCGCTACACTTACTACCCCTTTTTTTTAATATATATTGAATCTAAGTATAAAACTCTTCCTATAGGTGACAACAAACAAGTGATGAATTGCTTATTATAGCAATGCCACAGTAATAAAGGTAAAGAATCCCATATTGCAACAAGAGGACTTTCTTCATCTGGTTTAAAGTTGTTTATCAAAGTTGTATTCTCATAACTTCTCCTTCTATAGTCATCCTTTGTTTAGTTAAGACCATATTATAATCAAGCTCATTGTCAAGATCCATAAAAACATGCCTAGAATTGAAGTGAGCTATTGTGACTATTCCTAAAAGCTGAGTTTGTAAAATAATGTTTTTCCTAATAATTTCCGCTCTAGGCTTTGTAATTACAAATTTACCAATTAAAATAAATTTACCAGAAAAAGCTAATTTTTTAACTATTTCTTCCTTCACTTAAACAACAGGTGGAAGCCCTTGTTTAGTATTGATTTCTGCTTTACTGAGATTAATTGTATTTTCATGTTTTGAATAGTTAAATCAAAGAATATCTTTATTTGTTGCATAACTATATATGGAGAAACTTCTGGAATTTGACCTCTCTTTGGAACATTAGCAACATTGATAGGATTAGATTCTATTCTATCAGCAACATTCTTGTTCACATTTTTATCAAAATTAGTAGAAATTTTAGGAAATCTCTTACAACACATTCCTAAATCCTTAGCATTTCTAGTACTAATATTCAAATCACGCTCAATATTTGTAGTAATAGTAGTTAGAGTGTATTGACCTATTTGAGTAGAAGGCATTTTTTTGTGTTTTTGAATGATTGAACGATTCTCGACCAACATTGTATCCTGTCTTGTTCCATTGTTGATAATCTTGATCAATATTTTTCCTTGTATTATCATCTTTCATAGGGTTTTTTTAACATTTATCCTCATGAGTATATTAATGAACCTTACACACACTTTTTCTCTGATTCGTACTCAAGAATTTTCCATTTTTGTTTCTATTTTCAGATGCATGTAACATTTCTATTGATTGTGGGGTACCCTTAGCTAAATCTTGTTGTTTTATCCACGATTCTCTAGTGGCATTGTTTCTTCCTTTGATTTAGAGCTTTGCATTGCTGAATCCGTAATTCAAAGATAGCGATTAACCTCGGTTTAATGACAACATAGGGAGGAAGTAGATTTTTGACCTCTATTCAGAGAAAACTCTTTCCATTCCGATTATCATCGTTATTGTCAACGTATTTTGGTGTTGATTCAACATCTTGTTCTATATCCACCATATGAACCTCAACGCGCGTTGATTCTGACCTCAAGTTCATATATGAAGATTGTTGATTCAAAGTTCTATGTAATTGCCCGGTGTCCGGCGGATTGAATCGCATATCCTTGTCCATTAATTAATACTCACAAATAAATTCTCAAATGATAATTATTGACTTTTTTTAATGTTTTAGTTTCAAATGATTTATGTTTCTTTAACGTATGTTTGTATTTTGGGATTTGAGTTTAGGGTTTAGGGTTAAGGATTAAGGCTAAGGATAAGTTTAGGGTTAGGGTTAGGGTTTAGGGTTTTTTTAGGTTTTATGTATTAGGTTTAAAATATATGGTTTAGTGTTCAATATTTGGGGTTTGGTATTTTGGACTTTTGGTTTCGGGTTAATATTTTAAGGTTAGGGTTAGGGTTAAGGTTAGTGTTAGGGTTTGAATTTGAGATAAGGTTAGGGTTTAGGATATTTTTGGCTTTAGGGGTTGTTATTTAGGATTTGAGGTTTAAAATACATTGTTTATTGTATAATGTTTGGGTTTTTGTATTTTGGACAATTTTTTTTTTGGAATTAGGGTTTAGGGTTTAGGATTTAGGGTTAGGATTAGGTTTAGGGTATAGGTTTTATGGCTCCGAGGTAAGAATTTGAGGTTTAAAACCAATGGTTTAGTATTTAATGTTTGGGTTTTTTTATTTTGGGCTTAGGGCTTTAGGCTTATTTTTACGGTTAGGGTTAAGATTAAGTTTAGGGTTAGCATTTCGGTAATTTGTAGGTTTTTGGGTTTAGGATTTAGTATTTGACTAATTTCAATGGTTTAGTGTTTAATTTTTGGGTTTTTGAATTTTGGGGTTGGGTTTAGGGTATATGGTAAGGTTAGGGTGAAGGTTAATGTTAGGTTTAGGGTTAGGGTTTAGGTTATTTTTTATGTTTTAGGGTTTTGGGTTAAGGATTTGAGTCTTATTATCTATGGTTTAGTGCTTAATTTTAGGGTTTTGGTATTTTTTGTGGAACGACCCTTGTGGTGGGTTAGGGGCTGAACAACACCCCAGGCCATATCATTTCACAAATAGTATGTACAAAGAGAGGGGTATACATTACTTCAAACCTATGATGGGTTACTTTTGCCTACCTATTAAGGTTAGTGAAATAAACATTAGATTTTGTTTGTTTTCTAAAATAATATTCTAAAATACAATAAAAAAGCGAGACTCTCCCTTTACAAAGAGAAATCTAAAAGAAAAACTAGCCTTATTCTAAACCTTCTATACCTATCTATGATAAACCATTATAACTCATAGTATATTGAACAATGTTTCAATGTAGTGAAGTATATACACTGTTAAACAATGTTATCATATAAAATCAATGATCTCAAGGTTGATATATAATTTTTTTAAGTTTCCTTCGCCTGAAATTATGCATTTCACACTTTTCAAGAAAATAGCTTCCTCCGTTCGATCAAATTTAATATTTTCTAGTGTAGAAATGATGTGTTAGATCATATTATGAGTCCATTTAAAGAGAAAATTAACAGTAACATTAGCTTCCCTGTAGACGTGTCTTAAATGAAACCATTCCAATTTGCTGCCTATTAATTAAATTTCTTGGACATCTTCTTTGCTTCTCATTGAGATGCAACTTATGTTGTTAAACCATTAAGAAAATAGCTCAGAATCTACCTCCAAAATAAGATGTTAGAATCCATGTTTTTGACACAATTTGATGCCTTACAAGGCTGACTTTATCGTTGCAACATGTTAGAACCAAAACGAATAGGAGTAGAAAGGACATAATCAGCTTACCTTGATGATCCCGTAGAATTCCACCACCTCTTATTTAACCAAGAGTATTCATAGCGCTGCCATCCGTATTCAATTTGAATATGCCTATAAGATGTTTTTCCTATCATTCCTTAACCAACATAAACTTGTGCTGGCTGTGATGGAATAAACCGATTAGGCTATCCTAGGATGAAGGCCATTGTATATTAGGAAACACTGTTGTTAGTAGCTATATCATGTCTCTAAATATGACATATTGTACTCTATGTAAGTATGATCTATTGACCCCATATTTCACAGCAAACCTATTCATCCACAAGTTGCAACAAATACAATTAGGCAAAATTCGTAACAAATTTTTTGGTACCTCATTATGGAATTGTAAACTTCTCCACTTCATTAACACACTCCTAGAATTGGTGTAGGAATGATGCACTCCCACTAAAGTTAGATGATACTTACACACGTAATTAGCAACATTGCCATTTACCAAAATATGGTCAATGTCATCATTACATGTCTTGTGACAACAATTACCATCAACTTCCTGTTTGCCAAAACTAACAAGTTATTCATTACTAGGATGTTTACCCCATATAGATCTCTAAATAAAGAAAGAAACATTGAAAGGTAAATATTTATCTCAAATAAATTTTTTGATATGATATGTATTATGTTTTTTCCCAATAGACTCCAAGGCTGTAACAATAGAAATGTTACCATTCAAATGTAGAATCCAATGAGCAGAATCAGATATGCCTTCCTTTGTATTGAACACTAATATTAAGAATTATAGGAACTAATAGAGGAGGAGCATGCTTTCTAATTTCCCTTTCTTTCAACTTAGCATTTTCGAGAAAATATGAAACATGAATATTGTTCAAACTGGTAATGTTCCCATAGTACTTAGCTATTGTTCCATCACGAAGCCAATTGTGCCGGCAAAAAAAACAGGTCCCCTCAGTTTTTAGTAGCTAATATGTGATTATACAATATTTCTATTCCTAGTAGGATATCTCGAAACCAAAGACTTCCCTGTATCATATTTTTAGCCACAAAATTAGCCCTTTGGAGGTTTTTGGCATTTAAAAATTGCCCCAAAATAGAATGTTTTGTCATAAATTCCGACCATTATTTATATTTAAAAGACATAAAATTATCTTCCAAAAGTCTCACCCCTATACCTCCCTCCTTAGTAGGGTATCACAATGTTTCCCAAGACTCACAATGGTATTTTTTGTTTTCCCTGTCACTCCCCCATAAATAATTCGCCATGATACTTTTAATACATGTTAAGGCAGTCTTGGGAGGGGATATAGCACCCAAATTGTGAATATGTATAGATTATAATAAATGTTTCATTAAGGTCATTTTAACCGCAAAACTCAATCATTTAGATTGCCAACCTATTATTCTCTTAGTTTATGTGTCAACTAAATCAAAATAATATATGATTCTTTGTCGACCAATATATAATGGAAAAACTAACTACATAATAGGTCAATCTTTCTTTGTGAAGACAGTTTGCTCCTTAATTAATTAAATAATATTCACAGCAGTGTTTGTCGTAACCATTAATTAAATTTTTTCTTTGTTTAACAACTGATGGAACATTGTTTCATAAGCAGTAATGATCTTCATTATTAATTGTAAAGAAATTATGTTAGTAGAAGAAATCTAATAATGTCGTCAGCAAAGTTTCAATGATTTTTTTGAGGTCCTCCAGTCTGCTTATGGAAACCCTTATATAATGGATCATGATGAACCAGATTAAGCTTTCTAGATAACACTTCAGCACCTAAGATATATAAGGCTAGAAACAAAGGACCACCCTATTTAGGGTGTAGGGCTTTTTTTAGGTTTAAGGTTTTGGGATTAAGATTTTTTGGTTTAAAATCTATTTTTTAGTGTTTAATGTATGTGTATTTGTATTTAAGGCTTTTTTTTGGGATAATTGTTTAGGTTTATGGTTAGGTTTAAGGTTAGGTTTAGGGTTTGAGTTAGTTTTAGGTTTAGGGATTAGTTTTTTTATTTGGTTTTCGGGTTTGTTTTTTAGGATTTGTGTTTTAAAATATATGGTTTAATTTTTTATGTTTCAGTTTTTGTATTTTGGACTTAGGGATGTTTTAAATATCATACCGTCTTGAGGAATTTTTTAAAAAATGAATGTTTGAAATTTTTAAGCATGTTGGCAGTGAATGCTCTCTGTGAAATTTCTCAATTTTGAAGAAAAATGTTTTTTCTTTCATAGTTTTAATGTGTGCAAAAGTTTTTTATATTAGAATGTTAAGTTTAAATAAGATAGTTACTCCATAAAAGTAGTTTAAGGGTGAGTTTTGATGTTTGTAAAGTTTTACAGGAGTTGCATATGCTGCTAGTGTTTTAGAACTATGAATGTTGATGCTCTGATTTTGAGTTTGTTTATCATGATTTTAATGTTCTATGTTATGCTAAGTGACTCCTTTTTGTTCTTTAAGGTTTAGTTTCATTTGTGGATGAATGTTATTCTAAGTGGGGGAGAATGTAATTCCACAAAACAAATTAAGGTGAACTAGAGCCTCATGATTGTTTATTGACTTAATTTGAAGTTAAAATGAATAATATTAGTGTTCTTAGTCATTGTGTTAATTTTTGTTATGTTTGGAGGTCAAACGTCCAAGTACGTCCATGACGTTCGGAACGTGTGCCTTAGATAGTGTTCTTGCGTCTTGTCGTGTTTGAGTGAGTTTTACATGTTCATTTCCCCTGAAACTAAGGTGGGATGTTCCGAAGACCTATAAGATTTACTTTATGGATTTAATGTCCTTGAAGGACCCCACCTAGGACTCACAGGGCCCTTGATTAAGGGCCAAAGATTTGGAAAAAGTTGCCAAGGACACTGCCCAATCGACGGACCAGTCTACTGGGAGTATTTCCATCAACGCCATTCGACTGGGGAGACGTAGTTCCATAGTTATTTAGAGACTCATCGCCTCCCTTAAACAGCCTCTGATTCCATCGACACCCAGCAGCAAGGGTCGTCGACTCATCGACGCCTAGTATCTTGGGTCTTCGATTTACCACTTCCAAAAAAACTGTAAGTTTTTCTGCTTTGGCTTGGGGTATTTGGTAAATTCACCCAAAAGACTTTATGACCCTAGGACGTTAGTTTTATTTTTTATTAGGTACTATTAATGTTTTTTAAACCCTAAGACCTCATTTTAGAGCCCTCTTCCTAAAACCCAAAAACCCCTCTCTCTTAGAAGACTCTCTCAAGTCACCATAGATACTAGAAGTCAAGAAGTGCTAACATGGCTGTTTATGCTTGTTTATCAATCAAAAATCTTTCGTATTTCTTCCATTTGAGATATGGTATCCATCCTTGAAGTCTCTTCCATTCAAGGAGTCCCTTCTAATGAATTTTCAAGATGGGTTCTCAACCTTCATTTCTTCTTTCTTCACCTCTAATCATTGGTTTTCAATCAAAAACGTTTCTAATGAATTAATAATGGTATTTTCAATGATAGTTGATGATTTTATGTTTAAAATTCATGTAATGTTGGCTTAAGAAATGTGCTAAATGAGCATTAATTGGTAGTCTTTGAACTTTGGTTTGTTATTGTTGTATTGTTGTCTAGATACTGTCCAAAGGGCTTTATTTTGATGAAATATTGATAAAATTGTTATAGGTGATGAATGCTTGGATTAAAGAGTATGTTGTTTATGTTGTTTAGTTTCAAGTTCGAAATGCTCTTATGTGGTATGGTCTACCTTCTTGGTGGCGGTGTTTATTGGAATTGTATGAATGTATATTTACTAGTTTATTATAAATGAGTCTATTAAGGCTTGTTATGTGATTTACGATGATAAATATGTTATTCTTGTTATATATGCATTATGAAGTGATTAATTGAAGTAGACTAGGGTGTATGCTTGAATGAAGTTATTCTTTTTAATTGCTTTATGAACCATGTTATGAGCAGTCTGTTAAGGATTATGCATAAAGTACTGATATGATTATATTTATCATGTAAGATGTGTGATGAAATGAATAAAAGTCTAAGCATTTATAGGAGTTAAACAAGGGAGACTCTCCCTTAACATTTGCAAAAGTATAAAACCTAACCTATTCAAAGAAGCTATAATTGTTTGAATTAAAGCTTAGTTGAAAATATTAAATTCATTGAGGTTCTTTAATTCTCTTAGTTTTGTTCCTCCTAAAATATGGTATTTCCATTAAGTCCAATTGATAGTATGCCCTTGGTTCCATAGGTAATTGTTGGTGGCTGAAATATACCTGCGGATTTGTTGTTTGATGGCTGTGTTTGGACAGTGCATTAGCTACCCAGTTTGAGGTTACATTGAGGGTCTGCTTGTTGGTTTATCCATTTTACAACAAGCTGCGAATCCAGCTCCAAAACAATGTTCCTGTAGCCCAGCTCCAATGCCCAAGTTAGATAAAAAATTGCTGCCTCAATCTCTTCCTTATTGTTTGTTCCTTCACCAAGAGTTTTTGAAAAGGCCATCAGCACTTGGTTTATCCCTCAAAAAACCTCTAGCTCCCAGCCTACCCGGATTGGCAAGTACACCGACATGAGTGTTAACCTTGATCCACTGATATGTGGGTTTGTTCCAAGCTACCAAACTTACATTGGTGTCTTGAATATATCCTTCACATTTCTGGATCAAGTCAGTCTATTTGGCTGGCTGCTGATATGGGGAAATTCTATACTCAACATCTTGTAGTTGTCTTTGTAAATTGCATATTTCACCCTATTGATACTTGTTGTGTTACCCCCATACTTGCCTGCACATGTTTTCTTCCACAAGTTACAGCATATGAAAATAGGGGTGGCCTGTAGAATCATCTTGTGGGAAGAATCATTGGTCTTTGCTAAGCACCAGTGTTGAAGAAGTTGCTGCAGTGAGTGGCAGCCATGCTCAATCTCTGATGTGGGTGCAAAACTGCTCCACACTTTGGTAGAAAATTGGCCTGAAATGAAGGTGTGTTTAATGTTGTCCATACGTTCATTATCAAGACAACAACAACACTTTGATGGCTTAATGCAAAAATAAGTTAATTTGTCACTAGTGGGGAGCTTAATGATACGCTCAAACTTACTTATCAAAAAGATGTAAAGCGGTCGTATCAAGTAAATAACCAAACTAATGATGTTGGGGTCGATCCCACCAGGAAAACATAAGTACCTAACATGATACTTCTAACTATTACAATTCTTTCTTAGTATCTTGCACGTAAAAGGATAAGTTATGTATCTCTAAATCCTTGGTCCGGCATCTAGAGAATTTCACTCAGCCCCTTGGTCCGGCTACGTGTGTTGCTATACTAACCCTTACCTTTCCTCATATTAAGCATTGTAATCGATATTTGTAAGTTATTACCTCGTACCAACCGACACTAGCTTATTAGATAGTTTACACTAAATCTATGTTAATAATTCTTTTCTTATTATCTACCTCCTTGGTCCTGAAAGTAGTATTAAGGCGAGTTCTAAAGTTGGTCATCCATTAAAAATACATCTAAACGAAAGAAGTATCAATACATGTAAGACACTATTCTATAATTGCTATTTTAATTAGGTTTTACCTCATTATTAACCGATGGTTCCCACAACCTTCGTTATGGAGTTTAGTTACCAATCGTCATAATCACACTATTCATATATTTAATATATGAATTCATGCACTTATTTTAATTAGAAAGAATAAAATCCAGAAATTCACTTCATTAATTAACACAAGCACCAACAATCAATTCCACAAAAAGTGTATCAAGTACTTAAATTAACCCTTCAATACTTGAACAAGAAAACTAAAGATTAACCAAAAGTCTAACTATCAAAAAGTCTAACAAAAAGTGTAACCCCCAAAACGAGGTTTTTCAAACTATTTATAAAGAAAAAAAAAACCTTATAAAAGAAGGATTGTAATTACTGAAAATCTGTCAAAATTTGTTTGAGTGGAAAGACACCGTGATGGAACGTCGTGGTCACGACGGGTCGTCATGGCCCCCGTCGTCCCATACATCACAAATTCTTCTGCTGCTTTCTTCATTACCCTCAATGAACAGGTATGACGGATCATTCCAACCACGACGGTCCATCGAGGGTCTCCGTTCCATAATACTTTAACTTCTTGAAATTTGGGTGCAAGGACAACTCTCTTATGATTAAGACGAACCAGCAGGGAAGACCATCATGTCTATGACAGTCCGTCATGGACTTCCTTAATCCCACACTAGGTCAGACTTCCCCTTCTTCGTTCAGCAGCTTCTCTTCTCACTATGATGCCACCTACTAACCGTCACAGACTCGATGGACCATCATAAGCTCCGTAGGTGGTCTCTTCTTCATTTCTCGCTCAAAAACTTCCATGTTAATATTTGGATAGATTTTCTGTAAATAAGAAGAAACTTACATAAAAATCAATAGAAAAAGGCTTTTGTACAAACACTAAACTTAAGGAAAAAGCATTAAAAATTTCGTCAAACCACGGTACATTACTTACCCCTTAGGGTCCTTCATAATAGAAAAGAATCTTTAAAAGGAATGTTTTTATGCAAATACAGAGAATTCAACTGATTCTAGACCCTTTTTCCCCTGATATCCTCCAAAGGTGATGAACAGGTAAAATTGCAATGGTTATTGAGTTTCCAGACTGCCTGAGCAGGGAGGTGTTGTTGTGTGGGAATTTATGTGGCTATGATGTTGGAGAAATTACTAGCTGGAGCTGTACTATCAACATGTTCCAGTTCCATCTCATTACTTCCCAAAAATCAGCCACTGTTGAATTGTTAAATCTGTTGCTGTTGTTGGAAAATTGTGATAGTGGGCTATTGCCAAGCCAAATATCCCACCAAAAAGAACAATTTCCATCCTGAATCTTCCTTTAGATATGTTGTTCCACATGTTATCTGTTCATCAACATGTTCTTCAATGTCAATGATTCTCTAGTATCTCACTTTTTTCTAACAAGGTTTGATCTTTTGCAATATTTTTCTTTCAAAAAGTTACCCCACAACGTTTGTTTGGTTCTGAAAATCCACCACTGTTTGAATTGAAAGGCCATACAAATAACTTTTAAACTTCTCATGCCTACTCCCCCTTCATTATAAGGAAAGCTAAGATTCTTCAACGATGCGCAATGATATCTGTTTCTCCCATTCCTCCATCCATAGAATAAATTTGCTATTAGCATTTGGATCTATTTAAGCACAGAGGATGGACGAGTTATTGCAGACAGTATATATATGGGTATTGCCTATGAAACATGCTTTGTAAGAACTGTTTTCCCTCCATAACTGAGTTGTTTGGTTTTCCATCATGTAAACCTGCATACAACTTTGGCAACAAGATAAGAAAAGTAAATATTCCTAGGCCTACAAACAATTAAAGGGCAGCCTAGGTAGGTAAGACGAATCTGCTTTTGTTTGAAGCGAGTGAGTCATTTAATTCTCTCTCTTGTGCTATTAAAAGCATTAAAGTGTAGCATAAAATAAATCTTGTTTTCATTATTGAGCTGTGAAGAAGTCTCTTCATACTCTTTTAAAATTTTTATTAAGAGTTTCAAGGTATTGTTCCTTACAGAGGTGAAGATTATTATATCATCACCAAAGCTCAAGTAATTTATGTGATGTCCCCTCCTCTACATGAACAAGACATGATAGTTCAGCTAACAATGTAACCTTTTAAGATACCTAGATAACACATTCGCACATAAAATAAATAAGGCAGGGGATAAGGGATCAACTTGGTTGAGACCTCTTGTTGAATAAAAGAAATCATACCTCTTACAATTGACAATGATTGAATACCAATTACTGGCCATGATTCTCCATACCATATCTATGAAAATTTCATCAAATGCCATTTCCTTAGAACTAAGCAAATGTATGACCAATGAAACCTGTCATACGGCTTTTACAATGTCAAGTTTTATGATTACATTACCCACAACATAGGGTTTCTTAATATGTTGGATGATTTCCTGAGAAGGGATAATGTTCTCAGAAATACTTCTACCTTTAACAAACCTGGACTGATTGGAATATATCACACAAGGGAGAATAGGGCTAAGTTTGATACTCAGTATTTTAGAAATAATCTTGCTGGTGAAGTTACTCAGATTTATAGGCCTAAACTCAGTTAACTCGTTTTGATTACTATCTTTAGAAAGTAGGACAATACAAGAATGGTAGAAATTTTTAAGAATCATTTGCCCACTAAAGAAGCCCTTAACAACTCCCATTTAATCATCCTTGATATTGTGCTAACACTTCTGAAAGAAGTAACAATTGATACCATCAGGACCAGCTGCGAAATTAGGATTCATAGAGAAAATCACACTTTTAAGTTCCTCCATATTGGGCAGACTGGTAAGATAGTTATTTTGTTCTTGAATTACCATCCTTCGAATTCATTACAAAGTATCTTCATTGATAAACTTTTCCTCACTTGTAAAATTTCATCAAAATGAGTACAAGCTATCTGGAAATATCCTCCTTATCTTGTATCCATTCCCCCTCTTCACTAATAATCTTGTGCACAAATAATTTTCTTCTTCTTCCTTAGAGTTTAGAGTTTAGGGTTAGGGTTAACTATAGTGTTAGGGTTTGGGTTTGTGTTAGGGATAGGGTAAAGGTTAGGGTTTACGGTTCTTTTAAGGTTTTAGGTTTTTGGGTTTAGGATTTTTTGTCTTAAATATATGGTTTAGCATTCATTTTTTGGGTTTAGATATTTTGCGATTTTTCTATTTATTATAATTACCCTTGTATGAGTAGGGGCTTAGAAACGCCCCTAAGCCTTAACAATTAGTAAAATAAAAAATACAAGGAGGGGGGCATAAACCTTACCGCCACACTTATGATGGTTTGGAGTCAACTTTCAAAAAGGAACTAGACTCCTCCCCTTAAAAAAAAGGTCATTCCAAATTTCTATGCACCCACAAGAGAGGACTCCTCCCATACATAGACTCTAGGAAATATAAACAAGGGAGACTCTCCCTTTAAAATGTCAAAAATAAAAAACATGTCCTAATTATTTAAAGGATCTATAATTTTGAATTATAACTCAATTGAAAAGTTAATCGAATTTTAAAAGAGGTTATTTAATATTCTTAGTCTTCTTCCTTTGAAAACTAGGAATTTCCAGTAGGTCTAACTTATAATATTCTTTTGCTTCTTTAGGTAATTCTTTACAATTATAGCATATTTAAGTACTAGTAAGATTGTGACTCTGTTTGGACATGGTGTTAGCCAGCCAATTTGCTTCCCTGAATATGTGTATACATTTGAATTCTTGTGTCTTGGAGATTACAGTTTCAATCTGTCCATATCATTGCAAATGTGCCACTGTGGTGTTGATTTTTTTAAAGTCCTATTCACAGTTAACATATATCCTATTTCAAGAATGATCCTCCTATATCCTAATTCCAGAGCCCAAGACATTCGTAATATAGCTGCAGTTATTTCTGCTTGATTGTTTGTACAATTACCAAGGGGGGATGTATAAGCTAATATTAACTTGCATGTCTGATCTCTAAATATACATCTTGCCCCAATCCTGCCGGTTTATTTAGAGAACTTCCATATTTGTTGATCGTGATCCATTGTTTAGGTGGTCTTTTCCATTTTATCATCTGTACGTGGATAATAAGCTCACACCTTTATGCTATATAAATGATTCCATTCCATATAGAAGGCCAATAAACCCGAGGAAAAAGAGAAGTTATTAGTTTCTAATTGTCATTATATATTGAATACCTTACTCTTCCACCATTAGAAGTTTTACCACCATATATACTAGAACATCCATTTTTCCATAGATTCCAATAGATAAGAATAGGTGTAGCCTGTAAGATGAGTTTATGAGTGTCATTGTTGTGTTTCATTGTCCACAATTGTAAAATTTATTGTTGCAATGGACTGTGATCAATTTTAACACTAACCATAGTTGCAAAGATCCTCCAGACTTCAGTTGCTAGTGCTCCATTGTTTAAAATGTGGTTGAATATGTTAGTACCTTACTTTTTACCGCAACAAAAACAGTTACTTGGTAAAATGCCAAAAGTTGTTATATTTTCATTAATAGGTAGTTTTTCCTTTAAAGATCTCCAGAGTAAGAAGGAAATTTTCAAAAGTATATGTTTATGGCAAATGAAAGAATTGAATTGAGATTTTTATCTCTTTTCCCTGGTTTAATTCCAATTTGATGAACAACAAAAAAGTCCATAGGAGTTTACATTCCAGTACGCATGGTCTGCAAGTTGTTTCTGAGGAATTGTTGTTGCTAGTATGTTGGCTAGTTGACGTTGATGATGTCACGACCCAAAACCGAGCCGCGACTGGCACCCACATTTACCCTCCTATGTGAGCGAACCAACCCATCTAAACCTTTACATATCAAGATATATCAACAGAAAATAATGCGGAAGATTTAAACTCATTAATAAAAACAATTCAATACTATTATTATTATCCCCAAAATCTGGAAGTCATCATCACAAGAACATCTATCTCAAATTACTTAAATAAGAATGTCTAAGAACAAATAACTAAAAAGCTAGTCCATGCCGGAAGTTCAAGGCATCAAGACTTGAAGAAGAAGACCCAGTCCAAGCTAGGCGCATTAGCTCACCCTGAATTTTCCGATGAAGTGAATACTGGCTAGATCTGCTGTTGAGTGAAGTTGACGGAACGTTTGCTGCATTACACAATAACAAAGAGGAAAACATAAAAGTAGGGGGTCAGTACAACCACACGTACTGAGTAGATATCATCGGCCAACTCAAAATAGGGAACAGTATATGTCAATAATAATGTAAATCAACTACAATACTCAACATGTAGCAATAACAACATGAATTCATCAATAACTACAACCGAGTTCACACATGAGGACTCAAGCCTCAATACCATACTCATTTGGGAATTAAGTTCATTAGATTGAGTATATTCATTAGCTTTCAAGATTCATTATCTTTCTTCCTCTTGTGTCGGTACGCGACACTCCGATCCTCTATTTCTATCCTGGTGCCGGAACGTGGCACTCCGATCCTCATTCTATCCTGGTACCGGAACGTGACACTCCGATCCTCATATTCTATCCTGGTACCGGAATGTGGCACCCGATCCCCTAATTCATCAAGCCTTCTTTTACACTAAGGCATCATCATTATCATTATATAATATATCAAGTGAATTAGGGTTCTTTCAAGATTTGGGATTCAATAGCTTCATCATGCTTTGTTAATTCATCACAATTTTATAATCATAATCATGCAAGCATACAACTTAAGCACATAGCAGGGTTTACAATACTATCAACACATAATATTCACTATTAAGAGTTCACTACGAATATCGTAACATAAACCATAACCTACCTCCACCGAAGAATTGAATCAACAAGCTATCTTCTCAAAATCCGTGCTATCCTCTTCGTCTCTCTCTCTCTTGATCGATTCTGTCTCTCTCTTGCTGTTCTTTCTATTTTTATTTATTCACACCCTCTTTCTTTTACCCTAATTAATATATAATTAAGAATAAAAGATGGCAATAATCACCCACTAATTAACTTAAGGTTACCTCTTTTAACCCCCAAGTAATTAGACTTATTAACATTAACCCTATAACTTTATAATTAAAGCAGGAATAGTCAAAAACGTCCCTTAAAACGTGTAAAGAAATCTGACCCGAACTGGGATTGCGTAGCCCGTGACGGGCCGTCGCGCCTGCGACGGTCTGTCCTGCTGTCCGTCACAAGGTCCAGAGACTTGTTTTTAAGTGGATGGCCTGTGACGGGCCGTCGAGCCTGCGACGGTCCGTCCTGCCATTCCATCATGACGTTCAGAGAGTCGATTTTCAGTACCCAATTTCAGATTTTCCAAGTGTTTTGAAACGACACCCTCCACGACGGTCCGTAGTGCCCTTGACGGTCCGTCGTGGCCTCCGTCACATCTGCCAGTTTTTCCAGAATAAAATCTGTTGCTCAAAACGACTAAACAGGTCGTTACAATAGATACCAATTTACCCATCGTTCGTCCCCGAACGATCACAAGAAGGAAAACAAGTGCGAAAAGGAATACCTGAATCCGTAAACAGATGTGGGTATCTTTCCCGCATATCTGCCTCCTTCTCCCAAGTGGCTTCTTCAACCGGTCGATTCTTCCATTGCACCTTGATGGATGCAATCTCTCTTGACCTCAACTTGCGAACTTCTCTATCTAAAATAGCAACAGTTCCCTCCTCATAAGACAAATTTCCATCAAGCAAAACTGAATCCCAACGGATAATGTAGTTTCCATCTCCATGGTATCTTTTCAACATGGACACATGAAATACAGGATGCAC